>CM066606.1:87448183-87963183 GCA_033816785.1 Picus viridis | reverse complement strand
TTTTTATTTCATACTGAAAATTCAAAAGATAGTTTGAAGTTGCAGCCTCATGAATTCTGAGATGCTAAAGGATCCATCAAAATTAATTGACCTAGCCTTGATTGTCATAGAATCATAGAGTCATAGAATTGTTAGGGTTGAAATGGACCTCAGGGATCATCTAGTTCCCACCCCCTGCCATGGGCAGGAACACCTCACACTACAGCAGGTTGCTCACAGCCACATCCAGCCTGGCTGCAAAAACCTCCAGGGATGAGGCTTCCACCACCTCCCTGGGCAACCTGTGCCAGTGTCTCACCACCCTCAGGGGGAAGAACTTCCTAACATCCAATATGAATCTACTCATTTCTAGTTTTTTTTCCATTCCTCCCAGTTCTATCACTCCCTGACACCCTGAAAAGTCTCTCCCCAGCTTTCTTGTAGCCCCCTTCAGATACTGGAAGGCCACAACTAGGTCTCCTCAGAGCCTTCTCTTCTCCAGACTGAACAGCCCCAACTTCCTCAGCCTGTCCTCATAGGAGAGCAGCTCCATCCATCTGCTCATCCTTGTGGCCCTTCTCTGGACACCTTCCAGCACCTCCAGATCCTTCCTGTAGCAGAGGCTACAGAACTGGATGCAGTACTCCAGGTATGGTCTCACCAGAGTGGAGTAGAGGAAGAGATTCCCCTCCCTCAACCTGCTGGCTCTGCTTCTCTTGCTGCAGCCCAGGATGTGGTTGGCTCTCTGGGCTGCAAGTGCTCCCTGCTGGCTCCTGTTGAGCTTCTCCTCCTCCAGCACCCCCAGGTCCTTTTCTTCAGGGCTTCTCGCAAGCCAGTCCCTTTCCAGCCTATGTTGGTGTTTGAGTTTGCCCCAACCCAGCTGCAGGACCTTGCACTTGGTCTTGTTGAACCTCATGAGGCTGTCATGGGCTCACCTCTCCATCATGTCAATGTCTCTCTGGATGGATCCCTTCCCTCCAGCTGTTTGCTGCACCACACCGCTTGGTGTCATCAGGAAACCTGCTGAGGGTGCACTCAGAGACTGGATGGGGTGCTTGGTGGCATGGTTTAGTTGATTAGATAGCGTTGGATGATAGGTTGGACTTGATGATCTCAAAGGTCTCTTCCAACCTGGTTAATTCTATTTCTATTCTATTTCTATTTCAATGCCACTGTCCATGGCACCAACAAAGATATTAAACAAGCCTGGTCCCAATACTGATTCCTGAGGGACTCCACTTGTCCCTGGCCTCCACTTGTACATGGACCCACTTAAGCCACCCTTTGGGTGTATCCATCAAGCCAGTTCTGTATCCACTGAACAGTTCATCCATGGAACCCATCCTGTGCCAGCTTGGAGCCCAGGATGTGGTGTGGGACAGTGTTGAAGGCTTACCAACTCCTCCAAGCCATCTCCACCTCTCTTTCTTCATTATACTTGTAACTGCTGTAGGGATATGCAGAGTTAGAATCATAGAATCATAGAATCAGTCAGGGTTGGAAGGGACCACAAGGATCATCTAGTTCCAACCCCTGCCATGGGCAGGGACACCCTACACTAGATCACGCTGGCCAGAGCCTCGTCCAGCCTGGTCTTAAACACCTCCAGGGACGGGGCCTCAACCACCTCCCTGGATAACCCATTCCAGGGCTTCACCACTCTCATGGGGAAGTTCTTAGACTTAGGTTTTAATCCAGGCTTCTCATGATAAGTAGGTGAAACTGATGCAGCTTGGCTTAAACCCTGAATCCTTTTTGCTCTTCCAGTACAGTCTCACTGAATTCACTGGGATTTTTGTCTCCTTACATTCAGTAGACACTACAGAAGAGGCTTGGAGCCTCAGCCCCCCTCTACCTACCTCCTAATAGCATCTTCAGAGCAAGCTGGGCTTGCAAAGGGCAACATCTTCCACTGGCAGGAAGGTGAGAGATGTCCATATGGGGCTGGTATGTGCACATATGTGTATACATGTGTGGGTGTCAGAACAGAGTGAGCACCAAGCTAGCCTGTGAAGCTCAGCAAATGCCCATTTCCCCATTGTGGGCAGAGGAGGGCCATGCCACCCTAGGCAGTGGAGTGATTGCCCTCAGCAATGCAGTCGTGCCAAGAAAAAATATTTTAGGCTGGAGGTCAGGAGAAAGTTCTTCCCAGAGAGAGTTGTTAGCTGTTGGAATGTGCTGCCCAGGGAGGTGGTGGAGTCCCCATCCCTGGGGGTATTCAGGAGGGGATTGGACGTGGAACTTGGTGCCATGGTTTAGTGGTCATGAGATGTTGGGTGACAGGTTAGACTTGATGATCTTTGAGGTCTTTTCCAACCTTGGTGATTCTATGATTCCATGATTCTACAGTGTTTTGTTTTCCTTTCACTCCAGTATGGCAGCTAAAGTGGAGGTACTTAAGCAAAGAAAGCAAATATTTATGTCTGTACTTCAAATAAGCACTGTTGTTTGTGCTGTGTCTGGACATTAAAACCTCTTAATTCACAAAACCATATGATTTTTTTTTTTAAGGAAAAAATAAATAAAATGGAGCAGCTTCCTTTGTTCTCCAAATATAGAATAGAATAGAATAGAATAGAATAGAATAGAATAGAATAGAATAGAATATACCAGAATATACCAGAAGAATAAGTCCCAAAGACAAATTCAGTTTGAGAGACCTATGTAACAATCTCTACAGAGAAGATGCAACATCCAGCAATTTACTTTCCACCTAAAATCAAAGTCTAAGGTCCTGTTTTTTAAACTTTCAGCTCATTCAGACACCCCAAGGATGGGAACAGTGTTCCTTAACTGATCAGTGCTTGTCCCCTGGCTTTCAGGGGGAGTTGTCATGTGCTGACTGCTGTAAAAATTAGTTGGTCTTGTCAGTGACTACAGGATAGATGAATTCTTTTATGGGCAGACAAACTGGACATGGGTGGCTGTTCTAGAATCAGCAGCCCCTGGCTTGGACAGCAGCACTCTCAGCTGGGTTAGGAACTGGCTTGGAGGGCTGAGTCCAGAGAGTGGTGGTGAATGGTGCCACATCCAGCTGGCAGCCAGGCACCAGTGGTGTGCCCCAGGGATCAGTTCTGGGCCCCATCCTGTTCAATATGTTTATTGATGATCTGGATGAGGACACTGAGTCCATCATCATTAAGTTTGCGGACGACACCAAGCTGGGGGCAGGAGTTGATCTGTTAGACGGTAGGAGAGCTCTGCAGAGGAACCTCGACAGGCTGGACAGATGGGCAGAGTCCAAGGTCATGAGATTGAACACATCCAAGTGCCGGGTTCTGCACATTGGCCACAGCAACCCCATGCAGTGCTACAGGCTGGGGTCAGAGTGGCTGGAGAGCGGCCAGGCAGAGAGGGACCTGGGGGTAGTGGTTGACAGCAGCTGAACATGAGCCAGCAGTGTGCCCAGGTGGACAAGAAGGCCAAGGGCATCCTGGTCTGTATCAGGAATAGTGTGGCCAGCAGGAGCAGGGAAGTAGTTCTGCCCTGTACTCAGCACTGGTTAGGCCACACCTTGCGTCCTGTGTCCAGTTCTGGGCTCCACAATTTAAGAAGGACATTGAGGTACCTGAACATGTTCAGAGAAGGGTACAAGGCTGGTGTGAGGTCTCGAGCACAGGCCCTATGAGAGAATAGAATAGAATAGAATAGAATAGAATAGAATAGAATAGAATAGAATAGAATAGAATTAACCAGGTTGGAAGAGACCTTCAAGATCATCACGTCCAACCCATCAACAAATCCAACCCATCTAAACAACTAGACCATGGCACCAAGCACCCCATCAAATCTCCAATGATGGTGACTCCACCACCTCCACAGGCAGCCCTTTCGAATGGGCAGTCACTCTCTCTGTGTAGAACTTCTTCCTGGCATCCAGCCTGTCCCGCCAGAAGAGGCTGAGGGAGCTGGGATTGTTTAGCCTGGAGAAGAGGAGGCTCAGGGGAGACCTTCTTGCTCTCTACAACTACCTGAAGGGAGATTGTAGCCAGGTGGGAGTTGGTCTCTTGTCCCAGGCAACCAGCACCAGAACAAGAGGACACAGTCTCAAGCTGCACCAGGGGAGGTTTAGGCTGGAGGTGAGGAGAAAGTTCTTCCCAGAAAGAGTAATTTGCCATTGGAATGTGCTGCCCAGGGAGGTGGTGGAGTCACCATCACTGGAAGTGACTTGGAGCCATGGTTTGGTTGTCAAGAGGTGTTAGGTATTAGGTGATAGGTTGGACTTGATGATCTCTGAGGTGTTTTCCAACCTGGTTGATTCTATGATTCTATGATCTGTGTTTTTCTGTGTGCCAGGCGGTATAGTCTCATGCTAGGCATAAATAGTAGATGACAGTGTTAAGGCAAACTTCTGTTGATGTGTAAGACTGTTGTAGTCCAAGCCTTATTTGGAATCATGTTTTCTTGTTCTTCTTCAGGTATTTTGAGTTTTATGAAGGGCCTTTGGAATACAACTCAACCAAATGCCTGGAGTTACGGCAGGACATCATTGAGGTGAAGGTTTTGTCTATGTAAGTATGAATGAATGAATGCTCGCAAAAAGAGGTTAATTTTCAGGCAGGATGGAAGTAACATACAGTGAAATTGTCAAAAGATGCAAGGCTCATGAGATCCCACCAGCAGGCACCTGAGTTCAAGGATTCCTGGTGTTCTGTACATGTGAGTACATGTGAACTTGACCTGGTTTGCATTTGCAAGAACTTGATCCATTTCATACACATTGAGGCATCTTGGTCAGGTCTAGTATCCCTGTTTGGAATTAAATACAGTGTGTGTAATAGTATCTGTAGTATTATATTCCAGAGAATCGAAGACTAGGAACAGTCAAACCGACTCATAGCTCATGTCTGTCTAGCTTAAGGCTTTATCATTGGCAGCAGCAAGTAGTGAAGTCTAAGAAGTGAAGCAGAACAGTCCTTTCTGGTGACAAATACAAGTGTGGGGACTTACTGAGTGATAGGTGGTGACTAAACTGCAGTACTCGGAGTGGACAACACACCTCTCTATTTGTTTAGATGTTTTCTGAGCCTGTTAGTACTGTTGACCTCCTTAGTCAGCAGCAGGTTTCACAGCTTAATAACATCCACTAAAAAGTAAGAAAATGTGATTCTGAGAAACAGTAAAATTATCTGTAATTTGTCTTTTGTGGGACCTCCTATGTATACACCAGGAATCCAGTGAGCTGAGTAAGATGTATCTGTGAAGGCATAATGATGGAATAGTGCAATAAAGTGAGGCTATCAGTGGAACTCACTTGATAGAGCAGAGCAGGGTATTTTTGGTTTGCATTTTTAACATTGCTCTGAATTTAGGTGCTTAGATTATGCTTAATCTCTTACTACATCTAAAATCAGTGTTTTAGTTATCTTAGCAATGATCCATAGGGCTTATTGAGGTCTGTAAATCTCACAAGAACCTCTTGCTGATAGTATAGCTATAAAGTGCATAGCATTAAGCAATCAAGGCTACAGAAAACGCAATTTGCTGCTCCATGATTTTGAACATCTCCCTCACTGACTTTATGCACAGAAAATGTAGGTTATGTCCTTGTCTTCTGTATTTGGTGCTGGATGAAGGGTACACAAGTAACAGCTTTGCACTGCTTGCTGACTTGCAGTGCTTAAAAATAAATAGAAGGGGTGAGAATGTCACACTTCTGTCAATGTTCTGCTGAAGATGGGGAGTTTTAAACTGCTTTTCTGCATACTTATCAGATGGTACAGAGAACATCTCATTTCTCTTCATGTTACCACGTGGTACACAGAAGGCAGTGGACTCCTGCTCAGCTGGATAGAGTTGGTCTTATGATAGATGCCATTTTCAATACAATACAATACACCAGGTTGAAAGCAACCTTCAAGATCATTGCATCCAACCCATCAACCAATCCAACCCACCTAAACAACTAAACCATGGCACCAAGCACCCCATCAAGTCTCCTCCTGAACACCTCTAATGAAGGTGACTCCACCACCTCCACGGGCAGCCCATTCCAATGGGCAATCACTCTCTCTGTATAGATCTTCTTCCTCACATCCAGCCTAAACCTGCCCTGGCACTCTGCTGGGCTCTTCTGATGTACTTGCTTCCAATGTGTTATATTTCCTAAGTCAGCCCTTATGGTAATGGAAGGTTTCCAAGTTAATGCAGTCTGGTGGGCTGTGGAAAGTACAATATGACCTAATTCCTTCCTCTAACTTCCATAGCCTGGGAAATCCTAAGTTCTACTTACTTTAAATATATAATTATCTTAAAAGTCTTTGCTTTATTCAAACATTCAAACCCCTCAAGCCTGAAGTGATCTCATTAAGACCTATGATTCTCAAAGAAATCTCAGACTTCAAAATGTCTTAGTCAGATTATGACATAGCTCTTGATATTTGCTGCCACTGTTACAGTGACGGACAGAGGTGACATACACACACTTGTGGTAGTGAGCAGAGTACACACTACACCTTATTTCTTCAAGCAACACATATTTGTATGTTTGTTATGCCAGTGTGGCTACTTCTAATTGGCTAATAAGTTCTTTTTAAGATTCTTATTGGTTACTGATACATTGCTACAATTATGTGCTGAGCTAGCCCAAGTTTCTTCTCCTGCAGTTCTATCTGGAACAAGTTGCCCAGTAGTCTGTCACAAGAAGCCACAAGCTATTTATATTTTCAGCTCAGGGACTTTCCAGACATGCAAGGGTACATGGCAATGTGTTCAAGGTCAGTCTCTTCTTGGCTCATCAAGGGGTCCACAGATTGATCACAGTTTCCCACAACTGTCCCTAACTCCAAGTATTTGCAAGGCTTTCATTGTCCCTGTTCTCCATTTGCAGAAGAAGGTAGAAGTGGCTGGGATTCATATCACCAAAATGTGTCATCCCGTACCAGTCTAGTAGAAATAGGAGAGTATTTTTTATATATATATATATATGTATATATAATTTTTTTTTGTATATAAAGTATATTTATTAACAAAGGGGGAAAGAGACATCCTTATGTAAAGAGCTTTTCATGTCCACTTACTGTCATGGATGATTATCCTTTGCAGTTTATAAAATTAATTTACCAGCACTGCTGTCCTATAGGATCTCATGCATTAAGATAACCTCACCAAAGTGCAATGCTAGTCGGCCAAATTATCTAAAACATTCTCTTTTCCAGTAGTCTTTCTGCTGGGCCATTATTTCAGGTGCAACATTCCCCTCCCTCACAGGGGAAGATGCAACATTCCCCTCCCTCACTGCAGCTGCCAGAGACTCATTAGCTTCTTCAGCAGACTGTGGAGAGACTCGTACAGTAGATGCTTCTTGCTCAGCATTACATTTTTTGTCCTGAAGAAATGGAGAATGCATATGAGGGAACAGAAATCTGTCCCAAACATCTGAAGAGCTTCATCAGTATCTGTGTATACCTTAGAGTTGCTGTATGTGAGCAAAAGAAGAAATAAAAATTACAAATTTTGCACTGGATTGGCTGACTGCTTTGCCTTATCAAAAGCCTTCTGCATGGTACACTTGCTGCAGCTGTATTAGAAAATTAAGCCCCTGTAAATAAAGTGAATTTTTTATTTCCTTTTTGTCTTTTTTACTCTTTTGTCTTTTAGGGTGAAACAAACAGAATTGTTTGACAGATGGAAGAGCCTACAGATGTGCAAATGGGAGATGAACGTCACAGAAGCTAATTTGTTCAAGTAAGGATGGTCTACATCCTGAGTAAGATTTAATTTAGTTTGAGTTTAGCTTCCTGCAGAGAGATCAAACCTTCACATGGGCAGAAAGAGTAAGCATTATAGCACTGATACTGTTGGAATAGCCTGCTTTTGAATAAATATGGACTTTTCTACTTTAAAAAGTCA
The DNA here is from genome assembly GCA_033816785.1 of Picus viridis. NCBI lineage: Eukaryota > Metazoa > Chordata > Aves > Piciformes > Picidae > Picus > Picus viridis. The sequence goes on along the minus strand of CM066606.1, from coordinate 87,955,353 downwards.
ACAGCAGTAGTGAAAGAGACCTCTTCTTGCATGTGAAACAATCTATCAAGGAAAGATGAGGAATTAGGTGTAGGGAAGACTTCTGGATATGATTCAGGCATAAGTGAGGATGGAGCAAAGACTTAAGGACTACACCAAGTACATCAACCCAGCTCTTTGATGGTGTAAAATGGTGATATCATTGCTGACACTGCCAATTTGGCCTACAAAATGTTGAAACTGGATTTTTGATGTCATGCATTAGGTACTATCAGTGTGTGTACTTCAGTGTGAAAAGAGAGCATTGATGTATGGAGGCAATCACAGAGCAGGGATCAATAGCAGAGGGCTATCTAAAGCCTATCAGAATGGCCATCACTCCCTCTCAGGCCACCAAAACTAGCATGTTAAGCAAAATCCCCCTCTCCATCCTAGGCAGTACAGTGAGAGAAAGAAGAGGGTAAAGTTTCCTGTCCACTTACTGTACATGCCTGAGTGATGAAGAAGTTCCTGCTCACACCTAGATGTGACCTCGCCTTTGTTAGCTGGTTCCACAAACAGCAGTCATGCTAATCATGGAAAAACTGGAGTTCAAAGTCTGTTTCATTTTTGTCTTATGGGACAGAGACCTCAGTGTGTAAATGTATGGGGAAACTGTAGTCCCTTTAAAGCAGACCAGCCTGAGCTTGGAGGTAGACTAGTAAGAGGCTGAAAAGTAGTTTTCTAACAACACTGACCTATGGGATTTTGAATTTTACCTGTTATGGACTGTCAGCTGAAATGGGGAGAAACCCGGAGAAGTTAAATAGCAGGTACATTACTTAGCAGCAATGTGAGAGGAAGCATAAAAATCACACTTGCTTTTGTTGCTGGAGATTAAGGAAAAATACCATTCCTTTTACTTTCTTCCTCCATCAGGTAGCAGACATGTACAGCAAGGAATGTGCTTCTGGAAAACCAGTAGGACATTAAAGAACAACATCTCTTTTAATTCCTTAATGCAGAACTAATTGAAGAGGGTTTTGTTCATATCTCAAATATCACAGTTCCATCCCACTACCTTCTTGTGATCAATGATTTTGTTATTAGAAATTATTCATTGGCTTACTCAGTCTCTATTGGTGCATTGGTCCAATCACTATATTGTGTTATTGTGAGTAAGGTAAGTGAAACAGTAAAATGTTTGCAAAATAATGTATGTCTTTCTGATGCTTGTAGTAAAGCCTGTAAAGATTAGTTTATTCTTCCAAGTCTTAATGAGTCCACATACCCCAGAGGTAAGGTCTTTAAGCTAGGTTATTTGAGAGGCATTTGCCTTTGTCTTCGTATTTGTGCATTTGCCATGATGTATATTTCTCATTCAAGGCGTAAGATGCACTTACTGAGAAAAAAAAAATCTTCCTCTGGAGTAAGAGTAAGCTGAAATCAGGGCTTTCAATCCCACCAGTGAAAGGACCAAAACATTCAGGGAAGGGTGGGTGCCCTATCTGGCAAGTTGCTTTCCTATTTAAATTTTGTATGAAATTTATGGCAAGGGAATCAGAGCTGAATGCTTTTTCTCTCATGCTGTGGATTTCAAACTTGTTCTTGTTAGCATTAGAACACCTGCTGTTTTATCCCAGGAACACACCAAATTTTGTCCATTTGTCTGAGTTTTTGAGGTCAAAGTCATAATAAGTCTGTCTGGCACCCATCTGTTGGGGCCACATCATATTCCATATTCCATATTCTTGCCATATATGCAAGGTCAAAGCAGAGCTAAGACCTTTAAATTTTTTTTTTGGTAATCAAAGTACTCTGTGCTCCACAGTAGCTTGGTAAGTGGACTAGTGTCTTTAGGGAAGGCAGTCTTAAAGTTCCTGCCCTGTCAAGCTTCCACATACACAGAAGAATACTTCAACCTCTACATTTCCTGCTCAGTGATGAGTAAATAATTTGCAAAAAAGCAAAAGACCTCTAAGGCAGAGAAGGACTAATTCGTTAGGATAGTTTCCCCATGGTGCTAGGGGCAGAAGCCCAGCTTTGGGGTCTGGAGCAGGGCAGAATTTACACTTTCAGGCTAGAAGAGGCAGTTACAGGTGTCTTGTTTTTTCTTTATCTTTTTGGTTTGGTTTGGTTTGGTTTGGTTTTTACTTTTGTTTCACCTGAAGTTCATCAGTCAAGGACAGTGTTACCAAATGTGAAATTTTCAAGAGGAAAATCCAGTAAACCACCATTCTACTCCACCTAGAGCAAAAATGTTTCTTTCTTTTTTTTTGCTGAAAACCACATTGCTAGGAGTAATAGTAACAGAAAATCTCAAAGCATGCTATCAGCTCCTGGATCTTGTATGTCTTTCATTCATTGATGGGGTGCTTGGCTGTATGGTCTAGTTGTTGGGTGGGTTGGATTGTTTGATGGGTTGGACGCGATGATCTTGAAGGTCTCTTCCAACCTGGTGTATTGTATTATTGTATTATTCTACAGGTCTACTTTGTCAAGGTGTTGCAATGCCCCTGCCTTTCTGTTCACTACACAGAAAAATACTCCCCTGGGAACTAAACTGAAATATGAAGTGGATACTAGTGGAATCTTCCATATCAACCAAGAAATCTTCAAAATGTTTCCAAAGGTACCACCAGCCTCTGCCCATTTGCAGAATCAACTTTGCTCTACTTGCTATATTAGATACTATCCTATAGCCAAGCATTTAGTTGGACATTTCTATAAACTTCATTGGTTACACTTTGAAAATGGGTTTTTTGACAGCATACTTTAGTGTGACCGGTTTACCCCACCACATTTAGCTGTTTATCCTATTGTCTACTGGTCATCTGCTGTAGTATGCAATACATATATTTCTTTTAACCTGTGGAATATTACTGACCTAGCAGAAAAGTGGCTAATGAAATAACTGAAGAAAGCTGAGTAAAAGAGGCACTTGCTGCTCAGGACTTTGTAAAAGTACAATTCTGACATACAATAAATCCAGCATATGGGCTGTGTCTGCATTTTTAGGGGCATGATGATTTTATCTTCGCATTCACAGTGTGAATATTTCGTATTCACCATGACCGTTTCTGCAATTATTCCTGTTCACAGCCTATCTATGAACAGGCTGCATGCACAATTTTAAAATATATTGGTCACAATGATTGTTCAAAAACTTTTCAGCAAATAATCTTTCACCTGAGGATCTTTCAAAGTTATAACCAGTAGGAAGTTTCCAGTGCTGGGCATTTGTGGCTGATGTGCAGAAATGGGCTTATGGGACTACTGATTTATCATGGAGTGCACCTCTTGAATTTAAAGTGGCATGTTTGGAGGGAATAACTGAAATTTATCCCTTTCAGAAAGTCTCAGAAAGTCAGAAAAGTACTTAAGTACTTAGATTTGAGTCATTACAGTGAATGCTTTTAATTGGTGTGCCTTCTGAGCGCTACTAAGAGGTAGGGTCTGTTATCTAAATGTCCGCAGGAGCAGCTGGGACAGAGCAAGGGAAAGGCTCAGATCCAAGAAAGCACTTTGACATCTGCAGACATGAAAAGAATTGGTACATCCCACAAGTATAATCCCCAAACCCCTGCCTGATTGTGTGAAGGACATTGAGATGCTGGAATGTGTCCAGAGAAGCTACCTGAAGGGAGGTTGTGGACAGGTGGAGGTTGGTCTCTTCTCCCAGGCAGCCAGCACCAGAACAAGAGGACACAGTCTCAAGCTGTGCCAGGGGAGGTTTAGACTGGATGTTAGGGAGGAAGTTGTACACAGAGAGAGTGATTGCCCATTGGAGTGGACTGCCCAGGGAGGTGGTGGAGTCACCTTCATTGGAGGTGTTCAGGACGAGACTTGATAGGGTGCTTGGTGCCATGGTTTAGTTGTTTAGGTGGGTTGGATTGGTTGATGGGTTGGACGCGATGATCTTGAAGGTCTCTTCCAACCTGGTGTATTGTAAGGGCAATGAGGCTGGTGAGATGCCTCGAGCACAAGCCCTATGAGGAGAGGCTGAGGGAGCTGGGATTGTTTAGCCTGGAGAAGAGGAGGCTCAGGGGAGACCTTCTTGCTCTCTACAACTACCTAAAGGGAGGTTGTAGCCAGGTGGGGGTTGGTCTCTTGTCCCAGGCAACCAGCACCAGAACAAGAGGACACAGTCTCAAGCTGTGCCAGGGGAAATTTAGACTCAGGGTGAGGAGAAAGTTCTCACAGAAGGAGGAATTGGGCATTGGAATGTGCTGCCCAGGGAGGTGGTGGAGTCACCATCCCTGGAGGTGTTCAAAAAAAGGCTTGGATGTGGCACTTGGAGCTATGGTTTAGTTAGTCATGAGGTGTTAGATATTAGGTAATATGTTGGATACGATGATCTCATATTGATTCTATGAATGCATGAACAGCTACACTTTTGCAAGGAGTGTCCTGTAGCTGCTGTTGGATTTATTCATATATGCCTTGAGGATAGGAGGTGTCATCTCATACCAGAGTGCCTTTGGAATTCACTGGGCAGCACCTACATGGCTAGAGCCATCCTCTGCCTAGGACTGAGGATGCAGCATAACAAATCATAGAATCATAGAATCATAGAATCAACAAGGTTGGAAAAGACCTCAAAGATATCAAGTCCAACCTGTCACCCCAGACCTCATGACTACTAAACCATGGCTCCAAGTGCCACGTCCAATCCCCCTCTTGAACACCTCCAGGGACGGTGACTCCACCACCTCCCTGGGCAGCACATCCCAATTCCAAACCCTCTCTGTGAAGAACTTTCTCCTCACCTCCAGCCTAAATTTCCCCTGGTGCAGCTTGAGGCTGCATCCTCTTGTTCTGGTGCTGGTTGCCTGGGAGAAGAGACCAACCCCATCCTGGCTACAACCTCCCTTCAGGGAGTTGTAGAGAGCAAGAAGGTCTCCCCTGAGCCTCCTCTTCTCCAGGCTAAACAATCCCAATGCAGGACAAATCCCATGCAGGAGATGAAGGGCTGAAAGCACAGGAGCAAGACTATAAGGGCAAAAGCATTGCACTAAGTGTGGAGACCTGGCTTGTGATCTCTCTTTCAGGACTGATGAGGCATTTTGTGTTTAAGAAATTGCTGGATGAACACAGATGACTCTTGTTGCCCCTCTGTTAAGGCAGCTGCTGCTTTTCTCAGACAGGTGTAATTGCATGCCCTTTTGCCTCGTAGCCTGAGTGCCTGAGTGCTGTGGAAAGATCCTGGGAATAATCACCTAGAAATGTCACGCCACTTTTGCATCTCTCTGTAATCTTGCAGTATGAAGTTATTGATAAAATATGTATGTACCAAAAAGAACACTCTCATGCTTATATAAGCACATCTTTACATATTCATAAGGTGTAGTGTGGCTCAGTTCTGCATCACTCCCCTCTCACCCTAATGGCCCAGTTCTGTTGCTGGAGATGTGACTTTCGCTCACGCTGGCCTCAGCAGCAGCTCCATGTCTGCATACGAAGGTAGAATGTTGCCTGAAGATGAGTGAAGATGCATCCTCCACGACTCCAAAAAGGTGCCTGATCAAAGGCCACAGGCACTGCTGCTAGTACAAGTGCTAATTGATAAGCATTAGTAATTTGTGGTAGCAAGCACTAAAATTTGAGCTAGGTTCTGCTGAAAAGCTGTAGTGTGCTGTCTAACTTGGGGAGACTTTGTGAGTTTTACTAGCTGCTGTGGAACTGTGTGTGCAGACTTCTCAAAAGCAGGACATCAGAGCCTGAGGAGCGAGCAGTTTGCAGGCAGCTTGGAAGGCGGTGCCTAGGTATGCTAATTTTATGGTTCATGCCCTCATGTGGAAATCTGAAGGGAAAGCAGGTTTCTAAAATTGCTTCTTCTATTGCTAAGTCTGCACAAAACCATGGTATTGCTTTTTGTTCCCCTCTTGAGTTATTGCCCATACTATCTCTAATTGCACAGAAAACGATCACATCCATTTATGCACACCATGGGAATACTGCAAGCCAGAACCAGCGTCACCTTCCTCTGATTAGTGCCTCTGCAGCAAGATGCAGCTGCACAAAAGAAAAAGTGAAAAAAGAGACTTGTTGCCTCCATGGTTTTGGATACTTAACCCTTTCCTTGCTGTGACATTGCAGGATATGCCCTACCACCGCTCCCAGTTCAAGAAGTGTGCAGTGGTTGGGAACGGAGGAATTCTGAAGAACAGCAGATGTGGACGGGAGATTGACAGCGCAGACTTCGTCTTTCGGTAATCGTCACAGCACCGATTTTCTTTTTGCCCCTTTCAGAGGCAAACAAAGGATTGCAAAGCTCTTTCACATGGAAGCACAAGATTTAGAAATCCATGGAACCTCATGGAATCCACATGGAAACATGAGATTAACAAATCCAAGTGCTGGGTGCTGCACTTTGGCCACAGTAACCCCATGCAGAGCTACAGGCTGGGGTCAGAGTGGCTGGAGAGCAGCCAGGCAGAGAGGGACCTGGGGGTGTTGATTGACAGGCGGCCAAACATGAGCCTGCAGTGTGCCCAGGCAGCCAAGAAGGCCAATGGCATACTGGCCTGCATCAGGAAGAGTGTGGCCAGCAGGAGCAGGGAAGTCATTCTGTCCCTGTACTCTGCACTGATTAGGCCACACCTTGAGTCCTGTGTCCAGTTCTGGGCCCCTCAGTTTAAGAAGGGACATTGAGACTCTTGAACGTGTCCAGAGAAGGGCAACGAGGCTGGGGAGAGGCCTCAAGCACAGCCCTGTGAGGAGAGGCTGAGGGAGCTGGTGTTGCTTAGCCTGGAGAAGAGGAGGCTCAGGGGGAGACCTCATTGCCTTCTACAACTCCCTGAAGGGAGGTTGTAGCCAGTAGCGGGTTGGTCTCTCCTCCCAGACAACCAGCACCAGAACAAGAGGACACAGTCTCAAGCTGCGCCAGGGGAAGTTTAGGCTGGAGGTGAGGAGAAAGTTCTTCACTGAGAGAGTCATTAGCTGTTGGACCGTGCTGCCCAGGGAGGTGGTGGAGTCACCATCCTTGGAGGTGTTCAAGAGGGGATTGGATATGGCGCTTAGTGCCATGGTTTAGTCATGAGGTCTGTATGACAGGTTGGACTTGATGATCTTTGAGGTCTCTTCCAACCTTGGTGATTCTGTGATTTGCCTAACTGGATGCATGAAGCTTGCTTCTTGCACAAAAAGCAGTGTTTCGTTAAAACCACATAACTATTATTTATTTTAAGACTGTACTTTGAGGAGTTATTTCTGTCTAACTCAGTGTGGGTAATCATTGACTTATTGAGAAAGTTTAATGTCCTCTCTCAAGAAATCTGCTGCCACTCAGGTTGTAGATATATCCTTCCCTGGACATCAGCCCATAAGCAGTGTCCTGTGAATACGGCTGTGATTTTCTGGGGCAGTTCTGAACCAGAGGTTTAACCTCTATGGTGTGACAGCCATCAGGCCATATGTTAATAGCTCCATCCTGCTCATCACATCTGCCTTGGAGTTGTGTTTCTGTAGTAACACAGAGTTCAAGTGCCTGATAAAGGGAGTTACAACAATCAGTGCTGTAGACTCCAGGGTGTGAGGAGTCACCTGAATAACTTTGAGAGGTCTTCATATTGTGCTTCCCACCATATTTGGAGTTACGTAGGTTTTGCATAGACTGGGATACCCCATGTTTGTGTCTCTGGATAATGGACTTCAGCAGCATTTTTATTATCCTTAATATATGTATGAAAGATTTTTTTATTATTCATATGCATGAGTAATCCCTCTCTAAATCCTGTTAAGCTCTTTGCCTGGGTCATGGCATATGACAGCTGGCCCACAGATCCATGACCTGTTCTTTAAAAAATAAAATCTCTTTACTTCTGTTGGCCTATTTTCTGATCTTGGGTACACTACTGTCAGTTTAGAATAACTGTACATAAATCAATTAATTCTTCTGATTTCATACCACCAAGGATTAGGTTGGATTGTGGGTCACTGCATTCTTAATTTAATTTGGCATCGAAAGAGAAATGATTTTTTTCCTGTTCATTGTTTTTAGACCCTTGTGTCTGCCTCTTGTTTCTGCTTTATAGAGAAGTATTGTTTTAGTTTTAATCGTTTAAACATTCCAGGCTTCACAAATTTGCTTCTTAAAGCCTGGTGTACCCCATATAGATTAAATAATTCTTGTAGATTCCCTTCTCTTGTGACAGCTGAGAGTATGGTGGAAAGGAGCAATACATGTTATGTGTGGAGATGAGAAGCTGTTGAGTGGAAGTGGAAATACAGGCAGAAAATGTCATTATTTATGTGTAAGAACTTCCAGCAGTGGTACTTTGTCATCACTGTTACTCTTTCTTCAACTGTACCAAAGCTGATTGAAAGGGGCAGATCAGATCACTACAGAACATAGAAAGTGTGTTGAGTTTGTTGCCAGTAATTAATTAAATAGAACTGAAATATGAGTAAATACATCATTATTTGTGCGAAAGAAACCCCTGCTTTGCCATCTACAAAATGTGTGGGACCAGAGTTGTGCAAAAATGTATGCTACTGTTTAAGGTCTGCTGACATCAGATTTAAAGTAAAACTTGTGTTTAAGGTCAGATCTGCTTTCTGGTGTTCCAATAGTTCACCAAAATGTCAGGCATTGTCATAGTATCATAGTATCAGTCAGGGTTGGAAGAGACCACAAGGATCATCTAGTTTCAAGCCCCCTGCCATGGGCAGGGACACCACACACTACATCAGGCTGGCCAGAGACTCATCCAGCCTGCTCTTAAACACCTCCAGGGATGGGGCCTCAACCACCTCCCTGGACAACCCATTCCAGGCCTTCACCACTCTCATGCTGAAGAACTTCCTCCTCACCTCCAGCCTGAATCTCCCCACCTCCAGCTTCATTCCATTCCCCCTAGTCCTATCACTACCTGAGATCCTGAGAAGTCCCTCCCCAGCCTTCTTGTAGGCCCCCTTCAGATACTGGAAGGCGACAATGAGGTCACCTGGGAGCCTTCTCTTCTCCAGACTGAACAGCCCCAACTCCTTCAGTCTGTCCTCATAGGAGAGGTGCTCCAGCCCTCTGATCATCCTCGTGGCCCTTCTCTGGACACCTTCCAGCACCTCCAGATCCCTCCTGTAATAGGGGCTCCAGAACTGGACGCAGTACCCCAGGTGGGGTTTCGCCAGAGCTGAGTAGAGGGGGAGAATCACCTCCCTTGACCTGCTGGTCACACTTCTCCTCATGCAGCCCAGGATCTGATTGGCTTTCTGGGCTGCAAGTGCACATTGAGAGCTCCTGTTGAGCTTCTCCTCCTCCAGCACCCCCAAGTCTCTCTCCTCAGGGCTGCTCTCCAGCCAGTCCCTGCCCAGCCTGGATTTGTGCCTGGGATTGCCTTGACCCAGATGCAGGAGCCTGCCCTTGGTCTTGTTGAAGCTCATGAGGTTGGCTTGTGCCCACCTCTCCAGCCTGTCCAGGTCCTTCTGGATGAATCCCTTCCCTCCAGTGTGTCTGCTGCACCACACAGCTTGGTGTCATCAGCAAACTTGCTGAGGGTGCACTCAGTGCCACTGTCCATGTCACCCACAAAGATGTTGAACAAGACAGGTCCCAGGACTGATCCCTGAGGGACTCCGCTTGTCACTGGCCTCCACTGGGACATGGACCCGTTGACAGCCACTCTTTGGGTGCGGCCATCAAGCCAGTTCCTTATCCATCTAGTGGTCACCCATCAAACCCATGTGTCGCCAGCTTGGAGACCAGAAAATTTAAAAAATATTACCAAAAATCTCATGGGCAGCATTTCTTCACCAAAGATAGGATACTTTAAATTATTTCACAAACTGCCTGTGGTTCACTGCTAACACTGCAATACAATACAATACAATACAATACAATACAATACAATACAATACAGGTTGAAAGAGACCTTCAAGATCATCGCGTCCAACCCATCAACCAATCCAACCCACCTAAACAACTAAACCATGGCACCAAGCACCCCATCAAGTCTCCTTCTGAACACCTCCAATGATGGTGACTCCACCACCTCCACAGGCAGCCCATTCCAATGGGCAATCAATCTCTCTGTGTAGAACTTCTTCCTAACATCCAGCCTAAACCTGCCCTGGCACAGCCTGAGACTGTGTCCTCTTGTTCTGGTACTGGCTGCCTGGGAGAAGAGACCAACCTCTGCCTGGCTACAACTTCCCTTCAGGTAGTTGTAGAGAGCAAGAAGGTCACCCCTGAGTTTCCTCTTCTCCAGGCTAAGCAACCCCAGCTCCCTCAGCCTCTCCTCACAGGGCTTGTGTTCCAAACCCCTCCCCAACTTTGTTGCCCTTCTCTGGACACACTCCAGCAAGTCAACATCCTTCCTAAACTGAGGGGCCCAGAACTGGACACAAGACTCGAGGTGTGGCCGAATCAGTGCAGTGTACAGGGGCAGAATGACCTCCCTGCTCCTGCTGGTCACACTGTTCCTGATGCAGGCCAGGATGCCATTGGCCTTCTTGGCTGCCTGGGCACACTGCAGGCTCATGTTCCGCCTACAATCAACCGGTACCCCCAGGTCCCTCTCTACCCGACCGCTCTCCACTGATACCTTCAGGACACCTGGGAAAATATTTGATTGTCAGGAAACTTGTGGCCAGCAGGATACAAACAAGGCTTTTCATTAAATAGATCCTGATAACAATTAATTATAGTACAACCGAAAACATGAGGTGTGCACAAATGAGCTGCATTTGCTAGTCGCTATTGTCTGTCTCCATCTGCTGGCCGCAGTAGAGCTCTGTGACGGAACACTGAGTGCAGTTAGAGATGGGACTTCTCTCTTTGCAGGGATGAATTTTTGGAGTCTTAGGACAAAAGTACAGTTTGTGCAGATTGTATTGCTTTTATAAGGAATTATCCTTTCAACAAATTCGTCTTTCTTAATCCTGCTGGGAATTTTCTGTTCCAAAATACTGAAGTCGAGTATTTGAAAGCCGTTTTTCCCAAGTGTAATCTGGTGGGCACAGTGCCCAGGTGCTACGTGCAAATCATAATGCTAGAGGACTTCAGAAGGGCATTACATGACCTAGCACAGAAAAGTTCTGGAAAAAGCATTGCCCAGAAGAAGGATGAGGTGGATAAAAGAATTTTCTCTGACCTGATAAAGAGGGACTCTTGAGGGCAGATGTGAACCTCCTAAGTCTGAGAAGGACTTTGAAGGATTTTTGTGCATTCTTCTGCTACCTGCCTATCCTTCTCCCTGTGACTGAGAAATTGTGCTGACAGCTGAACTGTACCATTATGAAAACATTGAGCACTGCTTACTCTTAAGTACCTTCACAATTCTCTCCCATTCAGCCTTGATCTTCAGAAAGGCTGGATGTTAGGAAGAAGTTCTATACAGAGAGAGTGCCCATTTAACGCATCCAAGTGCCGGGTTCTGCACATTGGCCACAGCAACCCCATGCAGTGCTACAGGCTGGGGTCAGAGTGGCTGGAGAGTGGCCAGGCAGAGAGGGACCTGGGGGTACTGGTCGATGGTAGGCTGAACATAAGCCTGCAGTTTGCCCAGGCAGCCAAGAAGGCCAATGGCATCCTGGCCTGCATCAGGAAGACTGTGGCCAGCAGGAGCAGGGAGGTCATTCTGCCCCTGTACACTGCACTGGTTAGGCCACACCTCAAGTCCTGTGTCCAGTTCTGGGCCCCTCAGTTTAGGAAGGATGTTGTCTTGCTGGAGTGTGTCCAGAGAAGAGCAACAAAGTTGGTGAGGGGTTTGGAACACAAGCCCTATGAGGAAAGGCTGAGGGAGCTGGGGTTGCTTAGCCTGGAGAAGAGGAAACTCAGGGGTGACCTTCTTGCTCTCTACAACTACCTGAAGGAGGTTGTAGCCAGGCAGAGGTTGGCCTCTTCTCCCAGGCAGCCAGTACCAGAACAAGAGGACACAGTCTCAGGCTGTGCCAGGGCAGGTTTAGGCTGGATGTTAGGAAGAAGTTCTCTACAGAGAGAGTGATTGCCCATTGGAATGGGCTGCCTGTGGAGGTGGCAGAGTCACCTTCATTGTAGGTGTTCAGGAGGAGACTTGATGGGGTGCTTGGTGCCATGGTTTAGTTGTTTAGGTGGGTTGGATTGGTTGATGGGTTGGACACAGTGATCTTGAAGGTCCCTTCCAACCTGGTTTATTATTTTTTATTATTGTATTATTCTAAATGCAGAGTTGTTAGGGAAATTAGGCACAGTAGTATGGTTGAGATGTGGAGATCTTTGCAGTGATGGCTTTTATTGAAGCTTGTAGATCACTTCAAAATTTTCAGCATGTCAAAATGTATCTAACACTATCTACAACTGAATGTGAAATTTGTGGCAAGGGCTCTTAATGTTGCTCTGAATGCTGAAGCCTCTCTTCTAGCTGGATTTCCTGTGGAAGAGAAATCTGTATGAAGACTTGCATGTGTCTTTCAGTAACTTCAGCATCTCTTGAGGGATGCTCTAAATTTTTGTAAGATGATGAATTTAGATCAAGGCCAAGGTGAGTGGAATCTGGGCAAAGTCAAGGTTTGAAACTCTTCACAAGTTGCTCCTAATAGCTTTGATATCTGATGAATCTGTGGAGTTAGCTGCTCTTACACTGCATTGGGAGATACTCATAGAGGGAAAAGAAAGGGAAGCAGATGGTTTTGGATTAATTAGGACTGGACCAACTTGTCTCTTGTGGAGCATTTCCCCTAAATTCTCTTGGGTATAAACCAAAACATGTTAAAGGCAATGTTACAGTTGATCTGTTAATTGTTGAATACAGCTCAGCTGTAGCTGAGGAAATCGTTGGTTTTGTGGGCTGATTGTCCTTGAGACTTCATCCGCTTTCTCATCCTAAACTGCTAAATTAAATATCTGAATTGCTATTAAGGAAGAAAAATAAATGACTATTGGCTACATCTGCAAAAAAGGGGCCAGCTCTGGTAGACTCAGCGAAGAAGAAAGGTTTTCTTCGCACGGTCCTTAAGAGCTCATTACTTCACTTTGTAGTTTGGGCATCAACATGTTTCATACAATTTTAAATTCTCAGTTTGTTTTTGTTTGCTTGGAAGTAATGCTTACATGAATTCTACTTACTAGTCCTGAAAAGGTGCAAGGAATTGTCTAACTTTCTTAAAACTTTCTTTCCTTTATAGATGCAATTTGCCACCTATATCTGAGAAATACTTCACGGACGTTGGGGTGAAGACGGATGTTGTTACTGTCAATCCCAGTATAATTACTGAGAGGTCATTTCTGGCTTTTGTGTTTTCATCTCTCTTGCTTTTCACAATCTACCTTTCATCTAATTCTAACTGTCACAGGGAATTTTCTTCCCAGCTCTGCTTTCAGCTGCCACTGTGAATCATACATTTAGTTCTGAATTGAAATTCAGTATATGGCATCAGTAACAACTTGTAAATCTGGACAGATGTGTTAGAAACACTCAGGGTGGAAGAAACTGAATCCTACCCTAAATGCTTAAATAAGTAATTGTCATATGCTGAAATGATTGTAGGGTTCTTTAACCCCAAGTTGGTGAGGGGTCTGGAGCACAAGCCCTGTGAGGAGAGGCTGAGAGAGCTAGGGTTGCTTAGCCTGGAGAAGAGGAGGCTCAGGGTCGACCTTCTTGCTCTCTACAACTACCTGAAGGGAGGCTGTAGACAGGCAGGGGCTGGTCTCTTCTCCCAGGCAGCCAGCACCAGAACAAGAGGACACATTCTCAAGCTGCACCAGGGGAGGTTTAGGCTGGATGTTAGGAAGATGTTCTGCATAGTGAGATTGGCCATTGGAATGGGCTGCCTGAGGAGGTGGTGGAGTCACCATCACTGGGGGTGTTTAGAAGGAGACTTGTTGGGGCGCTTGGTGCCATGGTTTAGTTGATTAGATGGTGTGGGGTGATGGGTTGGACACGATGATCTTGAAGGTCTCTTCCAACCTGGTCTGGTCTATTCTGTTCTATTCTATTCTATTCTATTCTATTCTATTCTATTCTATTCTATTCTATTCTATTCTATTCTATTCTATTCTATTCCACTCTATTCTACTCTATTCTAAAATGCTAGTTAAACTTTATGGTTAGGATTTTGTAGGTGATTTAAGTTTAATATTTGTTAATACCTTAACACCACCTTCCTTGCAGGTTTGGGGCCATGGGGCTAGTTAGTGCTTTCCTTTCATGCTGAAGGAATGGATCTCTTTCGTCAACTAACATAAAGTCATTTGCTTGCATTTTAGATTTCTTTCAAATGTTAGAGTTAGAGAATTGCTCTGCTTTGATGTATTCTACTTGTTTTGTACAGTTCTGTACTTCATAGTGCATTGTACAGCTGACCAAACCTTGGAAAAATGACATACTTCTCATAATAACATGAGAAGTGAGACATGATCAGAACTGTCTGTACAGTTTGTTCACTGTTCAATGCATGTATTGCCAAAGAGAGAATATATACATTTTTTATTACCTACATTTATGCCATACCTTTCATACTGATGTTTTAGGTATAAATCTAAACATAATTGCTCTTCTTAATTGAAACATATTTAAGTTACCTCTCTGTCAGAAATATTTCAGTGAAAACTCATTGGAGGTTTCTTGTCTGCTGAGTTCAGCCTGAGTCTGTCCTGGTCTGACCATTATTTGCATTCCTTTTCCCTTCAGGTTTCATAAGCTGGAGAAATGGAGGAAGCCCTTCTATGATGTGCTCCAGGTCTACGAGAATGCTTCTGTGCTGCTGCCAGCCTTCTACAACACTCGCAATACGGACGTCTCCATCCGGGTCAAATATGTCCTGGATGATTTTGAGTCTCAGCAAGCTGTGTATTACTTTCATCCCCAGTATCTCATCAATGTCTCACGCTACTGGCTCGGCCTAGGGGTGCGGGCCAAGCGGATTAGCACTGGGTTGATCTTGGTGACTGCTGCCCTGGAGCTCTGTGAAGAGGTCCACCTTTTTGGCTTTTGGGCCTTCCCCATGAACCCCTCAGGGATTTTTATAACTCACCACTACTATGACAATGTGAAACCTCGCCCTGGTTTTCATGCTATGCCCTCAGAAATCTTCAACTTCCTGCACATGCACAGCAAGGGGATCCTGCGGGTCCATACAGGGACCTGCAGCTGCTGTTAGCAGGGACGCTTCATTCTCTGACACAATGGTGTAACAGGAACTCAATGCCTGTATATGATGTAAGGGGTTTTATTACATTCTAAGATTATGCAATAATTGTTTGATATAACTTTCCTCAAGGCATTGCATCCCATAGGATCTAGGATACCAGCATCTTTCCTGACAGCAGAGTTGGATCCGTAGCAGTTCAGGAGAAACAAAACTCCTCTGTCCCAGGGTATTCACTACCCTAGAAAGCAAGTCAGATAAGAAGCACATTTCCAATAGATTTAGGGACAAACAGAGCACATTAATAGAGTTATCATTTCACTATGAAGAAGAGCACCAAGTTTTTGAGAAGAACCAGTGCTGGGGAATTTTAGCATGGGCTGTCTGATTTTACATAGGTTTCTGAATCAAGTACCTTATGTCATTGCCAGATTTTATTGAAAGCAGTCTTCTCTGGCATTTGGGGTTTTGAAATACTCTTTAGCATTATAGTTTTAAGAGGAAGAGTATATCTTGAGGTGTTTGTTCTGTAATCTTACAAAGTACTGGTGAAAAATAGCAGACAGATGTGACAGGAATAAACCAGATCACTTTGTGAAGTTTTTCAGCCAGGATAGAAAAGAATGTTAAACTTCCATTCACAGCAACAAGTAATTATGTTGATCGTGGTGTGCAGTTGTTGTGGAGTTCCTTTATTCGTCTTTCTCATGTCTTACTTATCTGGCTTCCTCTGCTGATCACATTTTCTTTCCCTTTGTCTGTAATGATTCCCTCCTACTTTACACATGCATAATGTGTGCGCTTCTTCCTACAGTGACCATCTCAGCTTCAGACTGGAGTCCTTGTTGAAGAAACAAGCTCCTTCACACTTCTGCAAGCTTTCATTAGGCTCAGTAGCAAGGAGATTTCATATTTGTATTTTCTGAGTTGATTTTTTGGTTCAAAGTATCACAGCTTAATCTAGAAAAAAGCATTTCTTCTTTGATTCTTAGTAAAGACTTTGTAAGAGCATCTGAATGTTGACTCACTGTTGTGCAGGGTGAGTTAAATACTTTCAGGTATTTCTGATGAGTACTGGCTGGAAATGAAGTTAAAATACAGTGAATATACTTTGCAGCCTGGATTGTGATGCTTGTTTTAAAATTATTCGTCTCAAGATGTCAGATGTCTTAATGTGACCTTTTTGTGTGTTTAGAGTGCTGTTAGGATAGTAAAAGGGCTGGTGTACTCTTAAAAAAGGTTGACAGTGTAACTCTGTTAGTTATGCCAAGCTTAATTTTTCACCTGATACAGTTGAACTGGCAAGATCCTGATGCAGAAAAAATGCTACATATTGCTGGAGTTGGTTTGGCTGCTGAAGTGTGATGTACTAGGCTGATGATATAAGCTCTTTCCTGCTGGCATGGCTGCGTACACAGAGGGGTGAGGTTTGCTGTTTCAGCTTTGCTGGCATAGTTCAATGAACAAAGTTTCCTCATTTAACTTCTTAGTCTGAAGCACTTGGACTGCTGTCCAGTGTCTTGTCTTGTCTTAGGTTACCAGATCAAGGATTTTCGGTACTAGTTCTAGGTGAGGGATACTTTTTTTTTTCTTTTTCCTCTCTCGGGTGAGTTTAAATCCAAATATGAACTTGGAATTCGATTTTGTAATGCATGAATGCACAAAGCTTCTTTTAAAAGCCTCTGTGCTACGCTGAGAGCTGTAAAAGTTGCTCAAACTGTAGACAAAATGATCTAAAAGGAAGTGAAGCACCATGGTCACCATTTCAAAAGTCCCTGCTGACCGGCAGTGATCTGGGTGGTATGTGAGTGTATTTCCTTAACTTTGCATACCACTACAGAGGTCTGGTTACTTTACAAGCCACCCACATGCCTGACAAAGGTGTCAGAGCTCACTTGGGAAATACTAGCCAGGGACAGGTGAAGGACCTGTGCTTAAGCTTTATACACTCGTGCTGTTGTGCTTTTGATCTTAGACTTAATACTGTGTGTTAATGAGCACCACCTTGTATCAGCTAGCTGTGAAATGTGCAGCACACTAAGAATGAACCTGCAGATGAAATGGTTTCCTTGACTTAATATGCAAAAGAGATCTTTGTCTTAGCTGTGTTTTGTAAATTTATGTGCAAAGGGCTTTGATATTGAAGTGCTGTAATGAAAGTGCTATTTAGAGAGCAATGTGACCCTATGGGTTGGCCATCTTGCTGTGCATTAAGCTTTATGATAACAGGAATGATGCTGAAGCCAGTACCTAGAGCCCTTGCTCTTTATTCTGCTTGAGTATGGGACTAGTAGTGACTTCAGTGTTGCTTTGCTGCTGCTGCTTTGCTAAGGTTACCTTCTTTAGTAAAGAGTGTGTCCTTAATATGGTGATGGAAGTGAACAAAAGCAACCAAAAGGAGTCTGATATGTTCTGAAAGATACTTCAAAAAAAGATGGGAAAGCACTTGAGAAGCACCCATATGTTGGGTAAGAAATAGTGCAAACCCCTCTTTTTAGTTGCAAAAAAAAAAAAAAATCCCTTTGGACTTTTTGGATAGGAAAATGATAAGCAGAGCTGTAATTACAATTCAACTCTAACTACAGCATCACAGACATTTCCTTTCCTTTGTTTGCTTCCTATAAATTAGCAATGTAAATCCACCTAGTCTATACTGTAATAAGTGCAGTTTTACTGTGTTTAGATTTTGATTGGTTATAAATCAATAGCCACTATATTTTTTTAATGATTTTAAAGTGTGTGTGCAGGATACTCATACATATGCACCAAAGGCCCAGTCTTGCCACACTTATCTGAAAAGAGCTCCCATTCAGGTGGATGGGGTTTTTATTTGTGTAGGGACTGCAGAAACAGGCCCCTGTGAAGATATGCATAGGTCTATAGTTAGATGTGAGGAGCAATTTGCAAGCCAGAAAAATACTTTGAAGAAATATATATAAAAAGTAGTCTTTGAAGTGAAATGCATGTTTCAGTGTGTTTACTTTCTGAATCTTTTTTTTTTTTTTTTTTCAAAAGGGGGGAGGGTTCTGCTCAAAAAAATGATTGAAAAATGATGGCATTTGTCTTAAATGCCAGTTGCAGAAGTTTGGGGTTTTATTGGTTGGTGTTTTATTCCCCCCCCCCGCCCCGAAGATGCTTTTTGGCCTCCTTACTGTCCACTGGGCATTGAAAAATTGCATTTCTGCTGCCATACCACTGCATCTATAGGGCAAAGTGGAAATGGCATGTTGGCATCTTGCAGGAGCAAGAGGATGAACCCTGCCTGCTTTTCTGTTTACCAGGGGTAGCAAGTGAATACTTCCCAGGAGACTGCCAATGCAGAAGTCACTACCAGTGCAACGTTACAGTGGGATGGGTGAGCCAGCATTGGCCAGCATAGGCTTCTGCCTGTCAGACTGAAGGGCTGTTGAATAAAGAAGGACCCTCCTTGTTTTATGCCATCATTGTCTTGTGTGCTGAGCATAAGAAAGTACTCTTTTAACATCAAGAGTTTGTCTGAGTTTGAGGCTGTCTTGTTTACCCTTCTCCAGTGTTGTCAAAGCTCCCAAAGTCCAGTCTTAAACTTCATTGAATAATGGGATACCGGAGTGGTAAGAAGTGACTGTCAGGAAGCCAGGTGCTTTTGCTACACAGTTAGTGCCAGTGAAGCGTGTGCATAGCATGCTGTGCTTTCCAGCAGGAAAGCCTGCAAACTCCAGAGAAATCCCCTGATAGAAAAATTTGATCTGCCCAAGGGAAAACATTGCCAGCTGTCTGGTGCCATATCCTGAGCTCAAGCTGTAATCCCAGCTCTGTTGCTGGGGATATGAAATCCGAGACAGTGAGAGGGAAAATGATAATATCCTGGTTTAATCCCCAGCTCCCATGTTATACAGGAGAATCTCTTCAGAAGTTCCTGAGATCTGCACACACTGGCAGTGCATGTTCATAAGTAGGACTGCTTCTCATTTATTGTCAGATCAACAGAAAAGGCTTATGAATCTGCCAGTGCTTTCATCAAAGGGGAGGAAGTATTTAGTCAAAATAGTTTAGCTGGCTGCTTTTGATTTATGGACTCTAACTTGCTGTTGTACAGAATGGATTAAATGGTGATAGAGCCATTAAAATTTTTTAGCATATTTCTTGTAATTGCAATAGAGTTGTCAAAGCCAGCTCATGATTGCAAAGGGAGAGCCATGCTGCGGCAGCCTATCCTGCTGCCATCTCAGGGAGGGGAGGCACCATGGGGAGTTGACCTGTTGTCACCTGGAAAAGCAATGTGAAGGAAATAGAGGAGATTGCAACCACAGCTCTGGTCCAGACACTTTGGCACTGTGTAATAGCATGACAGAGATGATACAAGCTTGCAGTGGTTAGGAGTAGCTCCCCTGCTAGCTGACAGAGGCTGCTCCTGTGATGATAAATTAAGTGATGTTTACTTGGGGTCATAGAATCATGGAATGGTTTGGGTTAAAAGGGACCTTAAAGATCATCTTGTTCTAATCCCCCTGCCATGGGTAAGGACCATGTTCAAAGGTCCATCCAAACTGGCCTTGAATGGATAGCTAGATGTAGTAGATGGAAGGAAATCAACTCTGTAGTCCACTCTGGGTGGGGTTGGTGAATCAATAGAAATTTTGCTGACCTTGAAGGCAAAAAAAGTGGAAGTGATGCGAGTGCCCTGCCCATGCTTGGCTTTCTGTGCCAGGAAGGAGCAATTTCTGGTTTGCACATAGGGGAAACTGAGGTAGATAAAACGATGTTCAACTGAGACATGGAATGAGAGGGAAATTCTCCTTTTGAGTCTTCTGAGGCGGCCTGGCTTGCAATGCTCTGATTGCAGAGAGCACAGGCTTGGGAAGTGAGAATTCCAAAATGGTCCTTCCCCCTGTCTTGCTTGCATCTGAGAGTGCAGAGAACTTCAGAGCTTTTGCAAATATGTGAAGAAGAAAACAGCAAAATGCAAAAATTCCTAAGGGCCACATTCCCTGGGAAGTTCTAGAGTGAGCTGAGGCTTTAGGGCCTTTTCCAAAAGTAATTGAAGTCTGGGGAAAATTGAGTGTACTTCAGAGCAAGCCTCCAGAAACAGACCCTGGTTACAGGCAGGAGAAGCAGCCTCTTGTTTCTTAGTCAGTTGATTTGCTGGAAGATGAGCCCTGGAGCAGAGGGCCTGGATGGGCAATGAGCTTCTGAGAGAATTAAGGGGAAAAAAGAGGGTGTATCATCTTTGGAAGGAAGGAGAGGTGACTCATGAAATGTTTAAGGATGTTGCTAAGTCATGTAGGAAAAACAGAGGCAAAAGCCCATTTAGAGCTTAGCCTGGCCTCTGCTGTGAAGGACAGCAAAATCTCCTACGAATATATTAATGGCAAGAGGAGGGCAAGGACAACCTCCACTCCTTGGTGGACATGGAAGGGAATACAGTAACAGAAGATGAGGAGAAGGCAGAGGTGCTTAACACCTTCTTTGGCTCCATTTTCAATAGCAGGATAGGTTGTCTGCAGGACAAGTGGTCTCCTGAGCTGGTAGATGGAGGCAGGGAGAAGTGTAGCTCCCCGCTGCTCCAGGAGGAAGTTAGAGATCTTCTGAGCCGCTTGGACCCCCACAAGGCCATGGGACCAGATGGGATCCATCCTAGGGTGCTGAGAGAGCTGGCAGATGAGCTGTCCAAGCCACTCTCCATCATTTTTCAGCAGTCCTGGCTCACTGGAGAGGTCCCAGAAGACTGGAAGCTGCCAACGTGGTGCCCATCCACAAGAAGGACTGGTTGGAGGAGCCAGGGAATTCTAGGCCTGTCAGCCTGACCTCAGTGCCAGGCAAGATTATGGAACAGGTCATCTTGAGTGCGATCACACAGCACTTACAGGATGGCCAAGGGATCAGGCCCAGCCAGCATGGATTTAGGAAGGGCAGGTCCTGCCTGACCAACCTGATCTCCTTCTATGATCAGTGACTGCCTAGTGGATGTGGGGCAGGCTGTGGATGTGGTCTACCTGGACCTCAGCAAGGCCTTTGACACTGGCCCCCACAGCAAACTCCTGGCCAAGCTATCAGCCCCTGGCTTGGACAGGAGCACTCTGAGCTGGGTTAGGAACTGGCTGGAGGCTGAGCCCAGAGAGTGGTGGTGAATGGTGCCACATCCAGCTGGCGGCCTGTCACTAGTGGTGTGCCCCAGGGATCAGTGCTGAGCCCCATCCTGTTCAATATCTTTATTGATGATCTGGATGAGGGCATTGAGTCCATGATCACTGAATTTGCAGATGACAGCAAGCTGGGGGCAGGAGTTGATCTGTTAGAGGGTAGGAGAGATCTGCAGAGGGACCTCGACAGGCTGGACAGATGGGCAGAGTCCAAAGGCATGAGAACACATCCAAGTGCCAGGTGCTACACTTGGGCCACACCAACCCCATGCAGTGCTACAGGCTGGCGCCAGAGTGGCTGGAGAGCAGCCAGGCAGAAAGGGACCTGGGGGTAGTGGTTGACAGCAGCTGAACACGAGCCAGCAGTGTGCCCAGGTGGCCAAGAAGGCCAGTGGCATCCTGGCCTGCATCAGGAACAGTGTGGTCAGCAGGAGCAGGGAGGTCATTCTGCCCTGTACTCAGCACTGGTTAGGCCACACCTTGAGTTCTGTGTCCAGTTCTGGGCTCCTCAGTTTAGGAAAGATGTTGAGTTGCTGGAGTGTGTCCAGAGGAGGTCTGGAGCACAGCCTTGTGAGGAGAGGCTGAGGGAGCTGGGGTTGCTTAGCCTGGAGAAGAGGAAGCTCAGAGGAGACCTTCTTGCTGTCTACAACTCCCTGAAGGGAGGTTGTAGCCAGGCAGAGGTTGGTCTCTTCTCTCAGGCAACCAGCACCAGAACAAGAAGACACAGTCTCAGGCTGTGCCAGGGGAAGTTTAGGCTGGATGTTAGGAAGAAATTCTTCCCAGAAAGAGAGATTGGCCATTGGAATGTGCTGCCCAGGGAGGTGGTGGAGTCACCATCACTGGAGATGTTGAGGAAGAGACTGGATGGGTTGTTGGTGCCATGGTTTAGTTGATTAGATGGTGTTGGGTGATAGGTTGGACTTGATGATCTCAAAGGTCTCTTCCAACCTGGTTCATTCTATTCTATTCTCTATTCTATTCTATTCTATTCTATTCTATTCTATTCTATTCTATTCTATTCTATTCTATTCTATTCTATTCCATTCCATTCCATTCCATTCCATTCCATTCCATTCCCATTCCATTCTATTCTATTCTATTCTATTCTATTCTATTCTATTCTATTCTATTCTATTCTTTAATGTATTGTAGATATGATGCAGTATCAATACTGTGGTTTTAATTGTGTGCATAAACAACAAACTTACCTGGAAGCAGAAATGTTGTGACTGTCACTTGACTTCCAGATTTTGCCTCTTTCCATCTTTCCAAACTCATCTATGCAAAGCATTTCATCATGGTGGTGTAAATCTCCATACAAGATCACAAACTCTCTCTACCTGACTCTGTGTATGTGAATCAATGCCTTGAGAAGAGAGTTTTTCTGCTTGCTATTAAATACAAGTGTGGAATTCATCAGTGATAGTAGTTTGTTCACGGTAGGATTCAGCCTGTTCCCTTTGAAGCCAACCCAGTGTTTGCATTTGGCTTTGACGGGAAAAACATTCCAGGTCCAATGCTTGTAGTTCAAGCCAATAAACTGCATCTCCCCCCTGCCAGACTATTATAATTGTATGTCTTACTATCATCATCCTGTCTAATGTGGGTGAGGCTGCTGGGCATCCCTGTGTTGTTTGCATGGTATTCAAAAATCAACAAGCAATTGTTCTTAAGTGCTTTTTTAAATAAGGGAAATCCAAATGCATGCTGGGCATTAGAATGGGAGAGCTTGAATCCCAGGCCATGGGCATCACAAAGCCCTGAGCATCTGAGGAACATCAGAAATGAAGGTCTGGGCCGTGATGGGACATGTAAAAAGGGAGACAAATCTGCCTCAGTGCGTGGAGGATTGAAAACTGTACATATGTTACCAACGTGTCTGACTTTCCCTTTAGAAGCCATAAATGTTCTTGGCGTTTGATCTTTGAGTAATTGATGTGCATTTTTAACTGTGCAATTCACTGTAAAACGTGTTAGCATGTGAAATGATGACCAACCAGCAAAAATCAGATACTGTGCTGGCTAGTTCTCAACTTGTCTGTTCTACCTGACACTGTCTGACGGGCTGTGACACTGAAGTGTCCCCAGTGCTCCATGCAGCTCTGGTTATTACCTGTTTGGGTTTGCCTGCCTGGAAGCACTGGAGCAATGCTGTGTGTCTTCATGCTAGGGGATCTTGGGCTTTTGCAAAAAAAATAAAGCTTGATTCATGTTTGTTACTTCTGTAAGGGGATAATGGTGGGGTGGAGAGATCCAAGCAGAGGCATGGTAGTTTCATGCTGATGTTAATCCTTTGTTTCCATTGGCTCACCTTTCTTTTTTCAACCTCCCACCCTGTGATTTTTGCTTATTGGTTCTGTAGCTGTATTATGGTTGTAATAGAAAGCCTATCAATTGATGTAAGCCATAACTAAAGCAGTAATCAGGGTATTTTTTTGGTCTGTGTCACTGTGTTTGGAAGATGATTTAATTCTATTGAATAAACCACTTTAACAGTTTTATGGGAAAAGCAATCCTTGTGCTTTCAAACTCTTTATATTTTCTACTCGTCTGTGTCTCTGAACAGAGAGTTGGAAGCTCAGCTCATAGAAACTGGTTTATATAACTAGAGAATACCAGTGTAGAATTCTATAATGATATGACATTTATAAATAGAATAGAATAGAATAGAATAGAATAGAATAGAATAGAATAGAATAGAATAGAATAGAATAGAATGGACCGGGTTGAAAGAGACCTTCAAGATCATCATGTCCAACCCATCACCCAACACCATCTAATCAACTATACCATGGCACCAAGCACCTCATCAAGTCTCCA
This sequence comes from Picus viridis, assembly GCA_033816785.1. Classification (NCBI taxonomy): domain Eukaryota; kingdom Metazoa; phylum Chordata; class Aves; order Piciformes; family Picidae; genus Picus; species Picus viridis. The sequence continues at coordinate 87,931,390 of CM066606.1, read as the reverse complement.
CCTAAACACCTCCAGTGATGGTGACTCCACCACCTCCCTGGGCAGCACATTCCAATGGCCAATCCCTCTCTCTATGAAGAATTTCTTCCTAACATCCAGTCTAAACCTCCCCTGGCTCAGCCTGAGACTGTGTCCTCTTGTTCTAGTGCTGGTTACAGTATCACAGTATCACAATATTGCCAAGGATCCTCAAAGGTCATCGAGTCCAACCTGTCACCACAGACCTCATGACTAGACCATGGCACCAAGTGCCACATCCAGGTAGTTGTAGAGAGCAATGAGGTCTCCCCTGAGCCTCCTCCAGGCTAAGAAATTCCAGCTCCCTCAGCCTCTCCTCACAGGGCTTGTGCTCAAGGCCTCTCACCAGCCTTGTTGCCCTTCTCTGGACACATTCAAGTGTCTCGATGTCCTTCTTAAACTGAGGGGCCCAGAACTGGACACATTACTCAAGGTGTGGCCTAACCAATGCAGAGTACAGGGGCACAATGACCTCCCTGCTCCTGCTGGCCACACTATTCCTAATGCAGGCCAGGATGCCCTTGGCCTTCTTGGCCACCTGGGCACACTGCTGCCTCATGTTTAGGTGGCTGTCAATCAGCACCCCTAGGTCCCTCTCTGTTTGGCAGCTCTCAGCAACTCTGACCCCAGCCTGTAGCTCTGCATGGGGTTGTTGTGGCCAGAGTGCAGCACCCAGCACTTGGATATGTTGAATGTCCTCCTGTTGGACTCTGCCCATCTGTCCAGCTGGTCGAGGTCCCTCTGCAGAGCCCTTCCATCCTCTAACTGACCAACATCTGCTCCCAACTTGGTGTCATCTGCAAACTTTCCAGACACTCTGCCCCAAGCCTGTGGTGTTCCCTGGGGTTGATGCGACCCAAGTGCAGGACTCAGCACTTGGCTTTGTTAAAGCTTGGGCAGTTAGTGTTTTACCATTGATCCTGCCTGTCAAGACCTCTCTGCAGAGCCTTCCTGCTCTCAAGCAGATCAACACTGTCATCTGCAAACTTACTGAGTGTGCACTCAATCCTCTCTCCACATCATTGATGAAGATAGTGAAGAGGACTGACCCCAGTCCTGAGTGCTGGGGAACACCACTTGTGACCAGATTTACTGAAGTCATGTGAATGCAAAAAACAGCCACAGCCTTTCTCTCATCCACTAAGTGGGTCACCTTGTCATAGAAGGACATCAGGTTTGTTAAGCAGGACCTGCCCTTCATGAATCCATGCTGTCTGGGCCTGAACACCTGGTTGCCCTGCACATGCTACATGTACTCAAGGTGATATGCTCCATGACCTTCCCTGGTGCCAAGGTCAGACTGGCAAGTTTGTAGTTCCCCAAGTCCTCCTCTGGCCCTTCTTGTAGATGGGTGTCACATTTGCCAATCTCCAATTAACTGGGACCTCCCTGGATAGCCAGGACTGCTGGTAGATGCTGGTAGTGCTTGGTAAGCACGTCTGCCAGTACCATCCATACCCTTGTGTGCATGTCCCATAGACTTCTGTATGTGTGAGTGGTACAGAAGGTCACTAACCAACTTCTGTTGGATTATGGGGGCTTCACTCTGCTCCTGTCTTCTGGTTCATGGGGCTGGGTATCAAGTGAACAACTGGTCTTACTACTAAAGTCTGAGGCAAAGAAGGTATGGAGTGCCTCAGCCTTTTCCTCATCCTTGACCTTCATGTTCTCCCCTGAATCCAACAAGGGAAGGAGAGTCTCCTTTGTCCTTTTGCTGCTAATATGTTTGCAGAAGGATTTCCTGTTCTCTTTCACAGATGAAGCCGAATTAATTTCCAGATGGGCTTTGGCCCTTCTAATTTTCTCCCTCCATAGCATTATGACAACTTTGTATGCTGCCCCTTTGTCCAATGACCACCGACTGCTCCATAAGCAGCAACCACACCTCCCCATTCAGCCAGGCCAGCCTTCTTCTCTCATCTTTCAGCACATGGGGATGGCCTGTTCCTGCGCCTGTAAGACTGTCTTCTTGAACAGTGTTCAGCCTTCCTGGACTACTTGGCTCCTCAGGACAGCCTTCCAAAGGACTCTGTCCACCAGTATCTAAGACAGGCCAAGGTGTCTCTGCTGGATGTCCTGGGTGGCATTTCTGCTTACCTCCTTCTTCTCCAGCAACTGAGAACTCTTATCATTTCATGCTCACTGTGCCCAGGATGGGCCGCAACTGTTGTGTCTTCCCTGAGTCTTTCTCTGTTCACAAAGAGCATGTCCAGCCTGGCACCTTCTGTAGATGGTTCCCTCACCAGCTGTGTCTGAAAGTTGCCTAGGGACTGGTCTCTGGAACTGCTCTCTGCTGTATTGTATTGCATGAAAATGAAAAGCCTCTGCAGTCCTTCAAGTCTGCCTACTTACACCTTCCTAATAGCTCTGTCCTCTACTGCCCTCACTCATCTTCTTCAGGCCTGTTCCATCTAACATAACCACAGGCTTGCAAGTGTACCCTTCCATCCCTATTCTCAGGACAGTTAAACTGTGAAACAGTATTTGTGGAAATACAGAGTAGCAGATGAAGCAACCATTTATTTTTTGAAATTGGGCATTGTCCTGTGGCATCCTGTTGTTCCTAAATTATGCTCTGAAATTGGAGTAGGTAGCAGAAACAATACAGTCTTGATATTAGCACTGGTACAAGAACAATGCAGATGACTTTGAGGATGCAGAGCAGTGGTGAGCGCTGGAGGAACCAGTTCTTATTCTTGCTGACATTAAAACTGATGGATATACTTCCTTCCTCCAGCTGCTTGTGATTATTGTTAGTGATTATTCAATCAAGAGGAGGAAACAAGTGGAGAGGGAAAAATGAATAGACAAATTGGCACAGGGTGGTATAATTGCTGTCTGTCACAGTGAAAATTGCTCAGCTAAGCAAGCAATCAAAGAATGGTTCATTTCCTAAGGACTGCAGCATCCCTCATTTTCCATTGTGGCTTTGCAGCCTTTCCACCGAGAAAGCCTTAGTAAAAAAAAACATAGTCAGTTGCAGAGGTGTTTCATCACAGTCTGACAGTGCACAGGGGTGGATACTTAGGGAAGGAGCAAAAGAAATGGGGAAAGTAATGCATGGCCCTTCTGATGGTGTTGCAGCATCTTCAAAATGGCATTGCCTGTTTGTATTTTTGGCCTCAGCAGTGCTATGTGGTACCAAGTGTCAGATGTTAGCTCTGCACTTCTGTGATTCCTTTTGCTTTCATGAGCTGCTGCTTTCTCCCAAACACACCCAGAAAGATGTATTTGGGTTGTGGAACCAGGGTAGAAAATGGCTTTGCAGAATCACAGAAACATTCAGGTTGGAACAGACTCTCAGGATCACCAGGTACAGCTAATAAACCTATGCTACAAGGTTCGCCCCTAAACCATATCCCCAAGCACCGCATCCAAATGACCTTTAAACACATCCAGGGTTGGTGACTCCACCACCTGCCTGGGCAGCACATTCCAATGCCTGACCACTCTTTCTGTGAAAAGAAATCTCCTAATGTGCCTTACTCTATCACAGACATCACCTCTTGGAATAAAAGCTTTCTGAACATCTCTCTTTTTCATTATTTATTTGCTGCCCAGCAGAGAAAGATCTGGGGCTGAACATGAACCAGCAGTGTGCTTGGGTGGCCAAGAAGGTGAGAAGTATCATGGCTTGTACCAGGAACAGTGTGGCCAGCAGGACTAGGAAAGTGATTATTGCCCTGTACTGGGCAATAGTGGGGCTGCACCTCAAGTACTGTATTCAGTTTTGGACCACTCACCACCACAAGGAGATTGAGGTGCTGAATCACAGACTCACCAAGGTTGGAAGAGACCTCATAGATCATCAAGTCCAACCCGTCACCACAGACCTCATGACTAGACCATGGCACCAAGCGCCACGTCCAATCCCCTCTTGAACACCTCCAGGGATGGTGACTCCACCACCTCCCCAGGCAGCACTTCCAATGGCTAACAACTCTCTCTACGAAGAACTTTCTCCTCACCTCCAGCCTAAACTTCCCGTGGCACAGCTTGAGATTGTGTCCTCTTGTTCTGGTGTTGGTTGCCTGGGAGAAGAGATGAACCCCCTCATTGCTACAACCACCCTTCAGGTAGTTGTAGACAGCAAGAAGGTCTCCCTGAACCTCCTCTGTGGGTCCAGAGAATGGTGATGAAGATGATGACAGGTCTGGATAAAATGTCTTCCGAGGATCAGCTGAGCAAACTGGGGTTATTTAGCCCGGAGAAGAGGAGACCTTCTGGCTCTCTACAACTAGCTGAAAGCAGTTTGTAGTGAGGTGAGTGTTGGTCTCTTTTCCCAAGTAACAAGTAATAGGACAAGAGAAAATAGCCTCAAATTGCACCAAATGAAGTTAAGATTGGACACAGGGAAAACTTTCTTCACCAAAAGGGTTGTCAAGCCCTGGAACAGGCTGCTCAGGAGAATGGTGGAGTCTCCATACCCGGATATGCAGATGTAGCGGTTAGGGATATAGCAGTGGACATGGCAGTGCAGGTTAATGGTTTCTTGCTGCAAGGCTTCAGTCATCTCCAAGCCCTCCCAGTGGGTCTAGCTAGAAGAATTTAAATCAGAAAAAAATCAAAGCAGCTATTATCCTTCACAGGGAGGAAAAACATTCCACTACATGTGTTCAACTGTTGATACAGGCACCACTTCGGGTGGATGAGGAGCCCCGATTATGAGGATGTCAGTGATTACTCTTCCTAAATGTAGAAACTCAAGCCCCACTATTTTCTTTTACACCTGAAAAGCATTCAGTTAGCAAGTTTGGGTATGAATTAAGAATTAATTTGTTGAAGTTGGGCTGCAGGTGGCTATATAGACCTCAGAGACCTCAGGCTATACAGACCTCAAACCCTACCACTGAATCAACACAAATGCTACAGATAGTGTCTAACTAGCTGGCTGCTAGTGGCTGTGATGGCCCTAAGACAGCTGAAGGCAGAAAGAGTTGCAAAACAGAGCTCTGAAATAATTAACAGAGTAATTATCTTCTTGCTCTGAATTTCAGTGAGTGACATCCACACCCTTCAGCTGACTCAGATTTTGTTTATTGCCTAAGCCCACAGTTTTAATAGACTAGACTGGAATGGAATGGAATGGATTGGAATGGAATGGAATGGAATAGAATAGAATAGAATAGAATAGAATAGAATAGAATAGAATAGAATAGAATAGAATAGAATAGAATAGAATAGAATAGAATAGAATAGAATTAACCAGGTTGGAAAAGACTTTCAAGATCATCAAGTCCAACCTATCACTCAGCACCATCTAATCAACTAAACCATGGCACCAAGTGCCTCATCCAGTCTCTTCCTCAACATCTCCAGTGATGGTGACTCCACCACCTCCCTGGGCAGCACATTCCAATGGCCAATCTCTCTTGCTGGGAAGAACATTCTCCTCACCTCCAGCTTAAACTTCCCCTGGCAATAAGGTCTGCCCTGAGCCTCCTCTTCTCCAGGCTAAGCAACCCCAGCTCCCTCAGCCTCTGCTCACAGGGCTGTGCTCCAGACCCCTCCCCAGCTTTGTTGCCCTTCTCTGGACACCTTCCAGCATCTCAACATCTTTCCTAAACTGAGGGTCCCAGAACTGGACATAGGACTCAAGGTGTGGCCCAATCAGTGCTGAGTACAGGGGAAGAATAACCTTCCTGCTCCTGCTGGCCACACTATTCCTGATGCAGGCCAGGATGCCATTGGCCTTCTTGGCCACCTGGGCACATTGCTGGCTCATGTTCAGCCTGCTACCTACCAGCACCCCCAGGTCCCTTTCCGCCTGTCAGTCTTCAAACTCTCATTACAGTCAGTTACCACCTTTGCAATCTACAGCCCAGAAATTATCCCTGCAGATTTCAGACTCTGCTTTTCTTCAGAGTGAAATTTCAGATTGGAGTGAGCTGGGGGAGAGTGTGGGGGCTTCACTGTCTTTAAATGAAACTCAAAATATTGGTCTCTGGTGAGAGGAAACATGCCTAGCCTGGGCAAAGAAAAGCCCAGAGAAGAATAACAGCAAAGAACCGTGAAGAGCCATTTCTGGCCATCATTTGTATTTGCTTTTTGAGGCTGACAGTCTCTCCTGCTCACAAGCTGTTCAATGCTTTCCTTGCTCTAAGCATGTCTTCCCTTCCTTTATCTTTCACACACATGTCCTCCCCTGTTCTGTATCTCCATCTGTTCTAATCAGCCCTAAGGCACACAAGGGCAATCACCTCTGTCACCGTATGAGGTGCTTGTTTATGGCTTGAGCAAACTAATGCTTGTGTCAGATGGAGGGTATTTAGAAAAACAATAATACTTTTTCTGGCTGTATTTGAGACAGTTTGGGATATCAGTACCCTCTCACAGCACTTGTGGCTCCTTCACCCATGCTGCTCTGACCTCCACAGTCATTACCCCCAACTATGCAGAAGGCCTGACTTTCATGGCAAAATGTATAAAATACTGGCCCAAGCCAGTCAGCTGTACTGACTTAGGTGGGTGGGTGCACTGTGGTAAATGAAGTCAGTGTGGCACTGTGCCTCTGCTCTTTGGTGAATTCAGCAACTCAAGATGACAATGGCTTTGTGTGATACTAAGCCTTAAAGGCTGTTCTTCACACGAGGCTTCATGCAGTGTCATTTGCTTTAGTTTGCTGTTGGCTTGTTGCAACAGCCAGATCTTCAGGAAACCATCTCTGTAACTCATTATGTGGTATTTAATGATTTAATTTCAAGTGAAAACTTTTCCTTTTCAATGTGAAAGTGGATCTGGTGAGTTGTGACCTGAGGTAGAACTGCAGATGGTGCCTTCAACCCTGGGTTTCTGAATCAGGTTTTCCCTATGTCTTCTGAACTTGACCTAATTTTGTTTCTATTGCAAAACAGTGGTGACTTGCCCTTTGGTCAAGAGCAGGTGAAGCTGGCCATCATGCACAGCTGTCCCCAGCTGTCCTTTGCTACTTTGCCCAAGGAGAAAAGGCTTGGATAAGAGGAAGGAAGTCTGTGTTCAGGTCTGAATACTGAAAAGCAGAAAAACACCATTAAGTTCCATGTAACTCCATTATAGGAGATATTCTCAGTTACATACTCCATCAAGCAAACCTGGTCTGTGCCTTGAGAGGACAATTTTGCTGCTCTTTCTGTCGATGCTGAAAGCCCAAAAATGAAGGGTTTCTTTCCTCCTTTGTATGAAAAGATAAAATAGATCTAGTCTGTAGTGCATGGAGAAAGTCAAAGTGTTTAATGGGAGAAATGAAATTGTGGGTAAAGGCTGCAAGGGCAGAACATCTGCTTCATTAGTTATTTATAGTTATTTTTAGTTATTAATTAGTTATTCCTCCTTCTCCCTTCCTCCCCCCATGTTATTGTCTCCACATTATCTCTCAGATGTCAATGGGTCTTTGCTGCCTTCATATTTTTTTAAAGCCCTCATTAACTCCAGATCTCAGCTGATTGTTTTGGCTCAACCAGTTCCTCTGCTGAGAATACCCAAAGAATGTTTTTCTTTTTTCCCCTCCCAGGGGTCTTTGTTTAGCAATCGTCAGCCAGCAGCTGAAGAAGGAAACTGGGTGGTCAGGTCTACAACAAGAGCAGTCATCATGTGGTGTGGAAAGAAGCTGCAGTCTGCTGGTGAGTGCACTGGTAGGGTAATGAATTTATATTTTTCTGTTCTGCCTGCAGGACAGCCTGGGGTCAGAGTGGCTGGAGAGCAGCCAAGCAGAAAGGGACCTGGGGGTACTGGTTGAGAGTATCATAGTAGTAGTAGTAGTAGTATCATAGTAGTATCAGTCAGGGTTGGAAGGGACCACAAGGATCATCTAGTTCCAAGCCCCCTACCATGGGCAGGGACACCACACACTACATCAGGCTGGCCAGAGACTCATCCAGCCTGGGCTTAAACACCTCCAGGGACGGGACCTCAACCACCTCCCTGGACAACCCATTCCAGGCCTTCACCACTCTCATGGGGAAGAACTTCCTTCTCACCTCCAGCCTGAATCTCCCCACCTCCAGCTTCATTCCATTCCCCCTAGTCCTATCACTACCTGATAGCCTGAGAACTCCCTCCCCAGCCTTCTTGGAGGCCCCCTTCGGATCCTGGAAAGCCACAATGAGGTCACCTGGGAGCCTTCTCTTCTCCAGACTGAACAGCCCCAACTCCTTCAGTCTGTCCTCATAGGAGAGGTGCTCCAGCCCTCTGATCATCCTCGTGGCCCTTCTCTGGACACCTTCCAGCACCTCCAGATCCCTCCTGTAATAGGGGCTCCAGAACTGGAGGCAGTACTCCAGGTGGGATCATCCTCCTGGCCCTTCTCTGGACACACTCCAGCACGTCCACATCCCTCCTGTAATAGGGGCTCCAGAACTGGATGCAGTACTCCAGGTGGGGTCTCACCAGAGCTGAGTAGAGGGGAGAAGCACCTCCCTTGACCTGCTGGTCACACTTCTCCTGATGCACCCCAGGATCTGATTGGCTTTCCGGGCTGCAAGTGCACATTGAGAGCTCATGTTGAGCTTCTCGTCCACCAGCACCCCCAAGTCTCTCTCCTCAGGGCTGCTCTCCAGCCAGTCACTGCCCAGCCTGGATCTGTGTCTGGGATTGCCTCGACCCAGATGCAGGACCCTGCACTTGGTCTTGTTGAAGCTCATGAGGTTGGCTTGTGCCCACCTCTCCAGCCTGTCAAGGTCCCTCTGGATGGCATCCCTTCCCTCCAGCGTGTCTGCTGCACCACACAGCTTGGTGTCATCAGCAAACTTGCTGAGGGTGCACTCGATGCCACTGTCCATGTCATCCACAAAGGTGTTGAACAAGACAGGTCCCAGGACTGATCCCTGAGGGACTCCGCTTGTCACTGGCCTCCACTGGGACATGGACCCGTTGACAGCCACTCTTTGGGTGCGGCCATCAAGCCAGTTCTTTATCCATCTAGTGGTCCATCCATCAAACCCATGTGTCACCGGCTTGGAGACCAGGAGGTGGTGCGGGACAGTCGAAGGCTTTGCTCAAGTCCAGGTAAATGACATCAGTTGCTCGCCCCTCATCTATTAATGCTGTCACCTGATCATAGAAGGCCACCAGGTTTGTCAGGCAGGATTTGCCCTTGGCAAAGCCATGCTGACTATTCCAAATCACCTCTTCAATATTCTTCTGAGTCATTAGTGCCTCCAGGAGGATCTGCTCCATGATCTTTCTGGGCACAGAGGTGAGACTGACTGGCCTGTAGTTCCCTGGTTCCTCCTTCTTGCCCTTTTTGAAAATGGGAATAATGTTTCCCCTTTTCCAGTCTGTGGGGACTTCCCCAGTCTGCCATGACTTCTGGAATATTAATAGAGAGGGGCTTGGCAACCTCATCTGCCAGGTCTCTCAGCACCCGTGGGTGTATCCTGTCGGGTCCCATGGACTTGAACACTTTCAGGTTCTTCAGGTGATCACCAACCTGAGCTTCACTTACGATGGGCAGTTCTTCCTCCCCGTCCCTGGCATCGTCTGCTATGACACCAGGAGTGTGGCTGGAGGCCCTTGCAGTGAAGACTGAGGTAAAGAAGTGATTGAGTACCTCAGCCTTTTCCACATCACTTGTGACTAATTCACCACTTTCCTTTCTGAGGGGGCCCACACCTTCCCTAGTCTTCTTCTTGCCATTAACATACCTATAGAAATTCTTAGTGCTCCCTTTAACCCCCCTGGCAAGATTCAATTCAAACTCTGCTTTGGCTTTCCTAACCAGGCCTCTTGCTGCTCGGGCAGCTTCCTTATATACCCCCTGTTCTATCTGTCCTTCCTTCCACTTCCTGTAGAGTTTCTTTTTAAGTAATAGTGTGTCCAGTATCTAATAGTGTGCTCACTAGTGTGATTAATAGTGTGATTAGTCACCTTCAAAAGTCTTTGCAGATCAGGCAGACATCACCCAGGAAGGAGAAATCCTCCTGTGCATCTCCCTGGATTAAGTCCTCAATTTTACTGAACTGCCTCCAGTTTCTCAACATTCCACTTGAACTAAGAGGCCCAAACAAGCCACAGTATCTCTGGTGTAGTGTCACCGGTGCTGAGCAAGAAGGGGTCATAGCTCCCATTGAACCTATGACTGTCTTTATCCAGTGCAGTCCAGTGGATGATTGGCCTCATTCACAACAAAAGCTTTTGGCTCGTCTGTGTTGGCATCCACCATACCCCGCACACTTTTCAGTAGAGCTGCTGGCCTGTACCAGTGTGTAGGCTGTCATGCTCTGTCCTGAAGCAGACATTTGCACTTTCCCTTGCTGAATTTCTCTAACTGAAATGAAGATCTACTGTTCATTTTAAATCTCCTTATCTTCTAGCTTCAGATCATGCAGGAATCTGCTGAAGAATCACTCTTTCTCAACATATAGGCAGTTGATGAAGATATTGAACACTACTGGCCTAAGTACTGGTGTCTGTCATGCCTGATTTGTTACCATCTGCCAAACAGACATTGAATCATCAATCACTACTTGGTGAGACCAGCAGTTTGAAAAACTGTCAGCTCATCTAAGAGTCTGTCCAATCTGTACTTCTTCAACTTATCAATGAGACTGTGGTGGGAGAGATTTATCCAAAATTTTACAGAGTAAAATTACATCTCAGCCTTTGCTTTCATCTCATCCATAAAGTGGATCATACATAGTCTTTTGTCAATGAAAGGAGTGTTGTTGATCATAGACAAGAATCAAGAATAATATATCCAGGAGTTTTCAGGGACCAAGGTGAGGGTGTTACGCCTAAAATTCCTCAAATCACCACTTTTACCCACCTTGAAGGTAGCAACTACATCTTTCCAGTCTTCAGAGACTTACTTTAATTTCCATTGTCTTTGGAAGATAAGTAGAGTAGCCTCATAATGATAACACCCAAATTTTTCGGAGTCCTCAGATGTCCATTCTCTTTCCATACTCTGCAGTTCTTCAGATACTCTCCTTTTAAAAGGAGATACATACCTAATATATCATAGTATCATAGTATCAGTCAGGGTTGGAAGGGACCACAAGGATCAGCAAGTTCCAACCCCCCTGCCATGAGCAGGGACACCCTGCACTAGATCAGGCCGTCCGGAGCCTCATCCAGCCTCCAGGGATGTGGCCTCAACCACCTCCCTGGACAACCCATTCCAGGGCTTCACCATTCCCATGGTGAAGAACCTCCTCCTCACATCCAGCCTGAATCTCCCCACCTCCAGCTTCATTCCATTCCCCCTAGTCCTATCACTACCTGATAGCCTGAGAAGTCCCTCCCCAGCCTTCCTGTAGGCCCCCTTCAGATACTGGAAGGCCACAATGAGGTCACCTCAGAACCTTCTCTTCTCCAGACTGAACAGCCCCAACTCCTTCAGCCTGTCCTCATAGGAGAGGTGCTCCAGCCCTCTGATCATCCTCGTGGCCCTTCTCTGGACACACTCCAGCATGTCCATATCCCTCTTGTAATAGGGGCTGCAGAACTGGATGCAGTACTCCAGGTGGGGTCTCACCAGAGCTGAGTAGAGGGGGGAGAATCACCTCCCTTGACCTGCTGGCCACACTTCTCTTGATGCAGCCCAGGATCTGATTGGCTTTCTGGGCTGCAAGTGCACATTGAGAGCTCCTGTTGAGCTTCTTGTCCACCAGCACTCCCAAGTCTCTCTCCTCAGGGCTGCCCTCCAGCCAGTCACTGCCCAGCCTGGATTTGTGCCTGAGATTGCCTCGACCCAGATGCAGGAGCCTGCCCTTGGTCTTGTTGAAGCTCATGAGGTTGGCTTGTGCCCACCTCTCCAGCCTGTCAAGGTCCCTCTGGATGGCATCCCTTCCCTCCAGCGTGTCCGCTGCACCACACAGCTTGGTGTCATCAGCAAACTTGCTGAGGGTGCACTCGATGCCACTGTCCATGGCACCCACAAAGATGTTGAACAAGCCTGGTCCCAGGACTGATCCCTGAGGGACTTCGCTTCTCACTGGCCTCCATTGGGACATGGACCCATTGACAGCCACTCTTTGGGTGCGGCCATCAAGCCAATTCTTTATCCATCTAGTGGTCCACCCATCAAACCCTTGTTCCACCAGCTTGGAGACCAGGGACAGTGTCAAAATCTTTGCTCAGGTCCAGGAAAAAGACATCAGGTGCTCGCCCCTCATCTATTAATGTTGTGCCCTGTTCATAGAAGGCCACCAGGTTTGTCAGGCAGGATTTGCCCTTGGCAAAGTGTCGTGGGTTGAGGCAGACCCCCTCCCCACCATGGGCAGAAATAAAGACTCTGGCAAACAGATTGCGAAAGTAATGGAAAGTTTAAATAGAAAGCAGTGAACGTGTACAGAGAACCAGAAGCAGTGACAAAAGAAACTCCAAATCAGACCCAGAAACATCCCATCCCCACCTGAGGGTGGGCCCAAAACCCCCAGGGCTTCTTCTTCCCCCTCTCCCCCCACTGCTAGGCTAGTCTCAGCTGGCCAGACCTCCTGAGACTGCCCATCCCCCTGGCCTTGGGCCTAGCCAGGCCCAAGGCCAGGAGATGTCTCCCCCAGTTACCAGGTACTGGCAAGGGGAAGAAATATGAAGTGCCAGACCCCACGCTGGATTTTATAGCAGTGGAGAGGATTATGGTAGGAGATATCTGGTTTCCTGTGTCTGCGATTATGGTAGGAGATATCTGGTTTCCTGTGTCTGCGATTATGGTAGGAGATATCTGGTTTCCTGTGTCTGCCCACTAGGCTGGACTTCTGCACACAGGAAGCACACCACGTAGCAGAGGGTACCCAGTCCAAACCACCACACAAAGCCATGCTGACTGTTCCAAACCACCTCATCACTATTCTACTGAGTCAGTACGTATATACATGCCTTCTCCTTGGCATAGTATCATAGTATCAGTCAGGGTTGGAAGGGACCACAAGGATCATGTAGTTCCAACCCCCCTGCCAAGGGCAGGGACACCTCGTACTGGACATGACAGACTGCCCCTAGTAAGGATAATCTTTGAATATATGAGATAGGGATGTTCCAGTTATATCAGTGCACTGAGTTAATTTGGGCAGGTTTGAGAACTGACCCACCCATTGGTTGCATGGTTTAGTTGATAGGTTGGACGCGATGATCTTGAAGGTCTCTTCCAACCTGGTTTATTCTATTCTATTCTATTCTATTCTATTCTATTCTATTCTATTCTATTCTATTCTATTCTATTCTATGAGCATTACCTCATTTACACCATTCTCCACTTGACTCCTTTGAACTACACTGCTATTTTCAATTGCTACCTCTGACCACATTCGTCACACTTATTTTCTTGTTGCTTGTTTGCTTATTAGTGGAAGGACAAAATTTTGGACCAACATTTAGCCTAGTATCTCTGTGTTTTACCCAGCTAAGAAGCCTCCATTTGACTTATTTCTACACACCGCCAAACCCCTTTTTAGTTACTAGCCCAACCAGATCCATAACATTTTTTATATTAAGGAAAAAAAAAAAGTGAGGAAAAGAAATGTGCATATAAGCCTAGCTGCAGCTAAGCACCACATGGATGCTCAAAGAGCTGCTCCCTTCACCAGTATTATGGGAAGAAGAAAGTGGGAGCAAAATGCAAAACATCACAGGTTGAGATAAAGAGAGTTCAAAGAGTTCAACAGAACTATGAAAAGAATGAATGAATAATAGGAATTATAACAATAGTAAATAAAGTAATGTATAAAAATGATCAATATAAAATATGACACCTTCAGTCACCTGTATACAAAAAGCCCTCACCAGAGAACCACCTCAACCACTCATGCCAGCCCCTCCCCTTTTTATATAGGCATGGTGTTTTAAGATATGTAATACTCTATTGTCTGGTTCAGCTGACTATCCTGGATGTAACCAGTCCCAAATTCTTGTGAAGAAAATTAACCCTGCCCTAGTTTAACCCAGGACAGAAGAGAAAGATAATGTTTCAAACCATTCTGCCTTTTTTTCCCTTTTAGTAATGGAATGTCTTGACATACTTATTTCCCTCTGAATGCCCATTAATTAACAGATCTAATGGCAGTACTACTGATTGATCTTCTCCATAAATTCAGAAATTAGTCCTAATTTTCTTGTTTCCATTTACAGTAAGAAAATGATGGGTTTCAGACTCTGCATTATCCATTAATAGGATGGGTCCAAATAAACTGCCCTCTGAAGATTTGCATTGTGTCTGTTCTAATACTGGCCCATTTGAAAAATGTATTGTGTGTTCTCATGTGCCTGCAGATCCTCAAAGGCTGCACCTTTGAAGTGAAGCTTTACTCAAAGGATGACTTCAAAGCTCCGTGACTGGGCTGCAGATTGGAGCAATTTGAGAGTTCAGACTTGTATAAGGATACTATGACATTTAGGATGTTACATTTCAATACATTTACCAAGCTATTATTGTTGTTTCTCTTATTTTGCATTCTATTTCAAATATTAGAGACTGGATGGGGTGCTTGGTGCCATGATTTAGTTGATCAGATAGTGTTGGATGATACATTTAACTCAATGGTCTCAAAGGTCTTTTCCCAACCTTTTAAATTCTATTCTATTCTATTCTATTCTATTCTATTCTATTCTATTCTATTCTGTTCTATTCTATTCATTCCCATGTTTTCAGTGTTGTTCTTTCTTGGTTTGACAATATGTAGGAAATCTTCCCAAACACTGAAATTATGGAACAAAGAATATTTGTCTTAAATGTCACTTACTGAGAAAGTGTTACACTGCTACAGTCAAGATTCATTTTTGCTATTTTGCACTGTGATGTCCCAGTGCAGTGAAAATGTGATTAGAGGTAAAGAAAACAGATCACAGAGAGTAGATGGAAAAAAGAAAACCAGGGTATTCCAAACAGATGGTTGTAGAACATTTCACAGTAATTCATGAACATTCCGTACTAGACAGAGACATCAGTTGAAGGGAGAGACAGCTTCACATGCACTCTGTGGAACAGCTTTCATTCCCAAAGACCTGATCATTAGTTGTCTTATGGGGTTTCTTGCTGGTTTTGGTTTGGTTTGGGTTGGTTGGTTGGATGATTGGTTGGTTGATTTTTGAAACAGGATGGTATTTTTATATAAGATTTTCCAAAATGAACTTTCATACAAGTGAGCTACAAAGCTTGATATACCCAAAGCACAATAGAAGGTGGTGCTCGTGATGTCAGCATCACCCTTTAATACACTGTTCTCATCACAGTGAAAAAACTTCCACTGAAAAAAAGTAGAAAGCACTATGTGATGCTGTTACACTCTCACATGGCCTTCTAGTCACACCACTTATTCAAAATTATTTCTTTTCAAGGAGTAGCAGATATAACCCAAGAAGATTTTTTAAGAGGCTCTCTCATTCTGACTCCTTTCATATTTAGCCCCAGGATTTTGTGTTTCTGATCACTAAGGCATGGCTGTGTCATCTGGATAAGCTGCAGGGTTTTTTTAGATTTGCTTTAAAGGCACAAAACATGTACCACATATCTACATCCATTGTTAAAATGATTAATACCCCACAGATTTCAGATATGGGGACTGTAAAGAGATTAATCACTGCACCCTTTGCTTTGCTTAAGAAAGAGATAAAAGTAAAGCATTACATGCAAAGAAGATTAAAATGAAGTAGAAACTTCCTACAGCTTTTGGTAAAAAAATCTGAAAAGAAGTAAGATTAAAGAGGAAATGATCTGATGGTATTCAAAAAACAGAATATGGATAAAAAGTGCTTGAGGAAGCAGTGATGCATTGTCTCGATACATGGAAGGAGTTTTGTCACCATCTATCGGTGGATAGAAGGAAGATAAAGAAATCAGCAAACGTGTTTTTTCCTACTTCTCACACAAACCCAGTATTTTCATAATTTCCTTAATCCATGCATACGTTGGATATAGGGTTAAGGAACAACTTATGTTCCTCTTACATGACAAAGAAATATATGCTGTTTTAGTATGCCTCTGTAAAGACTAATTATACTCAATTTGCCTGCTTTAGCATAAGCAACTGAAAAGGGAGGGTAAAGGAAAAAAACAAAGGACTTCTGTACCCATTAGAGATTGTTTCACAAGCAATGCATGTGTTGCACATGACACTGCCTTCCCATCCTGAGCAAGGAGGTTTCATTGAGCTGTCATCTACAGCTCTTCCAAGCTTCTGGTTAACTTCATGTACTTAGGCCAAGCTACGCCAGTTCCTTATTTGGTGTCCCAAAGGGACAAAGCTTCAGCTATGCCCTGACAATGGAGCAGGAGCCAGCAGGTCTGTTTTTTCAGGAAACTGCCTACGTAGTCCAGGCTTGTCTGAACATGCCCTGGGGTCCAAGTGGGCCAGGTGTGTGTGCCTTTGGCCATGTTTGGAGAAAAACTGATTCTATAGGTTGAAGTATCAGGTTTCTATCTCTTAATTTTTGTTGTCACTGGCCATCATTGTCTTGGGAAATCTATAAATAGTAGCCCAAAGAGTGAGTTCTTTGCCTTGTATTGTCCAAGATCTGCGAGATAAGATATGAGCCTTATCCTGCAAGCCTGAAAGGCCAAGCCTCACTTGCCTTGCAATTTGGAATCCATGCCATGCTTCGGTTTACCCAGAAAGATGCAAGTGCTCTTTGCAGTAGTGCACCAAAAATAAAAGTCCAGGAGCAGACAGACACGCCTTGCCAGGCTGAAGAATGAACCCTAGAGGAGCCAAGACCCTGGGACAGTTTTGTCTTATTGGAAGAAACAAGAACCACTGTGAAGATTGCAGCTGAAGAACCTCTCCATAACAGGTAAAGCTACAAACCTTACAAGGCCCACAGATTTTGGCAGCTAGCACTTTTCTAGAAAACTTTCAGCTACACAGCCTTTAGAGATGTCTAGTCATGAGGACTGTGGTGACAAGTTGGACTTGATGATCTTTGAGGTCTCTTCCAACCTTGGTGATACTGTGATACTGTGATACTGAGATAAAAGCTTTCCTCATGTCTGTGCTCCAGCAACAAGCTGCAGAAGTCAACAGAAAATGAAACTGTACCCTTTCGGCTTTCACAGGCTTGATGCCATTTTGGTTTTGTTTAAATTCCCTTGCATGATGTATGGTATCATGATCTGTGTATTATAAATGCAGCAACCGAATATAGTGGACTAAAGAGCAATTTACAGTGAGTAACCTAGTAAATATGAATTTTATACTCACTTGTTAAAAGGTCTGTTGTCCTAGTGGGCAAAGCTGGCATGTTGCCAATGTATTTTTTCTTTACAGTTTAAATTACTGTTTGTTGTTTCTGGTTTTTTTGCTAATATTGTTTAAATTGTTACAAGCTCCTGCTGGTGAGATATCTGTTCCACAACCAAGTATTTCCCACTAACAAACAGATTTCATTAATATTTTCCATGTGTTGTTTTTTTTTTTAATGAATAAAGTTACCAATATTTTTGTTAGTTTTCCACCTATTAAATATTAATAACCATAATCATAACACTTGGACCACTGTGTTTAGAGCACTGTAGAGTGTCTGCACAACACAAGTAGTAGAGCTATATTAAGCTATCCAAAAATGTTATTCATATATCCCTATAAAAAGAGGTACTTAACAGGGTCACATCAGTACAATAACACCTGGAAATTATAGGTCCTGGTCTAAATCAGGTTGGAAAAGAAATCGATAGCAATAAAATGCTCTAATGCTCCCTAAATCTCAAGAGAATTGAATGAATTTAAAGGGTTGAGTCTATTCTTTCTAAAACAGGCACCACACTATTAGTATTTATTCTCTGGTAGATTAAAACATGCTTTCAGGGCAGAAAAACCCACAATGTGTATTTGTATATTGTAAGAGGAGTCAACATAGGTCACAGATGTATTGCTGCATTCTTCACTAGACATTAGTTCAGCAATGAAAATCTGTGCAAAATGTGCCTGGATAGTTTTTTGGATCAGCAAATAGTTGCAGTGACAGCGTCCTCTTTGTAAGCCCCAATGGTTTTTGCTGTCTGGTTCATTTCACAACACTGAATTAAATATCTAAGGTTCTTTAAACAATACCAAGACCCCAAAAAAATGGAACTCAGAAAAACTGCAGAATTTTGTAGACTGCTGGCACAGGTTGAAAAACTTTCTAACTTTCTCTTAGACTCTGTTCCCAAATTCTGTCCCTTAGACTGATGGAGGCAATGAAACAAATTAATTAAATTAAATAAATTAAATAAAATACAGACACTCCAGTGGTTAACTCTGACATCTGGTCCCCTGAGAGTACATATACATTTGTAGCTGAGTACACAACACAAATGCTTTTTTGACATATTTAACGTCTATATTTGATGGTTGTTAAGCCACACCTTACAGTAATCTGCACATAGTAATAGATATTCTTATTGGTAACAGGTATTCTTAATGAAACCAACTAAACCTTTGTAAAACAAGGGGCACTATAGTGTGAGGCAGGGGAAAATCAACACAGGGTACAGACAGGTGGAGCAAACCGGAAAATTAGCACTTACTCTTCTACACTATAATAATGCTGACTCCTATTCAAATTTCAGCTACAGAATCAGCAAAAGTCTCCTCTTTTCCAGTCCACTTTCCTTGTAGGTTAAAGAAAAGAGTTCAACACAGGCTCAGATTTGAAGGAATTTGAGGCAGATTTGGCTGCTGGTCCTACAAATGCTGTGTGAGAACTCTGACCACGACATTAATGGCAAGGAAATTGGGAAAAAAGGAGGATCTCACCTCCTCAAGTGAATAGTATAGATGTACTCTGGTTATGTTGATGGCACCAGGCCCTGGTAATTGCAGAACTCAGGAATTCACTTTTTAGTGGCTTCTGATAAGATTTAGTTATGAGCCAGGGTTTGCTTGCTCAGTGCTGCCAGTGAGAAGTAGACGGTCTTTTGAAAAGTCAGCAGTGAGAATTTGAAATGCTTGCTGTAGCTGTTGTGAGTATCTACTGGGCCTTAATGTTAAAACCCTATGGAAGCACATAGGTTCCTGACATATCCTTATGTAACTAGTTTTAAAACAGTAGTGTTTTAATGGCCTGCTGGTAGCTTTTCAGGTGCTATCATCATAAATTCAAAGAACCAAACCCATTCAAATAAAAAAACACACTGAGAATTTATTGTTAGGAATACCTCACAAAAAAGAAGAATTGAATGAGTGGGAGCTTCATGGGCCAGGAATGTATTAAAAGAGCAGCAACCTCAGAAAGTGGGAGGCCTTCATATGCCACTGTAAACAGAAGCTGTGACAAACAATGATCTTTGATGTGCTCTGCTGGGATGCACACAGAAACAGAACAACTGTCCTAGAGAGAGACTGCAGTGAAACTGTTGCCTGGAAATGAAGATGATGCATCTCTGTTGGACAGCAAGGCAGGTGCCTGGCACCCATCATCTCCTGCATGAAATCTTCATTAGAGTCTTCATATAATTGCAGTTAGGACTCTAAGATCTGCTTATGATGTCTTTCTAGAGTACAGTCACATACTGGACTATCTTGGGACTGGAGAGTGCAAAAGGAGTTAAATATTTAAACACTACTCCAACTCGGTGCTTGAAACATTTCTTTTCTTTTAGAGGCTTACTAGGGTTGACTTCTGGAAAGCCAAACAGCCAGTTTGCTGTGTGTTTTTCACATTTGTGGAAAGCCATGCAAAAGCTCATACATAAACACTAAAACATCTAAAACATCTAACTCTAAGTACATCTTAAAAATTTCTTCATGCATCTTTTGTGACAGTGTGAGCTCTGGTTAGAACATATGTCCCACAATGCCAGAAAAGCCTCCATGTACAAATTAATTAATATGTTTTGAACAGCATTTCCACATCAATATTGCCATTAAGTGAATTAATGAAGACCAGATAAAATGGAATATTTATGTAAATAATCTTAACCGGATAAATCCTTTCAGAGTTTATGTCTTGATTATGGTAATGTTTTTGACATGTATCTCATACTACATTGATTAAGTTTTGTTAATTCTGAATTATTTGTGTCAGAGCTTGTGGGTTTAGATTGTTTGTGGTTGTGGGAGTTTTATGTATTGAAACACATAAAAGTAGCCTTGTTTTTAAAACTGCTGATGTCTACTTAAATTCTTAGTCTCACAATCACAGATGGCTACAGTATTAAAAGTATTGTCATGAGGTATAAATTTTTAATAACCTTTGCTAACTGTAGCTGTATTTATTTGTGCATTTTCTTCCCTTTCATGACCTATAAATTATAAAAAAAAAAAAGAGAGAGAGAACAAAAACCCTGCATTATTCACATTTCCCTAACCCCCAATATAAACCTCCCAGTTTCTGCATTTTTAATCATCATTGTGAACTTTGGATGCTTTTATGGAACTGAACTGCAAGAAAATGCATGTTTAAACTTTTTACAATTATAATTCAAGTCAGCAAAATGTAATGAAAACAATGCATAGGGAAAAGTTATTTACTGCCACTGGGATTCCTCACATTCTTCTAATTCCATGCCTGGGAGCAAAAAGAGATCTTGAATCTTAAGGCTAAAGAGACTCAGCAAACTTGTGTTTGATTGCAGATGGAGCCTTGAGCGCACAGTGCAATGTATTGCACAGCAGATGTGTGGTGGGTTTAGGCTATGCCTTTAAAATTTAGTTACAGATTTTGAGCAGAAAAGTAGAAAAATATAAATAAATCACTATTGGGTGTGAAAAGGAAAACAAAAGATTATTCTAGACAAATTCATTGGAAAAATATCTAGAATAAGATGGGCTGTACCTAAACTATTCTCTCTCTTCTTTCCTGATCTCTGCTGTTTTGCTTCACCTGGGAGAGATTAACGTGCTTGTCAGCTGGCCTTGGCTGAGCTGTTTAGTTAAGTCTAACCCACTGCTTTCTCTCTGCTCCTTTTCTCTACTGGGACAGGGGGCAGTGGAATGGCTTCCCTGGTCTCTGACCAGGGGGATTTTCATGTTGCTTGTTAATTGCAAATATCTGTATAATATTGTAAAGACTGTATATTTTATACATGCTCATTGCATTCCATCTTAGACTGCAGCTCTTGCTTGTAAATACAGCTTCATTTGGTTCTAACTGAGTAGGTCTGGCAAAGTTAATGCTTGGGGGAACTTCCCACCAGAAGATGTTATGATCTGGGTATGTGAGACATCAGCAGCATCTGTTGGCCAGAAATAAATGCTGGATTCTGCATGAATTTGTTGATCCATGAAACAAGCTTTTGCAATACTGTGTGGAAATGAGCAGTTAAAACCTTTGCTTGCCTTCACCTTCTCTGTCTTGGTTTAAAAAATCCATTTTTCCATATTTTTCCATGGAGGCCAGAGTCAAGTGGAGTCCCTCAGGGATCAGTCCTGGGACCTGTCTTGTTCAACATCTTTGTGGGTGACATGGACAGTGGCATCGAGTGCACCCTCAGCAAGTTTGCTGATGACACCAAGCTGTGTGGTGCAGCAGACACGCTGGAGGGAAGGGATGCCATCCAGAGGGACCTGGACAGGCTGGAGAGGTGGGCACAAGCCAACCTCATGAGCTTCAACAAGACCAAGGGCAGGGTCCTGCATCTGGGTCGAGGCAATCTCAGGCACAAATACAGGCTGGGCAGTGACTGGCTGGAGAGCAGCCCTGAGGAGAGAGACTTGGGAGTGCTGGTGGACAAGAAGCTCAACAGGAGCTCTCAATGTGCACTTGCAGCCCAGAAAGCCAATCAGATCCTGGGCTGCATCAAGAGAAGTGTGACCAGCAGGTCAAGGGAGGTGCTTCTCCGCCTCTACTCAGCTCTGGTGAGACCCCACCTGGAGTACTGCATCCAGTTCTGGAGCCCCTATTACAAGAGGGATCTGGAGGTGCTGGAGTGTGCCCAGAGAAGGGCCACGAGGATGATCAGAGGGCTGGAGCACCTCTCCTATGAGGACAGACTGAAGGAGTTGGGGCTGTTCAGTCTGGAGAAGAGAAGGCTCCCAGGTGACCTCATTGTGGCCTTCCAGTATCTGAAGGGGGCCTACAGGAAGGCTGGGGAGGGACTTCTCAGGCTCTCAGGTAGTGATAGGACTAGGGGGATTGGAATGTAGCTGGAGGAGGGGAGTTTCAGGCTGGACGTGAGGAGGAGGTTCTTCCCCATGAGAGTGGTGAAGCCCTGGAATGGGTTATCCAGGGAGGTGGTTGAGGCCCCATCCCTGGAGGTGTTTAAGCCCAGGCTGGATGAGGCTCTGGCCAGCCTGATCTAGTGTGGGGTGTCCGTGCCCATGGCAGGGGGTTGGAACTAGATGATCCTTGTGGTCCCTTCTAACCCTGACTGATACTATGATACTATGATTTATTCACCAGCATGTGTTCAGCAGACAGGTCCAAACAAATGTATTTTATTGCAGATTGCCTGAAATACAGAAAAGACTTCACACCTGAGGCATTGTTCTATACTCACAGAAGGCATAGCCTTTGTATACATCTCTATAACAATATGCACAGACAGACTGTATCATGGGAAATCTAACTATCTGCTGAAAATGGTGACGAAAAGTGAATGAAGACAGCAATTCATGAGTTTTGGTTTGCAATTTATAAAATACATGTGTTTTTAAGTGGAAGAAAGACCCATTAATCAACTGAGAATCTGCAAAGCAAATAATCACCTATGCCTACCCCTACTGAAGGATTCCAAACTGATGAAGTTGCTAACCAGAATCAAAGGAAGTCTATAAAATAATACCTTCAATTGATGACTAAAAATAAAAGGAGATGAGTGAACACCTCAGTCTATAGTGCCTGTGGAGTAGATCTATCTTTAAAAATGTATAGCAGACCTTTAAAAATGTAGCTGCTTCAATTTGAAACCTGGAGAAGTACAAGTATGACTGAATTGCTAATCTTTGCTTTTCTGACTGCATTTCTGTGTTCACTTTTTTTCTCTTAAATTATTTCTCAAATATCTGATTTAAGACAAAAAACAACATGAAAATTATTACAGTGTCTAAGAAAACTTGAGGATAGAACTGAAATGATGGGACTTTGTCTTCCAGCTCCTGATTAGGGGTACAAAATATATTTTACTTATTTCTATTTTCTGTTGTCCTTTGAGTTTGCATTTACCACTATGCAGCTACACTGTCAGCCATATTAATTATATCCAGAAAGCATGTTCAGCAAGTTAATTTTCATCTAAAGCAAGGAAATGCTGTAGCTAAACAAATGCACAGTCATATCATCTACAGGTGGACCTCCAAATAAACATGTGAAGGAGATGAAATACCTTTTCTGCAGTAGTCTATGACTAGTTGTGCTTAAACTGATGAAAAAATGAAATATTACATATTAGAACCACAGCAGAGCAGAGAAGCTGATAGGCTAGATGGGATGCATACATTCAAACACAGACACATGCATTCTGGTGTGCTTCTGAGTTGCCATTTGGAGTGGTGTTTGTGTAGATGATGATTAAAATGAAAAAGGAAACAACTCTTTGCTATGGTTTGGGTAAGATTAAATTTGCTTTGAGAATATTTATTGAACCACAAACAAAGCCCTGAGCTTAAATGGTGTCATTAAATGATATAATGTTGTGATGGGTTACGCCCATCCTGAAAGCGGGGCAGAGGGGGAGAGAGGGCTTGTAAGAGCCTTATCTTCCCCAGAGGTGGGGTTTCTCCCTGGGAAACTGAGTTAGCCTGTTCCACTCCCCCTCCCTATCCAGCAAGCCCATAAAAAGGAAGACACTGCAGCCATTGGCGTTCTTTTGCTTCTGCCTTGCCTGGATGAGAGGACTGAGTCACTGCTGGCTTCCTGCTTCTCTGCCAAGTGGTCAGGCCTGGTCCTCCCCCTGCTAGATCCACACTTCTTCAAAGGACTGTTGGTTTTGTATATATATTTTCCCATCCATCCTTGCCTTGTTCCTTACCCTTCCTGTTATTGTTTTATATATATTTTAAAGTAAATTTTTACCTCTCTACTTCCAAACCGACTCCGAATTATTTCTCAGTAGATTTTTCTCCTCCCTTTTTTCCTTACCCCACTTTCTTTCCTTTTTTTTTTTTTCTTCCTTTATCTCTCCCTGTTCTTTCCCCTTCCTTTTTTTTTTTTTCTCTCAACTGGGAAAGAGGAAGCAGGGCAGGGGAGGGATTCTCATTCTTGCCCCCCATCTGAACTCTTAAATCCACATGCTACTTATTACACCTCCAGGGACAATGACTCCACCACTGTTGGGCAGATCATTCCAATGTTTGATAACCCTGTCTGCGAAGAAATATTTCCTAACATGCAACATGATACACCCCCAGAACAGCTTGAAACTATTTCCTGTAGTCGTGCCGCTTGACAACAAAAGAGGCTGGCCCCACTCCTTGCTCTAACCTCCAGAGCTTCAAGTAGTTGTAGAGAGCAATGAGGTCTCCCCTCAGCCTCCTCTTCTCCAGACTGAACAACCCTAGCTCCATCAGATACTCCTCGCTGACCATGTGTTCCAGATCCTTCATGAGCCTCGTTGCCCTTCACTGGACACACTCCAGCACCTTAATGTCCTTGTTGTGGTGAGGGGCCCAGACATGAACACAGTACTCAAAGTCTGGTCTCGCCAGTGCAGAGTACAGAAGGCCCCCTGTTCCTGGTGGACACAGTGTTTCTAGTACAAGTGAAGATGCCTTTGGCTTTCTTGGCCACCCGAGCACACTGTTGACTCATATCTAGTAAACTAGCACCTCCAGGTCCCTCTCCACATCACAATGCTCCAATCATACATCCACAAATATGTAGATTACCATGGAGTTGTAGTGACCCAGGTGGAGGACCTGGAACTTGGCCTTGTGGAACTTCATAGAGTTAGCCTTGGCCCATTGGTCAAATCTGTCCAGATTCTGTTGTAAAACTTCCCTACCATCTAGCAGATCAACACAGGCACACAGCTTGGTATCATATGCAAATTTAATGAGAATGCATTCAATCCTCTCATCCAGATCATTGATAAAGATATTAAAGAGGACAGGCTGAACCCTGGGGAACACCACTAGTGGCTTGCTTCCAAATCATCTACAAGTATTCATGTAAACAGAAAATGAGATATTTGTCCTAGTAGCCTTGTTACTGAAAAAAATTATTGAGCTGATGGTATAACAGCATAGTATATATGTAAGAGGGATTAGCATCTTTCTGTTTTATGATAAATAACTGTATGTGTAGTTTAAGGGTGAACATTTTTTGTTAAAAGTAAATGTACAAAGATACTTGAGATGCCCCAGATATCCTGCTTGATAAATACTAGCTGCTGAAAAATAATACCAAATTATTCATTAAAATACACTGAAGGCATTATATGCAGAATGGAGGAAAGGTCAAAGAAGACAAAGCCTTTTTTTGTTAAATGGCAGTTTCTCATGGCAAATGTGGAATAATATGAAATATCACTCAGGAAAAGCTCCAAGCATTGAATACTTGTGGGTGAGAAATGGATAGATGTGACAGTGATGATCCATCAACTTCATCACAGTAAAATTGTTTCTGTCTAAAATCCCTGAGTTTCAATATTTTCATAGGTTTAGGAGAGGTATTTCATAGAATCATAGAATGGTAGGGGTTTGGATGGACCTCTGGAGATCATCTAGCCCAACCCATCTGCTGATGCAGTTAAGTCTAAATCAGGTTGCACAAGAATGTCTCCAGGAGGGTTTTCAAAGTCTCCAGAGTATTCACAGCAGTATTACAGTATCACAGTATTACCAAGGTTGGAAGAGACCTCGAAGATCATAAAGTCCAACCTGTAACCACAAACCTCACGACTAGACCATGGCACCAAGTGCCACATCCAGTCCCCTCCTGAACGCCTCCAGGGATTAATTAAAAGTGAGACCTTCTGTGTTCTAGTTTGTACCCACTGTTCCTTGTCTTATCATTGGACACCACTGTGAAGAGCCCAGCCCCACCCTCATGACCTCCACTGTCTAGATATTTTTATGCATTGATAAGATCCCCCTTCAATCTTCCCTCCTCCAGGCTAAACAGCCCCAGGTGTCTCAGCCTCTCATCATATGAGAAATGTGTCTGTGCCCTAGTCATCCTTGTGGCCCTTAGTTGGACTCTCCTCAGTAGCAACTGCCCCTCTTTCAGAAGAAGAGGATACAGTCTCAAGCTGCACCTGAGGAGGTTTAGGCTGGATGTTAGGAAGAAGTTCTTCATAGAAAGAGTGATTGGCTACTGGAATGGGCTGCTCAGGAAGGTGGTGGAGTCACCATCACTGAAGGTTTTAGGAAGAGACTGCATGGGGGGCTTTGTGCTGTGGTTTAGTTGATTAGATAGTGTTGGATGATAGGTTGGACTTGATGATCTCAAAGGTCGTTTCCAACCTGGTTAATTCTATTCTATTCTATTCTATTCTATTCTAGTCTAGTCTAGTCTGGTCTAGTCTGGTCTAATCTAGTCTAGTCTAATCAAGTGGGAAGTCAAGAGCTGAGCACAATACAATACAATACAATACAATACAATACAATACAATACACCAGGTTGGAAGAGACCTTCAAGATCATCGCGTCCAACCCATCAAACAGTCCAACCCACCCAACAACTAGACCATACAGCCAAGCACCCCATCAAGTCTTCTCCTGAACACCTCCAGTGAAGGTGACTCCACCACCTCCATGGGCAGCCGATTCCAATGGCCAATCACTCTCTCTGTGTAGAACTTCTTCCTAACATCCAGCCTAAACCTGCCCTGGCACAGCCTGAGCTCCAGACAGCTTCACCAGGGCAGAGTAGGGTGGGAGGAGAACATTTCTCAAGCTTATAATGCACCCCACAACACTGTTGCCTTCTTGAACACAAGGGCAGATTTTTGGTGTATCAGTCACTCCCCCCAATTTTGTGTCATCACCAAACTCTGTTTCTTCCTTCAGATAATTGATGAATATGTTGAACAAGATTGGGTGCACTACTGACCCCTGGGGACCACCACTAACCACAGGCCTCCAACTAGACCTTGCACTGTTGATCATAACCCTCTGTGCTCTGTCATTTAGTCTGTTCTCAATCCACCTCACTGTCCACTTGTCTAACCCAGAATTCCTAACTTTACCTATGAGTATATTATGCTAGACAGTGTCAAAAGCCTTGCCGAAGTTGAGGTAGACAACAGCCACTGCTCTCCTGTCATCTATCCAGTTGGTCACACCATCATAAAAACTATCAGATAGGTCAATCATGGATCCATCCTGACAATTCCTGATAATCTTTTTGTCTACGTGCTTAGAGCTGACCTCGAGAAGGAGCTGTTCCATCACCTTTTGAGGAATGGAGGTGATGCTGACTGGCCTGCTGTTTCCTGGGTCAATATACAGTTGAGATAACCCTTTCAGCTGATGTCTGTTGAATAACAATAAAATGTAATTCATTTGGCCTGCTTACAGGTTTGGTTTTAGGGATTTGATGGAGTTTGGTGGTGCTGCGTTTTTTGTTGGGTTTTTTTGGTTGGTTGGTTATGTTTGGTTTAGATTTGTTTATTAACCAGCACCACCACTACATTAGTTTAATGAATATGTTTTATGACTTAACTATACCTTTTTTTTCTCAGACCTTTGTCATTTATGTGAATTATGTGATACTAACTCTTACTCTTCTAAAGTTTGTGGGATTCATTTTGATACAAAACCAAACAAGGATATCTTATAAAGGAGGTCTCCATAACACAGGCTTATCATTCTTCAGAAAAGCTGACTTAAAATGTGTACACAGTGATAGACAGTGTAAAATCACCAGAATGAATGAAAGAGTCTGTGAACATGTAATTAAATCCTAAAAATATTATTTATAAGATACTGCTTCTATTTTTCCACAATATTTAAGAGAAATAGTCAATGCTCATGACAGGTTGTCACATCTGAGAAACATATGAATACATTTATGTCTATACTCTCAGGAATTTTGATCTCTCTTTTTATGTACCAGCATCATCTGTGTGAAAAAAGATCACAATGTTTTAGTAATGCATGCCATTTTATGCATAGTTCCAGGTTCACTGACAGGTATGGAAGAATTCCCATGAAAGTATACATTATTGGACAGTTCACCTGCTAAGACATTATAATCAAGGTAGAGTAACAGAGGTGCCAGTAGCAGAGGAAAGGGATAAGTTCATGTAAGGCCTACTGCTGACATTAAGTCTCTCACTGTTTTTCTCATCTACTGGTATCTGTGAACTCTGGTAAGAGTAGATGGATTGTTTTAGTAGTGTTTGGCTTTACCAGCCGCTGGGGACTTTTCTCTGAATATTAGATTAAGTTGTTTGAGTTCTTTGGCATCTTCTCTGAAATTTCTCTTCTGTTGGGTATTGCTCCATCTGGTACAGTCAGTGATGTAGTTTTCATGCATGCCTGGGCAGACACAACTGAGTGACTCTCAAAGTAGAACAGTGCCAGGCCTGGAAATGGGATCCTATGATGAGACTGAAATATGGATTACAATATCTAAGTTTAGATCAGTAAGGTACAGAAAGCTATTTGGTGGAACAAATCCAGGTATTTGCTCTAAGGCGATCTAGATGTACTGTAGAATCTCGGAACTGTGTTATCTATATGTTAGCTTGGATTGCACATCAATCATGCATAGCATGTGCAAAGAATTATAGAGCATTGCACCTTCAAATGGCTCTGCTCAAATCTGAAGGTCTCTTGAAAGCTCTTAATAGATGTTCTTATCCCAAGCAGAACTTTTTGTTACATTAAACTGTCTCAAATGGTGCCATGGATTAGTTGTTTAGGTGGGTTGGATTGGTTGATGGGTTGGACGCGATGATCTTGAAAGTCTCTTTCAACTTGGTGTATTGTATTGTATTGTATTAAATCAATACAGGAAAGTTATATTGAGGTACTCTCTGCTCAAGCTTTAAGAAGGAAATATTCAACTCTTATTGTCTTTTTTTCTCTATGCTGTGAATAATACCTTTCAAAAAAATTCTTATGCAGCTAATCTCATACACTTGCTAAGCTTCTGTGTTAGTCTGTCTGTATCAGCAAGTCTGAAATTTGCAGTGCAAGAAATTATTCCAGTGATTTACAGGATTTGTAATATCCAGGGACTACTTGCATTAGGCAATATAAGTTTGATACTGTTACCTAGCTCACTGAAGTGAGAATATATCCATTGCACTCACATTTTCTGTACATTTTAAAGAGTGATGTGGGGAGTAGAGAAACCATTCAGTTATTGGCAGCAATCACAGTGTGCTTAATTTTCATTGCTGAGTTTGCTATGGTCAAAGTCTGGAAAACAAGCAATTGTCTTAATGTGTTCAGTAAGGGGTTTTTTTGTTGTTGTTGCTGCATTTATTCATCTATTTATTTTTCTGTCATAGAGGTACAAATAAGTATTTTCATGTGGGTGAAAGAAAATCTTATTATGATGAAAAATGTGAAAATGAGATCATGTCTGTCCTTAAAATTTTCAATTTCTTATATTAGAGTAAATACCATTGCAAAGATAGCAAAACTGTCAGTGAAAATATATACAGAATATTCCCTGTTCAGTATGATCATGACTTAGTATAACCTTGTCCTTTACTAAGTGATGGTTTTTATTAGTTTATAGCACTAGACATGTCCCAGGTGATATTTATATTGTAAAACAACCGTTGTAAAAGGCAGCTTGCAACATAAAGCTCTTGAATTATCCCTGCAGGCAGTTTCTACACACACGTGACCTTTTGCTGACCTCTGCATGGATACATCAGTCCGCCCAGATACAATAATCAGCAGGACCTTGAATAGGAGATGGAATATCAAAAGCATAAATGGTAACTATGAGCCATGATCTGAACTCCCATTTTCTTCTTCATAAAATTTCCTCATTGGAGAGACCAGATCCTTTTTAGCTGGGGTCTGATTTATGGTGGAAATGAAGAACAGATGAATGTAGGAGTGGTAAAAACTCTGGGGCAGCAGCCTGCGCTTAGCTCTAGGAGGGAACACATACTATAGAAGAGTTTCTAGTGGCAGCAGTGAGTCATTTGCATGCAAAAATTGCTAGCTATGTTTGCAATCCCTATGAAAATTGTTCTCTCACCAAAGCAGTAATGTAATTTTGATGTAATGGAATTATCTCATGTTGCTACCCATCGGCAGGTGCATGTAACGTAGTGAAAAATAATAGTTTACAAAAAACTTTTAGTAAAGCAGGCAGTGTAATTATAAGCCAAAGAAGCTGTACATAGAAACAGAGACATCAAGCCACATTAAGATAATAGGGAAAATTGGATTTCTAAAGTAAACAAAGCAAGTGCAAACTGAAGCAAGTAAACCAAGAATTTAATTTGTATTTAGAACTGACTTAAATTTCTATTTAGAAGAAACAGAAAAGAATAAAACCTTTATCAGTCATTACTGGAAAAACTTAGATGAGAACAGACAGACTTCATTGTTAGAGGAAATGGACTGTTGAGTAAAGTATCTGTGTCCTATTAACAAGATGCGATGAGAATTTCAAGACATACTGTAAATATCGGCCTGTGCTTGTAATTGGAAAACACTGAAAACAACAGACTTGAAAGGCAAAATAGCTAATTGAAAGGGTCTTCCCCTAAGTAGGATTTATGGGAGGTGTCAATAAAAAAATTAATTAAAAGCAGGAAAAAGTGAATCCAAATCCTAGGGGAGACTGAATTGTCCTTAGAAAGGGAGGAGAGAAGAGAAAAAAAAGATAATATTTTATGCAAGAGTAGTGAAGGGATATAAACTATAGGAGCAGGATAATTAGGTTAATGGGAACTCTGTTGAAATCACATTTTAGCCTACAAGTAACACCAAAAAGAGGAAGAAAAATAGGTAGTCTCTAAGACCAACATAGGATTATGGGAAGCAAGCCAGCTCAGACACTGCTGTACCACTCAGTTATGTAGTGAAGGCATTTCATACACATTGTGGCTATATATTAAAATATTCTGAGGTGAAGAGGCAAATTAGAACTATCAGCTAGAAAATTATGAAAATAACCTCTGGAGGTGGAGGAGAGAAAAGAAGCAAGTATGAAGGCTATAAAGCATTGTAAAGGTTCAGAAGGTAAATTTCACAGTGTGTCAAGAGCACGATGTAGTTTGAAGAAGACGTGCTATGCGTAGACTACTGCACTACACTACACCAATGTCTTTGTGTGGTGATTTAGGCTGGGTGCTGGCCCCCTGATGCCACTGCACAGGCCACACCTGGGATGTCCCAAGGGGGGCCCAACCCAGTGGGTGGTCACAGGAAGCCAGGTATTTCATTCCCATAATGCCCTGCTCCCCTATAAAACACCCACGAGGGGTTCTCCCTTTCGCTTTTCTTCCCCACCGCTGCCTAGGTAATGGGCTGAGCCACCTCCCTTGGGCTGGGTCAGGCCCAAGCTTGGGTGGAGGTGGGGAGAAAGAGCCCTGGGAGGGGGTTGGGGGTTGGGTGTACCCCCAGATTGGGATGGGATGCTTTTGGGTATGTTTTGGGATCTCTCTTTTGTCACGGTGCTTGTGGTTTTCTGTAAAAACTTTCATTGTGGTTTTTTTTTCATTTAAACTTTTCCAACATTATTTTTGCAATCCATTTTGTTTGAGTCTTTCTTTTGCCCCTGGTGGGAAAAATTGGTCTCTCAACCCACCACACTTTGAATCTTTATTCTCCTATAAAGAAGAAATTAATAACACCTACAAGGAAGACGTATTCACTGTGAGATTCTGTGAGATCGGTTGTGGAACACAGCAGAAAACTTAGTTCAAGAATATATTACAGGAATCTGCATGCAGTTGAAGTAAAGGTATTGAAGAGAAGCAACAGCCCAAACTGGTGGTGGATATCTTTCTGTGCTTGGTTTCTGCTTGGGACAGGACACCAGAGGACTGTTCTGCTCATATGCACAATAGCACAGCTGAATGCCTCTACTAATAGGCATTCTGCCTATTCCTAAGTAAATTAGATTTGCAATGCATGGACTTCATACATTTCATTTTATTTCAGAAGAAGTGAAAAAGAAATATGGAAGTCAGTTATGTGATAAGAATGGTCAGGAGGAGGGCACACTCTATCTAATAACTTTTGATATCTCAAACTGTTAAGATACATTATGAACTTGCCAGAATTGAAACTGTGAAAGTGTCACATTGTATATGATTACTCATGCACTCTAAAGCCTGCAAATCCTGGAGATATTGGATACACCACTTCAGAAAAGATACTTGAGAAGATATTAAACATGTTAAATGCAACCACTGCTGAGGCAAAGGAATAACAAAGAGGTAACTGGATATAATCCACACAGCTTCACCAAGGGCAAATCCTGCCTGGCAAATCTGGTGGTCTTCTATGACAAGGTCACAACACTAAAAGATGAGGACTGAGCAACTGATATCATTTACCTGGACCTGAGCAAAGCCTTCAACACTGTCCTGCACAATGTCTTGGTCTTCAAGCTGGTGCAGTATGGGTTTGATGGATGGACCATTCAGTGGCTAAAGAAATGACTTGACAGCTGCACCCAAAGAGTAGCTGTCAGTGGGCCCATGTCCCATTGGAGGCCAGTGACAAGTGGAGTCCCTCAGGGACCAGCACTGGGATCAGTCCTGTTTAACATCTTTGTGGGTGACATGGACAGTGGCATCGAGTGCACCCTCAGCAAGTTTGCTAATGACACCAAGCTGTGTGGTGCAGCAGACATGCTGGAGGGAAGGGATGCCATCCAGAGGGTACTTAACAGGCTGCAAAGCTGGGGCCATGACAACCTCATGAGGTACAACAAGACCAAGTGCAAGGTCCTGCATCTGGGTCAGGGCAATAGGCTGGCCAATATAGGCTGGGCAGCAACTGGCTTGAGAGTAGCCCTGAAGAAAAGGACCTGGGAGTAATGGTGGATGAGAAGCCCAATCAGTGTGCACTTGCAGCCCAGAAAACAAATCACATCCTGGGCTTCATCAAGAGAAACATAGCCAGCAGGTCGAGGGAGGTGATTCTCCCCTCTATTCTGCTCTGGTGAGCCCCGACGTGGAGTACTGCATCTGGCTCTGAAGCCCCTATTACAGGAAGGACCTGGAGGTGCTGGAAGGCGTCCAGAGAAGGGCCACGAGGATGATCAGAGGGCTGGAGCACCTCTCCTATGAGGACAGACTGAGGGAGTTGGGGCTGTTCAGTCTGGAGAAGAGAAGGCTCCAAGGTGACCTCATTGTGTCCTTCCAGTATCTGATGGGGGCCTACAAGAAAGCTAGTGAGGGACTTTTTAGGGTGTCAGGTAATGATAGGACAAGAGGGAAGGGAACAAAAGTAGAAATGGGTAGATTCAGATTGGGTGTTAGGGAGAAATTCTTCACCATGAGTGTGGTGAGACATTGGAACAGGTTGCCCAGGGAGGTGACAGAAGCTCCATCCGTGAAGTTTTTAAGGCCAGGCTAGATGTGGCTGTAAGCAATCGGATGTAGTGTGAGGTGTCCCTGCCCATGGCACGGGGGTTAGAACTAGATGATCCTTGAGGTCCCTAACAGGTCTATGATTCTATGAAATAATCAAGAATCTTTGCTGCTGAAGCTCTAATGCCATGATTCTAGAATAAAACCCCATCCAGGTAAGATTTTACCATAGATAGATAGCCTAAGCAAGGCATATTTTCCAGCACATAGCAGACAGCTCTTTGAAGCTATTTCTTGCTCCAGTACTTCTGCAACTGTTTAAGGGTCAGAGAAACAGACAGTTTTCAGATACCATGCTACCAGCAATAAGGCACATGAGAGTGCAGAGATCAAATCCACAACCATCTAGCATGTGAACAGTGTGAAACAGCCCAGGATTTACAAAGATGTGTCCTAGGTGCCTTACCACTGCAATGCTAAGGGAGCCCTCTATCCACAATTGTGCAACCTGCCTTTCACTTGCATGCTGTTAATCCACACAGCCAGAGACTGTCATTAGCATGGTATCTCCAGTGCCGTAATCGTCACAACTTTCACTGAAGCACTGCTGTGAAAGTGGTTTCCACTTAGTCTTGAGCTGGCCTTTTCTATCTTCTCATGTTTTGCCTTGTAGAGTTTTACAGCACAGTATTAAGGTCTCAATTTTCTTTTTTTACCTAGTTCCTAGTTTAAAATACTAGAGCTTGAAGGATGACATGAGAGATGTCATATGCATTCATATCAAATATTTTTTTGTTCAACAACCAGTCATTATGCAATACTCAAACCTGATCAAATGACCTGCCTGGTGGATGTGGGGAGGCCTGTGGATGTGGTCTACCTGGACCTCAGCAAGGCCTTTGACACCGTCGCCCACAGCAAACTCCTGGCCAAGCTATCAGCCCATGGCTTGGACAGGAGCACACTGCATTGGGTTAGGAACTGGCTGGAGGGCCGAGCCCAGAGAGTGGTGGTGAATGGTGCCACATCCAGCTGGCAGCCAGTCACTAGTGGTGTGCCCCAAGGATCAGTGCTGGGCCCCATGCTCTTCAACATCTTTATTGATGATCTGGATGAGGGCATTGAGTCAATCATCAGTAAATTTGTGGACAACACCAAGCTGGGGGCAGGAGTTGATCTGCTGGAGGGTAGAGAGGCTTTGCAGAGGGACCTCGACAGGCTGGACATATGGGCAGAGTCCAAGGGCATGAGACTGAACACATCCAAGTGCCGGGTTCTGCACATTGGCCACAACAACCCCATGCAGAGCTACAGGCTGGGGTCAGAGTGGCTGGAGAGTGGCCAGGCAGAGAGGGACCTGGGGGTACTGGTTGATGGTAGGCTGAACATGAGCCTGCAGTGTGCCCAGGCAGCCAAGAAGGCCAATGGCATCCTGGCCTGCATCAGGAACAGTGTGGCCAGCAGGAGCAGGGAGGTCATTCTGCCCCTGGACACTGCACTGGTTAGGCCACACCTTGAGTCCTGTGTCCAGTTCTGGGCCCCTCAGTTTAGGAAGGATGTTGTCTTGCTGGAGCGTATCCAGAGAAGGGCAACAAAGTTGGTGAGGGGTTTGGAACACAAGCCCTATGAAGAGAGACTGAGGGAGCTGGGGTTGCTTAGCCTGGAGAAGAGGAGACTGAGTGGTGACCTTATTGCTCTCTACAACTACCTAAAGGGAGGTTGTAGACAGGTGGAGGTTGGTCTCTTCTCCCAGGCAGCCAGTACCAGAACAAGAGGACACAGTCTCAGGCTGTGCCAGGGGAGGTTTAGGCTGGATGTTAGGAAGAAGTTCTATACAGAGAGAGTGATTGCCCATTGGAATGTGCTGCCCGTGGAGGTGGTGGAGTCACCATCATTGGAGGTGTTCAGGAGGAGACTTGATGGGGTGCTTGGTGCCATGGTTTAGTTGCTTAGGTGGGTTGGATTGGTTGATGGGTTGGACGTGATGATCTTGAAGGTCTCTTTCAACCTGTGTATTGTATTGTATTGTATCTCAAATAGTACTAATACCATAAGCAGGAGGAGTTAGATGACAGATCCTGGTGTAAACTAAACAGCTGCTCTGAAAAAAATAATTGAGCTGACCAAATACCACCTTAGCGAGGACAGCTCTACAATGATTCTTATCTGAGAACCCTATCTCTCTTCTTCCCCAGTGAAGAAGGGAAAAGATTTTTTCCCTTTTCTCTCATTCACCCTTTCCTTTATTTTTGTTGCTATCTTCATCAAGGTAATTTGGATGACCATCAGCAGTGGATGTCACAAACATGTCTGAACTTCCTTTGTGCAACATGACACTTTTTAAGAGTGTATCTGGCAAAACATATGGAAATAATTTGATCAACAGCAGGAGGAAGAACAGAAAATAATTCTTCAACACTGTGGTAACAATGAAGTAATTATCAATTCTACATTGTTCTACAGAATGATGATTTTCTTTTTAATTTAAACCAATTGCACCATCGATTCCTTGTAGACACATGTTCCAAACATCAAGATCATTCAGGTAGCCTGATCTGAATTCCTCACAATAGCACTGAAAACAGGGGACACAAATATTTTTGTTTTTCACATAACCTAACTCTTTTTCAGTTGTCTTCTACCTGCCTATTTTGGATGGATATTTTATCTCTTCACCCTGTCACATTTCTGTAGGTCAACAGTATTATCCCATTGTATTTTTACTCTGTATGTGAATGTCTTGTGGCTCCGCTCTTCATCTTCCCACCATAATTTCTTGGAGCATTTCCCTTGCTATTAGAATCTCCCTTTAGTCTCAAACCTGCTTGGCAGTGAATGAACCGTGTAAAAAGGGATTTAAGAACTTCAGCTTTAGCAAAAAGCTCTCAAAAAAAGGATGTAAAAGAAGACATAATGAGAAAAAAAAAGTAAAGGCATAATCTTACCATATTCAGGTGAGTCAGTGTACCAGAGGCTGAGGGAGCTGGGGTTGTTTAGCCTGGAGAAGACGAGGCTCAGGGAGACCTCATTGCTCTCTACAACTACCTGAAGGGAGGTTGTAGCCAGGAAGGGGTTGGCCTCTTCTCTCTAGTAACCAGCACCAGAACACGGGGACACAGTCTCAAGCTGCACCAGGGGAAGTTCAGGCTGGAGGTGAGGAGAAAGTTCTTCATCGAGAGAGTGATTCACCATTTGAATGGGCTGCTCAGGGAGGTGGTGGAGTCACTGTCCCTGGAGGTGTTCAAGAGGGGATTGGATGTGGCACGTGGTGCCATGGTCTAGTCCTGGGGTCTGTGGTGACAGGTTGGACTCGATGATCTTCGAGGTCTCTTCCTTGGCAATACTGTGATACTGTGATACTGTGGTCTCTGGCTGTAAAAAGGAAAAAAAATCACCTAAAACACAGTAACTTCTCATCTCACAAGGCAGCTGTTAACTATATACAGCAATGGGAAAAGTGCAACTCTAGAATAGCAGTAGAGAAATTACATACTCTTATATATAGACACAACACTAAATGGCAAAATCATGGAAAGCTGTTTTTGCTGTCATCAGATAATTTGGCAAAGAAAGCTAAGGTCACAAGCAGTAAAAAAGGATTAATACGACATTGATCAATTAACCTCTTAAGAAAATGTGTATTTCTCAAAACATTTTCTGTAACATTTTCTGTACCTCAAAGTAGTTTTTTTTCTAATTCTGAAGTTTTCCACATTATTTCATATCTTCTTCCTGTACAACACAGCACTCAGTTTACTCCCTTGTCCTGAGGACAAACAACTCATTCTCAATTTTGGATCTTATTTTTCCTGCTTATTTTCTCATTAGTGGTCTCTTGATCTCTTCAAGAAATCTCTGCATCATTTCCCTCTTTTGGCTTCAAAGCATTTTCTTTTCCAAAAAAAAACCCATGAGATGAGTAGAATCTCAATGATCACAATAAAGAATAATTAATAATTTCAGCCAATGTTTTAGACAGAAATCTGACCATATAAAGTAAAATATATTACAGCTAAATATTGTTTAAAATTCAAAAAGACACTTTTAGAGTATTAACTCTCTTCATTGATCTTCATGGTGCTTGCATTTGATATCCTAATATTAATAGGCTGTTATTCTCAACCAGGTTAGAACAGGGAGTGCAGAATACATACCTTTATAATTACTATTAATCTTGATGAGTTTAATTCTTGTGCAGATCCAAATATAAAGAGCATATATGACCAGCAGGTCAAGGGAGGTGCTTCTCCCCCTCTACTCAGCTCTGGTGAGACCCCACCTGGAGTACTGCGTCCAGTTCTGGAGCCCCTATTACAGGAGGGATGTGGACGTGCTGGAGCGTGTCCAGAGAAGGGCCACGAGGATGATCAGAGGGCTGGAGCACCTCTCCTATGAGGACAGACTGAAGGAGTTGGGGCTGTTCAGTCTGGAGAAGAGAAGGCTCCCAGGTGACCTCATTGTGGCCTTCCAGTATCTGAAGGGGGCCTACAGGAAGGCTGGGGAGGGACTTCTCAGGATCTCAGGTAGTGATAGGACTAGGGGGAACGGAATGAAGCTGGAAATAGGGAGATTCAGGCTAGATGTGAGGAAGAAGTTCTTCCCCATGAGAGTGGTGAAGCCCTGGAATGGGTTATCCAGGGAGGTGGTTGAGGCCCCGTCCCTGGAGGTGTTTAAGACCAGGCTGGACGAGGCTCTGGCCAGCCTGATCTAGTGTAGGGTGTCCCTGCCCATGGCAGGGGGGTTGGAACTAGATGATCCTTGTGGTCCCTTCCAACCCTGACTGATTCTATGATTCTATTCTATATATCCTCCACTCTACACTAATAAGTCATATGAATGACCATTTGTAAGAATGAATGAACTGCACAGTTTCTTTGTTTGAAGCACTCTCAAGTGAAAACCATATATAATTAACAGGGAAAAAAAGTAATCTTGTTAAATTTCAGTTACTTATTTAAGGTTTAGAAGTTTGGTGGCCACTTCCTGACTAGAATAAGATGCAATGTCTTGAAGATGTTAAATCAGGGTTATTTACCTTTCTTTGTTTAGAATAACAAAGGTAAGATAAGAATAAGGTAACTGATTACCTTAACACATAACATAAGAGTCAAGTTCATTATCTAGTTCTATTTCCCATACTCATGTATTTTCCTTGCTGTATACTTGGCCTACTTTGTAGAGATCAAGCCTTTAATGATGTAAAGAGCTACATCTGCCCTTAAGGCTACAAAAATACTAAGCTTATACTTCGGGGGGGGGGGGGGGAAAGGAAGGAAAAAAAATAGTCTCTAGGTTTTAAGTATCCTGTTGGAGGCCTAAAGTAATAGAATATAATAATGCTCAGTTATTTCTCACAAAGATGAAAATGCCAGTATTATGTCTTCCTAGAAATAGGTAAGTGGGAATGAAGAAAGATTTTACTGTCATCTGTTGTCCTTGGGTCTAGACAGTGACCTTGTTCCAACTGTGAGTACAAGAAAATTGGAAAGCCTTTCTCCTTTGCTACCCCTAAATGATGATAGGTAATTATAAGAAGCACCTGGGAATTATCTAGTATTTTAAAAATAGATTAACATGCATGATCAGAATCTTAATGAATTACTTTCCTATCTTTTTTTTTTTTTTTTTTTATGTCTTGCAGTATTAAGAAGGAAATTAGAAAGTGTATGAGAAGAAATTTTATATTGGTTTAGTTGTGTTTTTTAATAAGAAGAAAACCTTCCCCTTTTTTATCACTTTCTTTTCTTTCTTTTTTTTAATTTAGGGAAGGAAAGCTAAATTGAACACATTAGTTGGGAGGGATACCCAAATGGCTAATTATTAGACAGGACCTTATTTTTCTACCACAGATGGGCATGGAAGAAGAGGGAACACCATTAAGAAGTAGCAACTGCAGCACAAGATAAAATGTACAAGAACTGTTTGATTTTTTTGAATCCAGAGTGCACAGCCAGGTAAAATGAAAATTAGGTACAGGTAAAATCAGAGAGAAAAGAGATAGATGGAAGGGCTTAATCAGAACTGCGCAAGCAGTAAATGAAAGACCTGAAATCACCAATGATTGTACAAAGGACATTTGAAGAGTAAGAGAGAGAGGTTCATCTGGACACAGTCCATGCAGAGCATGGGAAACATCTTTCTAAGCAGGCAAGAGAGTACTGAATGATCATAATGTGCTCTTTAATGTGAACAGGGAAAAAGGTCTTCTAATATACAGCAAAATGGCATCACCTTCTTTTTCTGATCTTTACAGGGGAAAAAAGGGGGTAGAGGGTAAGGGGGATATCTATCTCTCTTTGACATGCTTCCTTGCAAATAATAACACAGGAAAGAGCTCTTGAATCAAGAGAAATACCATCTAAGTAAGTATTATCTAAGTTTCTATACACAGGAGACCAGCAAGGAAATATATTCAATTTCAGAACCGGTCAGCTGGCTGAGCATTGTTTCTTGGTGTTACTGTTTTCTATAAGGAAAGCTATGAAAATCAATATAGTGGGGAGAAAGGGACAATCTTTGTGATTCTAACTTTTTTTTTTTTTTAATAAATAAATAAAATCCATATCTAGAATAAAATCTTAAATCCAGGTTTTCTAAGAAGAAATCAGAATATCTACTCTGTTGTTTTTCACTACTCATTAAGTCCTTGACTGAAGCAGAGAAAACATTTCCTCTTAAGAGTATAAATGTAATAAACTCGCTCTAAAAAGATGACAAAACTTATCTTATTTCCATCAGAAAGCAAACTTCTCTGTATTTTTTTTAATAGAACATTTCTAAATGAAGATCTCAGAAGTTAGTATTTTACATGGTTGCAAGAAAACTTCATACCAGAAGCTTTAATAAGAAGTGATTTCATATGTTATTCCTGGAGAAAACAACAATCTCCCCAAGCTTGTATTCCAAAGAAATTAAACAAAACAAAACAGTAATAGTCACCAGCAAACAAAGAAACAAGCATAAGCCTAGGGGGAAGAAACAGGTATAAAAAAAAAATATAATTAGAAAGTCTTCATTAAAAGTGCCCCAAGATTGTTTGTTCTTTTTATTTTTAATCACATTTTAGTATTCATGCTCGAATAAGCAAAATTGTAATTTGCAAGTGTTTAAGACAGATAGAATTGGATGATTACTGTGATTATGAAGAAAAGATATGCTGGGGGAAATTTCTGAGTCCACAAACTCCATTATCATAGTAGTATCATAGTATCAGTCAGGGTTGGAAGGGACCACAAGGATCATCTAGTTCCAACCCCCTGCCATGGGTAGGGACACCCCACACTAGATCAGGCTGGCCAGAGACTCATCCAGCCTGGGCTTAAAACACCTCCAGGGACGGGGCCTCAACCACCTCCCTGGACAACCCATTCCAGGGCTTCACCATTCTCGTGGTGAAGAACTTCGTCCTCATGTCCAGCCTGAATCTCCCCACCTCAGAGTGTTCAGGGTTTCCTTCCTCTGCTGTGTTCATGTCTGTTTTGGGGTTTGGGGCTTTTCTTGATAATACACACAGTTCTTTTAATTATTACACAATTTGAATTCCATTTCTCAATGACCCTGAAAATCTATTGCTAACAGAAGTGAGCTGTATTCATAGGGATAACCAAAGATCATATTCCCTGTGAGGAAAGCTGCTCATTTAACTTTCAGATAAATTGCATGTAAATTGACAGGTTCATTGGGTATGACTTTACAGGTTGGACTCGATGATCTTCGAGGTCTCTTCCACCTTGGTAGTACTGTGATACTGTGACTTTGGAAAGCATTTCTCATGCTTTCCAAGATTTACATGATGATGCCAGAATATATTTTCAGAAAGGCAATTTTTTTAATGCTAAATCTCCTTTATAATGTCTCACTAAATTATTTCTTTACCATTAAGAGTACATCAGTGGTGTCAATTGTCTTAAATTTGAACAGCATTGGAGCACTTAATGCACTACAGTTATTCTACCAAAGTATTAGATCAATACAGCTGATTAGGTAGATCACAGTAACGGGAAATTTAGAGTATAAGAAGAAGGGAGGTGCTCCTGCCCTCTGATCATCTTCTCCTCTGGACCCACTCCAACAATCAAGAGTCCTTATGCTAGCCCTGAAGAAAAGGACTAGAGAGTGCTGGTGGATGAGAAGCTGCCCAAGTCCTGCCAAGGGAACCTGCCTGACCAGAAGTCTACAACTCGTTCCCCCTGCAGTTGTGGGAGGAGAAAGCTGCCCCCACCGCTGCTGTCTGAAGGGCCTGTCCCAGAACTTGCCCCTGCAAGCCCTGAGCCTTTGGCAAGTACCAGACCCCAGCAGCCGCAGCCCTGCCAGGCACCCAAAAGAGCCAGCTCAGCAGCCAGCTAGCTATCTGTAGCCTAGCAACCAGCCACAAATGAAAGTGTTCTGTTCAGTTTCATGTGTTCTGCATCAAATAAGGTACAGTTTAAATCTCTGTTGTCTGTTAGATAACGTGGAATTGTAACCTAAGCCTTATAAGCAGTACCCCGGCAATGCCCAGAGCCCAAGTGCCAGGGCAATTCAGAGCAGTCTGTGCACTGCCAGGACCACCTGTCAGTGCCCAAACAGCTGTTATTGCATTCCGTAGTGCAGTAAAATCCATCTCTCCCTCAGAGCTCTGAAAACTGCGCAGCACCACCAGCACTGGGAAGACCACACCCATAGCCTGCACATGAACCATGTGAACCTGCCTTTGGCAGAATTCAGTGCACCCCAGAACCTGCCACATCCCACAAACCACTGAAGAGACCTGCTTCCCCACCCCAAGGAGGGACTGCCTTGGAGACAGCCATGGCACCACTGAGTTCCCCAAGCCTTGGTAGCAACCACTTTCCTGTTTATCTGCAAAGCTCCTGAGCAACAGGCTACCAAAGCCAACAGAAGGCAAAACTGTACTCTTTCAGCATCCATGTGTTCAATGACATTTTGATTTGATTTAAATCCCCACACAATCCATGTGGTACTGTAATCTCTCGGTTATAAATGAAGCAGCCCTGGTAAATTCTGGAGATGATAACTTCTGAGTAAATTCGTTTATTCTTGTAAAGCCTCTTCATAAAATGTTCTCTTATGCTTGACTGCTGCTGTTTCAGCACTTAGAAGCCTGTTGAGTCTACTCCTAGTGGGCGAGCAGCATATTGTGCTGTGGATCCTCTTTCTAGTTTGAAACTGTTTGCATTTTTCTAGTTATGTTTAATAAGTTATAATTATTGCCTGTACCCTTCTGTGCAGATTACCATATACGTGTACCTGTAAATATGCTGTAAATATGTTATTTGCTATGTTTAATATTAATAGATAATAATTCTTTTTTGTATTAATATTTCTGCCTTATTAATAACTGCATATTCATATCAGCCAGACTGGAGAGCTTCTTAGAAATGTCCCTAACCCATGCCTCAGGTAGGCAGTAGACCTCCCTGTGGGACATATCTGGCCTTCACATGGGCACTCAGTTCCCTTGAGAAGGGAATCCCCTACTGCTATGACCTTTGTTTTTTTTCTTAATAGCACCAGTCTTAAGTAGTAGGACTGACTGATATGCTCTGGGCAACTGTATGGATAGACTTCCATCTCCATCCTCATTCACCCAGCCCTCCATTTCTACAGGCCCATACTTGTTGTGTACTGGCAACTGGAAAGATGAGGGAGATTGGGAAGGGGCTTGTTAGCCTCTCTTGGGAGGGGCTAGCCTCTATTCCCCCCCATCTCTTAGGTCTCCTTCTTTTTCTGAGTGGCAAGAGGACATGGGATGCCCTGCTTTCCCTGCAGTCTACATCTTCTGCCCATCCTTCAGGCATGGCAGAGCCTGGCTCTGTGAGTCTATCTCCCTTTCAAGTTCCCTTATAGTGCTCAGTCTTACAACATTCTCCTTTAGCTCAGACACCATGTTGAGCAGACCATTCACCTGTTTGCATCTAATACAGGTGTTCTCTCCATCATCCTTCACTGCAAGTGCCAGGCTCTGACACTCTCTGCAGCCAAGGACCTGGACACCAACATTTTTATGTCTGGTCTGTCTATGTGCCCACAGTTTTCCTAGCATCCTTCGCCCAGG
This sequence comes from Picus viridis, assembly GCA_033816785.1. Classification (NCBI taxonomy): domain Eukaryota; kingdom Metazoa; phylum Chordata; class Aves; order Piciformes; family Picidae; genus Picus; species Picus viridis. Next base: position 87,888,083 of record CM066606.1, on the reverse strand, counting down.
TTGCAGCTATGGCTGGATCTCTACAGTCAACTGACCTCACAGGCCAATGGGACACACCCAGATAACTCATCCTTGACTGGCATTGCTCAGTACTTATGGATCTGTGCTCCTGAGGTATTTAAAGAGGCTGTGCTGGCTGAGGCTCAGCCCACACCTGTCCCCACCTCCCTTGCAAAAGACAAGCTGGAATCATGCCAGGGTATGTGCTGGAAGGGGTAAAAGCAAGTCAAACCTGTTTTGCCACTACCCCCTCTTCCCCTTCCCCTTTACAGGGTCCAGAGTGAAGTGAAAAAGCAGACAACAGGCTGATGCCAATCAGTCTAACTGGGGGTAAGAATCAAGCCCTGTGCCTCACACAGGTCACGTAACTGAGACACATGCTACTGCCTTTTTGAGAATGTGTGTGCAGCTTACATGCTAGACAACACTTTGAACTGATTGGCTAAACTCCTGATGCTTTTCTGCCAGTGAACAGTTTTGTTTTTATAGAATAGAATAGGATAGAATAGAATAGAATAGAATAGAATAGAATAGAATAGAATAGAATAGAATAGAATAGAATAGAATAGACCAGGTTGGAAGAGACCTTCAAAATCATCATGTCCAACCCATCAGCCAATCCAACACCACCTAAACAACTAAACTATGGCACCAAGCACCCCATCAGGTCTCCTGAACACCTCCAATGAAGGTGACTCCACCACCTCCACGGGCAGCCCATTCCAATGGGCAATCACTCTCTCTGTATAGAACTTCTTCCTAACACCCAGCCTAAACCTCCCCTGGCGCAGCCTGAGACTGTGTCCTCTTGTTCTGGTGCTGGCTGCCTGGGAGAAGAGACCAACCTCTGCCTGGTTACAACCTCCCTTCAGGTAGTTGTAGAGAGCAAGAAGGTCTCCCCTGAGCCTCCTCTTCTCCAGGCTAAGCAACCCCAGCTCCCTCAGCCTTTCCTCATAGGGCTTGTGTTCCAAACCCCTCACCAGCTTTGTCGCCTTTCTCTGGACACGTTCCAGCAAGTCAACATCCTTCCTAAACTGAGGGGCCCAGAACTGGACACAGGACTCAAGGTGTGGCCTAACCAGTGCAGTGTGCAGGGGCAGAATGACCTCCCTGCTCCTGCTGGACACACTGTTCCTAATGCAGGCCAGGATGCCATTGGTCCTCTTGGCTGCCTGGGCACACTGCAGGCTCATGTTCAGCTTCCCATCAACCAGTACCCCCAGGTCCCTCTCTACCTGGTCGCTCTCCAGCCACCCTGACCCAATTAATTAATAATTAATAATTAATAAGTTAATTAATTAGTAAGTAATTAAGTAATTAATAGGGGGGAGGATTTGAAAGTTTGCCATTCATTAGTGGGTTCCTGGCTGTGGGGAGAATGTGTGTTCCTGTCCTGTCTTCAACAGCAATAGTCCTTTGTTCCTGGCAGCCACATGCTCCACCAGTGCAGCTGTTCATGGCAGTACAGCTCTCTCTCTCACATTTCCTCTGTTTTGGTTTACTGTTTATCACTGTATATTTTTTCCCCTGGAATTACAAATTGTGACTTTGGAAGTGTCTTTATGCAAGGAAAATTCCTTTGGGTAACAGGGTAGCCCACTTCTCTGAGCTTCCTTGTTACAGAAAGCCCACGTGGACACTGAAAAAAAATCCCAATCTGCTTCTGGGAGTGAGTGGCTGCAATGGTGGTCACTCATCTGTTCTGAGTGATTGAGCACAAAAGTGTTTTGGTTGGAAATGGCCTCTGACACCATTGACCTACCACCACAATGGCCATTAAACCATGTCAAAACGTGTCACATCTTTTAACACCTTTCAAGGGCAGTGACTCTACTAGCACCATGGGCAGCCTATTCCAATGCTTGATCACTCTTTCACTAGAGAAGTTTTTCCTAATGTCCCACCTAAACTTCCCCTGGTGCAACTTTAGGCCTGATTCTTCCCTTATATAGCAGGCAGGACATCAGTATATTATCAAACACTCCACTGTCTGCTTCAGCTGGCTGTCTTGTCTGTAGCCCTTCTCAGAGTATTATTAAAAAAAAAAAAAACAACCCACAACAAAAAAAACCCAAACCAACAAACAAAAATTCCAACAGTATGCTAAAGGAACCCAGGCCAAACCACCAGGAAGAAAACCTGTCTGAAATACAAGAAAGCTTCCCAAGTTATCTAAACTGGTATTGAATTTAAATTATGGGATTACTATACTAAATGTCAGGTGGTAAAGGCTTGAGGACAGTCTCAGGTTTGGGCCTATTTACTGCTTTGCATACAGCCTATACTGCTGTTTAGAGCACAACAAAGTGCCAATTTAACAGGATTTCTTTGGTCAAGAATGGAGGCTTGAAAATTGATTAGAGATTTTGTATCTTTAACTCAGTTTCATGAGCACCTGCAGGTCTGCATTTGTTCCAAGAATTTTTGCAGAAGTTCATCCCAGAGCCAGAGGCTGAATTTGCCTATGCCTATGCTAAACTGAATTTGCTTTATGTTTTATCAGAAAGGTGAGAAGCACTATGCCTTCCCCAGTCTTATACGCATGTTAAGCAGTACCATACCTGAGAGCTGACTCTGAACTTGAGAATTGAAAATAACTACTGGCTGCCATTGTACAGATATATTCACAATCCTCATGAAATCAAGAGGTATGGCACTGAGCCTGCCTGCTACTCACTGAAAATGTGGCTCCTGATTTTTCTATTTATTTGCTTGACTAAGAGTGCAGGCAAAAAGCTTCTCATTTATTTCTGATCCCTCTCAGATACTGACTATTTACTCTCAAGTCAACACTTCAACAGATAGCATTTATTTCTTTGTATTTCTATTCATCAAGGACTACACATCTCCTTCAGGACTACCAGTAAGAAGTCTGGGTACTGCCCATAGCAGATTTATCTGATATGAATGCAGTCAAGGGTCCAGCAACTCTTAACCCACCACACTCCGACTTGGCAGGTCTATTTGATCCCCACAGCATGGCTGAATGTAAGAAGCTGAAGCACCACCTCAGCCATCAAAGCCATCATGAAGAAAATAATACCATGTTTAATTTACCATGTTGAACTGAAATACAACTTAATTTTACAAAAAGCTTTACGGGGGCTTTAGCTGAAACCACCAAATAAAAGAAAACACTGGTATTGAGTTAAGGATTAGAATCATATGATTGCTAATGAAAAATACATACTGAGCTAACAATCATTTGAAAATTAGGTACATTTTTTCCCCTCCTTCTTAACACAGGCTATAATATTCTATTTCACTAACTGATCCTATCAGAATATTAAATTTTTCCATTAGAAGGATTAGATTTAGATCTTAATATTAAACCATGTATGTCAGTCCTCTTAAACAAGATATGTTCCCCAGCCCTGCTACCATCCTGGTATTATTCCAGCTAAATATCTTTTTCTGACATTCTGCAGGGATTTCAGCAGGACACAATTCTGAGTGTTAGGAGCTGTCCTGAGTAGCTGTTCACAATGAAGAGCAACAACTGTAAGGTAAATGCCTGCAGTCATGTAGGCTTAAATAAAACAAACAAACAAACAAACAAAAAAAAATCCAAAACAAACAAAAAATATGTAACAGATTACATGAAATGCCAAGCATATGGATGTAATGAATATGATTTTCTAAAACTATAAACAATATTTTTTAGAGCACAGTGGAAACAAATAAAATTTGTTCTGTGATGCACTTCTCATAACTATAATCTGTGTTGTAAACATGTTATCCCTAATCACAGAATCACACAGAATCACAGAATCACCAAGGTTGGAAGAGACCTCAAAGATCAAGTCCAACCTGTCACCACAGACTTCATGACTAAACCATGGCACCAAGTGCCATGTCCAATCCCCTCTTGAACACCTCCAGGCATGGGGACTCCACCACCTCCCCGGGCAGCCCATTCCAATGGCTAATCACTCTCTCAGCAAAGAACTTTCTCCTCACCTCAAGCCTAAACGTCCCCTTGCACAGCCTGAGACTGTGTCCTCTTGTTCTGGTGCTGGTTGCCTGGGAGAACAGACCAAACCCCTCCTGGCTACAACCACCCTTCAGGCAGTTGTAGACAGCAATAAGGTCTCTCCTGAGCCTCCTCTTCTCCAGGCTAAACAACCCCAGCTCCCTCAGCCTCTCCTCACAGGGCTGTGCTCAAGGCCTCTCCCCAGCCTTGTTGCCCTTCTCTGGACACGTTCAAGTGTCTCGATGTCCTTCTTAAACTGAGGGGCCCAGAACTGGACACAGGACTCAAGGTGTGGCGTAACCAGTGCAGAGTACAGGGGCACAATGACTTCCCTGCTCCTGCTGGCCACACTATTCTTGATGCAGGCCAAGATGCCATTGGCCTTCTTGGCCACCTGGGCACACTGCTGGCTCATGTTCATGTGGCTGTCGATCAGCACCCCCAGGTCCCTCTCTGTTTGGCAGCTCTCCAGCCACTCTGACCCCAGCCTGTAGCTCTGCATGGCGTTGTTGAGGCCAAAGTGCAGCACCTGGCACTTGGACTTGTTGAATGCCATCCTGTTGGACTCTGCCCATCTGTCCAGTCGGTCGAGGTCCCTCTGCAGAGCCCTTCCACCCTCTAACTGACCAACATCTGCTCCCAGCTTGGTGTCATCTGCAAATTTACTGATGACTGTCTCAATCCCCTCATCCAGATCATCAATGAACATACTAAAGAGGATGGGGCCCAGAACAGATCCCTGGGGCACACCACTAGTGACTGGCCGCCAGCTGGATGTGACACCATTCACCACCACTCTCTGGGCACAGCCCTCCAGCCAGTTCCTAACCCAGCGCAGAGTGTTGCTGTCCAAGCCACGAGCTGACATCTTGGCCAGGAGCTTGCTGTGGGGGACAGTGTTAAAGGCCTTGCTGAAGTCCAAGTAGACTACATCCACAGCCTGCCCCACATCCACCAGGTGGGCCACCTGATACAGACAGCAAAGCCTAGTGAGATACTAAGCTGAAAGGTAAGTGGAAAGCACTTACCTTTGGACTTTGGGTTTAATTTCTACAAATAGTGAGTTTATTGTTCAATAGTAGTCAGATAACAGCCTAGATTTCTTTGGGGCAGGAATGCAGGTTAATTGCTAACTTATTTCTTTGGGAGAGAAGTCACAAACCTTACAACGAAGATACGTTTTTGTTATCTATGGGAAGGAAAATCTGCAAAGCCAATGTGCTAAATAACTGAAGGAGGGAGTCTCATGAAGATAGGAGGGCACTGTTTTAGCTAATAATAATGAAGTATACAACAACAAAACACACATCTTCAAAACATGTTTCAAAGGCCAAGTAAAAGACCTTTGCTAATTAATTGCAGTTTTAATATAAAAGTTGACACCCCTCAGGATGATAATGAGGCAATGATGAAGTGAATAGGAGGGAATTAATCCTAGAAATTTATAAAAGGATATAGTTCTGTTTTATTTAGAAATTATCTCTGCCTCCTCATAACATAATACAAAATTTATAAAGGTTGGGATGTTTGATTCCAGGTTATCATCACAATGGTAGTGGTTACAAATAGTTTGAGAACAGTATTTTGAAAAGAAAAATCTAAAAGTAGCAAATACCCCACTTGCCAAAGGAAGGAACTTCCTGGGGACTTAGGAATATATCAAATACTCACAAACACTGTTCACTGATTGTGGAAATTCCTGTTAAGGTCCCTCTTTAGCGAAGAATTCTCCTGCTACAGCTGCTCTATCCACAAGTGGGGAGGGGAATCTGACACAAAGAGCTCTCTTCTCTGAAACTGTCCCATTTTATGAAAGCTGTCTATAAGTTTGTCACAAATCACAAAAGGAAAGCATTTCCAAGCCCAAACAGACAATAAAAGTGGATGACAGGAACAGATAACCATCTTTTCCTTGCTCAGACTTGTACCCAGCACAGAGTCTGTGTTTCACCATGCCTAGAAAGGCACATGGTTTGTGGGTAGGGGTCATGTGAGTCTACTGACCCACAGTCTTGGGTGGGTGGAGGTGTCTCACCCCTGGCTCCCTCTCTCCATCTTCTCTGCTTCCTCCCGGCCTGGCTTCACAGGGTTAAGGGGAAGAGGTTTTGGATGTACTGCCTCAGCAGAATAATACATATCACAATCCCCCAATAAATTCAACATCATATCTGCTTAACTTAAAATTTAAGATGTTAGATGATTACATTATGCTCTGTGGTGTTACAAATGTGTCAGCAAATGTGGATTTTGTGATCAGGGATTCAGAAACTTGTTATCTCAGTTTGCATCAGATGATAGGGAAAATTGGAGTGCAAATAAGGTCCTGGTCATACAGAATAGTTCTCCAAGGTTTCATGAAATCTCCTCTGCCATAAATTTAAATCACTGCTTTTGTCTTCTTTCCTCATCAGAGATTCTAGAAATGAAAAGTAGATGAAATTTTTGAGGAAGAGTCATAAACAGAAATAGAATAGAATTTGTCACTTCTGCTAGTCTGTTATTTTCAAATATGATAGAATAATAATTTGTGTTTGAAGAGACCTTACCAGGTTTCTATTCCAAACTTCTGCTCAAGGCAGGGTCCTTCTGAGTGCAGACCAGGATGCTGTGCACTTTCTTCAGTTCAGTATCCTCCTGGGTAAAAGGGCTCATAGCCAGTGAGGGTAACATATTTTGACTGTCTTCATGATGACAAATACTCCTTTGCTTCAAATTGTAACCACTCTTGTTTCAGTTTATGAGCATTATCTTTTGTGCTCTTGTTAAGTACTTGATTACAGAGGTTCTATCTACTCAGGAATCTCCTTGCAAATTTGAAAAGGATGCTGTCAGGCCCTCCCAAAGCTATTTCTTCTCCTGGGTGGATGTATTCAGTTCCCTCAGCTTCTCTGAGGTCATACTCTGGCCCAAGTATTTTGTTAACCTTTGACAAGCCTTTCTTTCTTGCCAAGCCATGCATTTCTTATACTTTATATTAAGAACAAGGACTATATATATTGCTTTCTAAGACAAGACATTTTGAACTAGTCTTGGCTATCTTTCTAAAACTCATCAGTTCAAGGACTTTAAGCAATATACGATAAACACCAATATTTTTAACATTAATTTATTTAACTTTGGTGTAGCAATTGGTGTCTGATTCAAGACAGCAAGTTTCATTGATGATAGTTCTAAACAATCCCATTGGAGACATAAGGAACTTCAAGTGGTTGTACCAAAACAATTTCTCTTCTCTTCTCGCTTCTTCAGTCTGGAAAGAAGCTTCTTCTCAACCTTGGCTGCATTATTTTGATATTAAATTCTCTTCTTCTGTCTCTTCTTCCTTTTGTACAAGGGGGTAAGGCAGAGGCAGGGAAGGAAAAGCTAGTAGCTTCCCCTGGTCTTTGACCAGGGGGATGCTTGTGCTGTTTGTTAAATATCTGTAAATATTGTATATTTTGTACACATTCATTGCATTCCATTGTAGATTGCAGTTTGCCTTGTAAATATGGCTTTCATTTGCTTCCAACTGAGCTGGTCTGGCAAATGTAGTGATGGGGTGGGAAATTTCAACCCACCACACCTATGCATATGTAACACAGTTACTGATTTTCACAAAGCTACATTAAAAATTTCCTTTTAAAATGTTTTATTAATATGAAGGTGAAACCTTACTTTCTACAAACATCTGTGGGAGATTTTTTCATGACCTTAAGCAGGAGTCATAATTCATCCAGGCTGTACAAACAGTGCCTCTGTCTGAATATGAATCCAATCATGAAACAATAAATAATAAATGTGGATTTTGAATTGAAAACTAGGCAAATGTTTTACAAAATATGTTGTCCCAGTTACTTCCTAGACACTGTGTCACATATACAGCTCAGGGTGAATTATACACCCCTATGTTATTTTAGGATCTGCTTCATTTCTCTAGGACATTTCTCCTTTGTCCCCCTCAGCTCTGGGCTGAGTACCCACTTCAGAAAGGAGGGTGGGAGGGGGGATGTGGCCAACCATGTTGGGACAAGTTTCTTTTATCTGGGGCATAATTCTGAGCATATGGTGTCTTCACTATAATTTACAAGCAAAACTACAATATAAAATGAAATGCAATTAATATGTACAAAATATACAACATTTACATATATTTACAGTTTATAAACAGCACAGGAACCCCCCTGGACAAAACCAGGGGAGCTAATAGCTTCCCCAACTCCTTGCCCCTTTCTCTCTACCCTTTTCCCCCTGCCCCATACACAAGAGACAAGAGAAAGAGCAGAGAGTTGTTTGTTAAGATACTCAGCCACAACAAGGAACACAGCCAAGGTCAGCAAAGCCAAGCAGAAGCACAAGTTAGTGTCTCCCAGAGCAAGGAAGCCAAAAAGAGAGAAAGGTAGTTTGCCAATCGAAGTTTTATGTCTGTAATTTGTCCAATGAGGTCATTTAGAGCTTATCATTATTTTCCTTTTTACATCCAATAGTGATTTATTTGCATTCTACCAATTTCTGTTCAAGGCCTGTGGAAAATTTTCAAGAGAAATCCTGGAACTACCACACAAGACATGTCAAAGTCAACAGTTGTTTAATTAGGAGCATGCCAGGTCAATTTGGCCATCTTTGAAATCAATGTGTCTGAGGGAACACATGACATTGTCAATGTAGTATTGTGAACAGAAAGTACCCTGCTAGTTCTGAAAAAAATTGTGAGTTCTTTTTAAAAACAATACAGTAAAAGGAAGTTCAGTGAAAACTTCTAGCTAACTTGAGACTTCTTAAAGGAACTCACATGAGTCTCTAACCCCAAGAATTTCTAACCTTACTTCTCAAGAAATAAAGGTCACAGATCTGCACATTTATCTCTACCACAGCGAGCGTTAAAAAGCACTTGACTCTGCAATTCCCTGATGCTTTAAGATTCACTGTACCCTATTCAGGTAGAGAAGAATTACCCATCATTGCATGCCACTGCTGGGCTAGAGTTCAAAGGCAAAGCTGAGCATCAAACTTACACGGAAGCATTCTCCCATATCCATTTGTACATTTTTTTGTGTACACAAAGACAATTGTATCTTGCTAGTCAGAAGAACCTTTAACAACAACTGAAAAATAAAAGGAAGAAGTTACATCTTGTTTGATAATCTAGTGCATGCATGCCAGTTATTCCTGGCTGCCTCCCAGAACAACCATAAAATGTCTTTTCTCTAGGAGCAGAATATCTTCTCCAATTTAAAGGCACACAATGCAAGAAGTTGTAATCTGTAAGTATGATATACTTTTTGCAAGCCTGATGCAGTAGAAACATATGGGTAATGGGCAATTATGAACATCAAAATCAGAAAGCAAGTCTTTGTAGTCATATAGACTAAGATGACTGTGTGACACTTCAATTTTGAGTGAATATCATAAACTGTAGAAATACAGGTTTAATGAATATGTCTATATAAAAGTATAAATAAGAGAAACCTTTTTAGTGCAATGTTTATATTTACAGCACATAAGTTACAAATTAAATTGATTCTGGGTTGTGCTTCTGATATGAAAGACTTTTCTTTAGAGAAATATTATCCAAAATCATCAGAACACTGAGAACAAAAAGCATGCATTAGGGATGTTGGGGATGATGAACTGAAGTACTGTTTCGTAGGGTTTAATTATAATACAAGATAAAAGTGCTTGGGAAGGGTGTAAGTCAAATGTAGAGGAAGGAAAATGAACTGACTTTATTTTAAAAAAGTAGACATGTTTAGTTCAAACAATTCTGAGCTGATTGCTTATGTTTTCAGGAGCTAATATATTCCAGTATTCTGCAATTATATTGTTTAATATCACCAGTGAAAACATTGAGAAAATGTACAGCTTGGTTATGAAGGTTTTTAATTAAACACTAAATTTTTTTACAAGATTTTTTCATCTTTTTTTCTCCTCAAAAAATATACAAAATTGTCTCTGTAATCAGAATATTGTTATTATCATTGTTTGAAAAAACAAGATCCCTCAAGAGCTCACAAGCACAAACCTTTAAAAGGGTGCCAAGAGTGAAACACTCCACTGAAATAAACCAAAAACATACTGATGGAGCAGGTCCAGAGGAGTGCCATAAAAATGATCAGAGGGCTGGAGCATCACTCCTACAAATACCAGATGAGACAGTTGGAGTTGCTCAGCCTGGAGAAGATGTGGCTGCAGTGTGACCTTATAGTGGCCACCTTCCAGTACCTATAGAGGGCCTATGAGAAAGCTTTGGAGGGACTGTTTACAAGGGTATGTAGCATCAGGACAAGTCAGATACATCAATGACAGTCAGATATGGCAATAACAAAAGGACCTGTAGCTACAATACACTTTGGAGTCCTTATGTTTGGCATTAAAGTATATGACAGCAATTTTTTGTTACAGTTCCTATTTCATACCTGTGAGAATCCTATAGTTTTGCAAAAGACTGCCTTGTAACCTTAGAAACGGCAAAGAAGTGGCTGCTGAGAAGAATTGGCTCCGCCCACTCATTTCAAGCTGAGCCACGGGAAAGCCCTGCTGCTTTGCATTGCCCTCTCTCCACACTGCCTCCACTGTCCAGAAGAGACTGCTCCTAAGCAGCTGCCTGAGCCCATCCAAGGGAACCTGCCTGTCAGCAGAAGTCTGTGCCTTCCACCCTACAGTTGTGGGAGGAGAAAAGTGCCCCCACTGCTGCTTCCAAAAGGACTTTCCTGGGAGCCAGAATCAGCCCTGCAAACCCTTGAGCTCCAGCAGTGAACGGTCACAGCAGCCACAGCCACAGCCAGGTCCCTGGAGCCAGTTCGCATTGGCAGATGACTTGCAGTAGTTTAGTGGCTAGCTTAGCAAGCAAAACACTGTATCTTTCTTGTGTTCACATGTTTAGTACCAGATATTGTTCTGTTTAAACCCCTGTACCTGCACCCCGAGTGGAATTGTTAGCTATGCCTTACAAGCAGCCTCCCCAGCATGCCTGGAGTCATAATTTGAGTCTCTGAAAGAATAGAATAGAATAGAATAGAATAGAATAGAATAGAATAGAATAGAATAGAATAGAATAGAATAGAATAGAATAGAATAGAATTTCCAAGGTTGGAAGAGACCTTGAAGATCATCGAGTCCAACCTGTAACCATAACCTCACAACTAGACCATGGCACCAAGTGCCACATCCAGTCCCCTCCTGAACGCCTCCAGGGACGGAGACTCAACCACCTCCCCGGGCAGCCCATTCCAATGACGAATCACTCTCTCGGTGAAGAACTTTCTCCTCACCTCCAGCCTAAACTTCCCCTGGTGCAGCTTGAGACTGTGTCCCCTTGTTCTGGTGCTGGTTGCTAGGGAGAAGAGGCCAACCCCCTCCTGGCTACCACCACCCTTCAGGTAGTTGTAGAGAGCAATGAGGTCGCCCCTGAGCCTCCTCTTCTCCAGGCTAAACAGCCCCAGCTCCCTCAGCCTCTCCTCATAGGGCTTGTGCTCAAGGCCTCTCCCCAGCCTTGTTGCCCTTCTCTGGACACGTTCAAGTGTCTCAATGTCCTTCTTAAACTGAGGGGCCCAGAACTGGACACAGGACTCAAGGTGCGGCCTAACCAAAGCAGAGTACAGGGGCACAATGACCTCCCTGCTCCTGCTGGCCATACTATTCCTAATGCAGGCCAGGATGCGGTTGGCCCTCTTGGCTGCCTGGGCACACTGCTGGCTCATGTTCAGCTTCCCATCAACCAGCACCCCCAGGTCCCTCTCTGCCTGGCCGCTCTCCAGCCACTCTGACCACAGCCTGTAGCGCTGCCTGGGGTTGTTATGGCCAATGTGCAGAACCTGGCACATGGATGTGTTAAATCTCATGCCATTGGACTCTGCCCATCTGTCCAGCCTGTCGAGGTCCCTCTGCAAAGCCTCTCTGCCCTCCAGCAGATCAACCCCTGCCCCCAGCTTGGTGTCATCTGCAAATTTACTGATGATGGACTCAATGCCCTCATCCAGATCATCAATAAAGATGTTGAAAAGCATGGGGCCCAGCACTGAGCCTTGGGGCACACCACTAGTGACAGGCTGCCAGCTGGATGTGGCACCATTCACCACCACTCTCTGGGCTCGGCCCTCCAGCCAGTTCCTAACCCAACGCAGTGTGATCCTGTCCAAGCCAGGGGCTGCCAGCTTGGCCAGGAGTTTGCTGTGGGGGACTGTGTCAAAGGCCTTGCTGAGGTCCAGGTAGACCACATCCACAGGCCTCCCCATGTCCACTAGGCGGGTCACCTGATCATAGAAGGAGATCAGGAAAGGTTCCTTTAAGTTCTATTGCCTTGACATTGTCTCTTCTAACCGCGTAAGCAGCTGCCAAGTGCTTTGTCAAGTTGCCATCTGGTGGACATGTGGCAGAATTGCACCTTCATTCCTAGTTGAATAACTATTTTGTAATTTTCTAATTGGATTCAAATTGTTATATTGTACCAGATTATGGGATATATCCACAATCATACACTAGAATATGCACATAAATATTGATAAACAGTTATTAATAAGTTTCAAATCTTAAGAAAAATAAGTATCATAGTATCAGTCAGGGTTGGAAGGGACCACAAGGATCATCTAGTTCCAAACCCCCTGCCATGGGTAGGAACACCCCACACTACATCAGGCTGGCCAGAGCCTCATCCAGCCTGGTCTTAAACACCTCCAGGGATGTGGCCTCAACCACCTCCCTGGATAACCCATTCCAGGGCTTCACCAGTCTCATGGGGAAGAACTTCCTCCTCACCTCCAGCCTGAATCTCCCCACCTCCAGCTTCATTCCATTCCCCCTAGTCCTATCACTACCTGAGAGCCTGAGAAGTCCCTCCCCAGCCTTCCTGTAGCCCCCTTCAGATACTGGAAGGCCACAATGAGGTCACCTGGGAGCCTTCTCTTCTCCAGACTGAACAGCCCCAACTCTTTCAGTCTGTCCTCATAGGAGAGGTGCTCCAGCCCTCTGATCATCCTTGTGGCCCTTCTCTGGACACACTCCAGCATGTCCATATCGTTATTGTAATAGGGGCTCCAGAACTGGACACAGTTTTATTACTGGACACAGGTTTAATTACTTTTCCTTTTTCATATTTTCATATTCATAAGTTAATAACCTCTTCATTACAACCATATAAAGTTCCCCAAGAAAAAAAAAAATCTGTAGGTGGCACAAACCTCTGAGCTACTTATTAATCATGCATGATTTCCTGTTCCTTTCAGCATTCCTTCCTGCAACTAAGGTATTGAAAAAATTACCTGTGTCCCCAGTCCTTCAACCTATCTCCCCAATGCATTGAAGTCTTTTTGATTGCTTTTGGACTTCTGGTTTCAACCTCATTGCTTCCCACTTGATTAACTAGCAAGGGATAATAATTAGAGGGCTGTACCAGACTAGGCAGTCTTCTGGTAGCATCTCTGACCTGGGCCCCAGGGAGGCAGCAGACTTCCCTGTAGGAAGGATCTGGCTGACATATGGGTCCCTCCGTTCATCTCAGAAAGCAATTGCCAATAAAAATTACCCTCCTTTTTTTTCAGGAGGAAAGTCCTAATGCGAGGAAGAGACTGATTTGCTTTAGGAAACCTCCCAGATGGTATCTCTTCTGCATTCTCATTCACCTCACTCTCAACTGCCAGGGACCCAAACCTGCTGTACAAGGACAACCAGGAGGGGTTCCCCTTGCCTCTCCTAACAAGGACCTCTATCCACTCCCTCTCGTTTCTTGGGTCAGCTCTCTCTGCTGGTGGAGTCCACAGGGCCTACTTCCATGAGTCTAACTCCCTTTCACACTCCTTTATGGTCCTTAGTCGTACCATTTCTTCCTTCAGCTCAGCCTCCAGGCTAAGCAGATCATTCACCTGCTAACACCTAATGCCAGTGTCGTCTTTGCCACCCTCCACTGCAAGTGCCAGGCTCCATCACTTTCTACAGCCAGGGGCCTGGATGCCTACATGTTTTTGTGTGCCCTCTGTTTGGGTACCCACAGTTTTTCTACAACAGCCTTCGGGCTAGTTGTAACCATGGCTAGATCTCTCAGGGAAATGGACCTTGCAGGCTGTCAGGACACACCTGGAAGCTTCACCTTTGATTGGCCTTGCTTGATGCACAGTAATCGCTGTTTTAAATGCTTGCTCCTCAAATCGGATTTCAGGGCATTTAAATAGCCCACTGTGGCTGGGGCTCAGCCCACACATGTTCCTGCCTCCCTCGAAAGAGAAACTGGAACCCAGCCAGGGGCTGCCCACTTCTCTGAGTTTCCTAGTAACAGAAAGCCCATGTTGTCACTGAATTTACAAGAAAACACTGATTTCCCAGTCTGTCACTGGGACTGACTAGCTGTGGTAGCAGTCACTCAGCTGTTCTAAGTGATTGATGCAGCATGGTCACAGAGTGGCAGGAAGCTAAGAGTGACAGACAGGTTGCTAAGCTTTGGCTCTTGGGATCCCTTAATTCACATGTAACTGTTAGCAAACATCTTCAGTGCTGTGAAGATTGTAGTGGAGATACGCCAGTGCCCTCTCATTTGTCTAGGTGAAGCACATAGATTAAATTGGTGTTGTAAACAACATACAAGCATTAAATGCCTGCAGTGGACACAGAGGAGGGATAGGCAAGTATCTGAATAGAGGAGATGGGGGAAAAATAAGTAAACAGGAGGAAAGAGATGCTGAATTTTGAAGTTGAGGTCAGTATTAACTTGTATAGCTCAACACCGGGAAAAAAAGCAAAAGTATTCAGCAAACTCAAGCAGAAGTGTAGATCAAATCTTGAGTCAGTGTCTGTATTTCAAAGGGATGTAGATAGTTTTACTTTAAAAGGGAAGTGTAATAATCATGCAAGTAAGTATTAATTTCCATGGAAATTACAACAATAAAACACTCTGAGGTTCTGTCTTTCATGCAGCAATGGTCCTAGGGAACTTTACTATTCAAAACAATTTAAAACAGTGTCAGCATTTTATGTATTTGATTTTAAATCAGCAATGAAAATCAGCTTTTGCATTTTGAAAAATGATAAATATTTTTCATTCAGAGACAAAACTTTTGTTATAGTGCCTCTGATTCCTCCAGTTACCCAAACTTTGGATTTTTAGTCTACCTCTCACTTGCTAAGACTTCTGGATGGATCTTTCATCTGTCACTGAACATCAACCCTACAACAAGCACCAACTGTACAGTGATGAAAAACTACTAAACAGCACTTTAATTTTGCTCTTCCTCTGTGTCTTGCTGTACCAGTGTGGAAGCAAGTATCTTCCAGAACAACACTTTTACTGCAAATGGCTCTAGAATATCACATTGAGGATCCCAGTCCTCATTGTGCAGTGTCATAGATCTATGGCTTTCAAGAACCTTCCTTGGTTTCATATGTTTTGGTATTATTTTTAGGTTAGTACCTCTATTATGAAAAGGTCTGCAATGGAATAAATTTTCACAGGCTTGGCCTCAGTAGACCAGACTCTAGGACTTCAATTTTAATTTATTGTGCACTTAAAAAGCTGAACTTTTCTGTATTTCATTTGGCTATCTTAATTGAAGCTTTTTCTTTTATGCTGCAATCTCTATGATTCCAGAGATGTTACTTTGAAGGGCTGGGGAACACCTGAGTACAGTTTTAGTCAGTTTTTTTGATTCAGAGATGCTACATTTTATTAACTGCAGTTCTTCTCTAAAACCTTTTCCATATTAAGTTAGTTATAAGTGTAAATCTTACCTAGGTGCTCTGTAATTATTTTTTCTTGGTCAGATTTAGGATAGGAAAAAAAGTATAGCCTGATGGAATGTTTTCACAAGAGATTCCTTAAAATGAATTGCCATTTACTTGCACATCATCATTTTAAGGGCTTTCCATCGTTTCTAGGTAGTTTGCTCTAAGAAGTCATTTGCAATGCAAGGGCATTTATTGTGACTGGAAAATTAATTGGAATTTGAGAATTATAATACAGATTATGTGACTAATTCTTGCAAAGTTTACAGCAGCAGAAAAAATTACGTGTTCTTCTGTAGATGAGTTAAAGCAGCATGAATCAATTGTTAGTCAAAGTGATGGGTGCAAGTCCTTTTTATTTGGATACTTATCAGATACATAGAAGACATTGTATTGCTCCTTGTCAGCTGACAACTTTCCCATACCTTCAAACTATTCTGTGATATACTGATACTATCACATGAAGATGTTGGGAGTCGGAACTCTACTGCTTGTGCAACATAGCACACATTACCAAACTGGAATAGTCACCCATGTTTAGATTTCAGCCATTAGGGTGTCATAAGAAGCCCAAAGCCGAGATTTGGTTTCTGCATTCTTTTGCACTGCCTTGCCTTTGCAAAGTATGTGTTTCATGAGTATGTGTTGGGACTGTCTGCCTGAAAATTTTGGTTTCTTTGGCTCAGAGAGGATCACCGAATTATAGAATGCATTGTTTTGTAAGGGACCTTTAAAGGTCTAGTCTAATCTCCACACAGTAAGCAGAGACATTCCTAACTAGATCAGGCTGCTCAGAGCATCATTAAGCCTGACCCTGAGTGTCTCCAGAGATGGGGCCTCCACCACATCCCTGTGCAACCTGTTCCACCACCCTCATTGGAAAGGACTTCTTCAGAATAGAATAGAATAGAATAGAATAGAATAGAATAGAATAGAATAGAATAGAATAGAATAGACCAGGTTGGAAGAGACCTTCAAGATCATGGCGTCCAACCTATCATCCAACCCACCTAGTCAACTAAACCATGCAACCAAGCACCCCATCAAGTCTCCTCCTGAACACCTCCAATGATGGTGACTCCACCACCTCCCCAGGCAGCCCATTCCAATGGGCAATCACTCTCTCTGTGTAGAATTTCTTCCTAACTTCCAGCCTAAACCTCCCCTGCCACAGCTTGAGACTGTGCCCTCTAATGTCCAGTCTAAATTTGCCCTTCTCTAACTTAAAATCATTGCCCCTTTAGAATGGCTTGAGTTGGAAGGGACCTTAAAGATTACTAGTTCCAAACTCACTGCCATGGGCAGGAACATCTTCCACTAGACCAGGGTGCTCAAAGACTCATCCATCCTGGTCTTAAACATTTCCAGGAATGTCCACAACTTCTCTGGGCAACCTGTTCCAGTGTCTCACCACCCTCCTGTTGTCAGATTTAAATCTACCCTTCTCTAGTTTAAAACCAAAGATGATAGAGGTTCAGCAACATCTCTCAGCACTTGTGAATGCACCACGTCAGGGCCCATGGACTTCTTTGTCTTTAGTTGGTATAAGAGATGTCTAATCTAGTCCTGACTGACCTGCGGAATGTCCACATCTCTCCAGTTCTGTTCCCTTGCTTGTAGAGGCTGAGGTTCCTGAGGGCTGGTCTTAAGAGTAAAGATTGAGGCAAAGAAGACATCAGCAACTCTGCCATCTCTACATCATCAGTTACCATATCTCCCATATCATTCAGTAGTGGGCCCACCTTTTGCCTGCTCTTCCTTTTATCATTGATGTATTTGAAAAAGCTTTTCTTGTTCTCTTTTGTGGTGGGTTAACACCCTTTTTTGAAAAACAAAAGAACAAAGCAGGGTGGAGGGCTTGCAGGTACTTTTTACTCCCTGCAGAGCATTTCTCGCCTGGGAGGCTGAGTCTGTTCCACTCCCCCTCCCTGCCCAGCTAGGGTATAAAAGCAGGACATTGTAGCTGTTGGGACAGCTTCTTGGCTCCTGCCTCTGCTGTATGAGAGCTACTGCAGCTGCCCTCCTGCTCCTCTGCCACGTGGTCAGCCCTGATTCTTCTCTCTGCTGCCTCCACGCTTCTCCAGAAAGGCTGGTTTTGTATCACTCTCTTGTTTTTTGTCCCACTCCCATCCATTATTGTTCCTTGCCCTTGTGAACATTTCTTCTGTTATTGTTATATATATATATATTGCTTAAAGACAACTCTTTTCCTCTCTACTTCCAAGCCGACTCCAAATTATTGCTTGGTAAATTTGCTCCTTCCTTTTGTCCCCTCTCTGTTGGGAGGAAGGAGAGGGGGAGGGGAAGGGGGGGGGGAGAGATTCTCAGCCTTGCCCCATCTGAGCTCTTAACTTCCAGTTAAGGCTCAAACCACCACATCTTTCAATCCTCTAGAGGAATTCAGTTCCAGGAGGGTCTTGGCCTTTTGTGGTGAAGGTACCATATGCTCAGAATTATGACCCAAATACTGTAAAAGTTGTCCCAGCATGTTTGGCCACATTCCCCCTCCACCCTCCTTTCTGGAGTAGGTACCCAGCCCAGAGCTGAGTGGGACAAAGACCAGGGCACCAAACAGATGAGTAAACAACCCAAACTGCCTTCTAAGGGCTAAACAGCAACATGCACCCACTGCATGGGATGCTTGTGCTACTGCCAAGTAAGGGCATAATTCTAGCTTCACAGTTCCTATAGGCTAAAGCTGAGTGTTCACAAGATCGCCTATTGGCAAATTCAACCTCTTTCCACATCCACCCACTTTCAGTTTAAAGCCTCCAATGCTTAGCCACCTGGCATTTCTAGTTAAAGTCTCTGCTTGAATAGTTTCTGTCACATTGTAACTTTCTTTGTATATAGTTAAATCTGCCAAGTTTCTAGTTCAGTCACTATCTGGTGGACAAGTGGTGGAATTGCATCCTTCATTCTTTAATTGAAATTAATTCTATAAATATTCTAATTGGGTTCAAATTGTACATATGAGACCAGTTATGGGATATATCTTAAAAGTGTGCACTAGAATCTGTATATAAAATAGTGATTAATTGGTTATTAATACTTTTTAATTATAATTAAAAATTTTATTATTGTATCTCATATTTTCATATCATAAATTAATAACCTCTTCATCACACCTTCCTTGTTGTATCTCTGCATTCTCTGGCTATATGTCTATAATCCTACCAATTGACCAGTCCTTTTTTCTACTTACTGTAAACCAGCTTTTTAGTTTTGAGTTTTAATGAGAGTTCCTTGCTTATCCATGCAGGTCTTCTGTCTACCTTACCTGATTTTTTTTTCAAAGGAATACATTTTTCTTGCACTTGGAGGAGGTAACATTTGAATCTTAACAAGCTCTTTTGGGCCCCCTTCCTTCCAGAGCCCTAGCCCACTGGATATTTCTATGTAGAGCCTTGAAGAGGGGAAAGTTTGCCCTATTGAAGTCTAGGGCTGAAATTTTACTTAGCACCCTGCTTCTTTGTGTGTTGGTATTGGAGGTTTTGTTGAAATTCTCTGATGTGCTATAATAATTGTGTCAGTTTTAGGCTATACCTTTAAAAACTTAGCTGCAGATTTCAAGCAGAAAAGTAGAGAAATATAAATAATTCACTATTGGGTGTAAAATGGAAAGTAAAATATTATTCTAAACAAATTCATTGGACAAAATGTGTGGGATGGACACAGAGGTACCCTAACAATCTTTCACATTTCACTTCCATTCCCATTCCTTTTATTCTTCTCTGGTCTGGCTGTTCTGCTGGGGAGACAATAACCACTTCTGGTAGGCCTTGAAGAAAAGATAAGAATACTAACATTGCTTCTCTAAACTAACATTCCTTCCTCTGAACTCTTTTCGTCTGTTACAGTGTGGGGGAGGAGGTTGGGGGGGGACAGTGGAGCAGCTTCCTTGCTTCTCTGGGAAACCAGAGGGGGCACAGGGAGGTTTCCATGTTATTTTCTAATTGTAAATATTTGTATAATATTGTAAATCCTGTATATTTTGTACTTATTCATTGCATTCCATGGTAGAGTGTAGTTTTTGCTTTGTGAATATAGTTTCTATTTACTTCCAGCTGAGTTAGTCATGCTTAGCTAATGTGAATGGGAAACTTCAATCCACCACAATAATAAAATAAGCAGCATTTTAGTTTAGTTCAGACTATGTTACTGAAGAGGCCAGATGCACAAACATTATTTTTGGTTGCAATGACAGTTCAAGAAGATTTTCTTTTCCCATGACCCTAGCTGCTTATTCTAGCCTCCATGGTACAGTTAGCTTTCTTTTCACTTGTGCCAGTGCCATCTAATATTGTTGCTGAAGAAAATGTCCTTTCAGTTGCATCCTGTAATCTGTAAGCCCTCTTGTCTCATTTTACATGGTAAAAATATACAGGAACAGATGTTGAGGGCTCAGAGAAAGTGAGAATGGTTTTACTGCGATAGGCCACAGATGCAGCTTCTACCTCCTGCTCTGAAAGAGGACAAAACCAATGCATTAGGGGGAAACTATGTCCAGGACAAATAACATAGTGATAATTTTGCTGGATACTCTTTAAATGTGTCTCTTGCAAACCTATAGAGGTAGTGTTGGCAGCCTTCAATGAGTTTCTCTGCATTAATCTGTTCAGCCTGCCTTTGAAACAAGGCAGACTTTCAGTACCCACAGTACCCACAGCACCCACAGCACATCTAAACAGGAGTTAATGTGAATTGCCACCAACTTTTTTTTTTAAATTTTGTTCTTAAATGTTGCACCACCTGCCTATGAATTTCATCTGACAAATTCTGTTCCAGTAAAAAGTCAATTTTATTGTCCCTCATTAGGTTACTCACGCTCCTTCTTGAATACCAAGTCATATCTCTTCTGTCACTGATTTCTTCTCCGTATTGCCAGCTTATTTTCAGCTACTTATTGACTTGAGTGCAGGAATATCATAACATACACTGTGACATATGCTGACTTAAAATTTTCCAATTATTTTTTGCTATTTTTAATACTTTTCTTCTTCTTAGCATGTTTTTTGACCACTGCTGAACAGCAGATTGATACTTTCATGGGCTATTATAAATTCCAAATCTCATCCCTGAGTTGTAACAATACTGTAGAGTGCATTTCTTTTAACATAAAAATTAGGTACTTTTGGTTGGGCTTTCCCATGTGCATTGCTTCACATTTATTTGAAACAAACTTTTTCTTCCCTCATTCTTGCAGTGATTCTTACAAACTCCTGTAATTCTCCAGTCAGACATCATCATTCCTACAAATCAAGATTATAGTACTATTATAAAAAATATTTTATTATGCTATATATTGACTTCTTTAGGCTATTTATAAATGTATTGAGAGGTCCTAGCACAGGTCTCTGCAGAAATACAAAGATGACAACCCAGAACTGTGGCTATTATTTACTCCTACATTTCAACTGCCTTTTAATCAGTACTAACTCATAGTAACCTAGTTTCCTTTAACATCTACAACACCCAAACAGACTACATCAACTAACCTAATCCCTCTTATCTTTGCCATAAGAAATTATTCCTTTCACAAAGCAAAATGGTGCTTCAAGCTCTGCAAAACCTGCCTGCAAAGCAGAACAAAAATTTTTTTGTTTTTAAATCATAATTTAGGTACCTAATCAACTATTTAGGCTTTTTTTTTCTGAAATATTTAAACATCAGCTTTTCATCTGTCTGTGATGGAAACAACTCACTTACCCTTAATATAAAAATTGGACACTTCAGAGAAGCAGCTATAGAAGAAACAAAGGACTTCAATAAAGTGATTATTTAGAAGAATTTTATAAACCATTTTAAACTAGTGAAAAATCTTCTGATAATGTTTAAAAAGCCATTCGAGTGTTTCCTGGAATGGGCAAGGAGTGCAGTTTTTATAAAATTGTCAATAAGAAAATTTTTGATGCTGAAGTACAGATTTTAAGATGGTAAAATCCTCCAACAGGATGTCATGTTTTATCCTATGACAACTTTTTCCAGAGTATTTTGATTTATAGCTGTGTGTAATAAAATATCTCTTTGTACAAAGAAGGGAGAATATTGGAGGGATATGAGTGAAATGGCAGAGGAACACTGTTTCAAGGCAAAGACTTTATATTGTCTGACTGCTAATAAAACTCTATGTTATAAAGAATTTGACAAGTGAATCTATTTAATTTGCTAGCTTTGGTTAATTTATATTCCCTGAATAGACCAAAGTCAGTCTTAGTTTGATCTTGACCATTTGTAGGCTTGGAATGTAAAAGCATTTCTAACATAGCTTCTGTTATGTAGTTGAATGACAGATCCTCATCCTCCTGTCCATTACTTGGGTTTGTAGGTGTTGCCATAATCTTGTACAAAATCAGGACACCAAACTTTCTGGGGATAGAAATCCCAGATGTATTTCCTTCTTCCCTAGAGCCAGCACTTCAGGTTTCTCTGTGTAGACTGCAGGAATGCAAGTGTGGAACCTACTGTGGGATGCTGTGGCTAAATGCATAAAAAGATGGTTGAATTTGATAGTTACTCACCTTGAGACCAACAATTCAGGGCAAGGATGATCTCATCTAATACAAAACAGGTACAAAGTCAGTGTATCAATCTGATTTAGTCACCCAATACTCCTGTTGCACACCAGTCAGAGACCAGGGTAATGTTTTGCTCGTATTCTTGGGAGCAGAACTAAGACTCAAAATGGAGTCAAGCACCAGGTAACTTTATTTGCCCAACAACAAATTCACAAATGCAGAGGAGAGAGAGAGAAAGAAAGGAAGGAAAGAAAGAAAGGGTCAGTTGTGGTAGCTACCACCATCATGGACCTCTGGAGTTCTGAAAGCAAATTCATCTTCTAGCTCAGGGAAATTGTCCATTTAAAGTTGGTAGTCTCACGTCTTTTAGTTGGTCACCTTATTATGTATTCATTTCTCTTCCTAAAATCACGTAGGATATTCTGAGAGCTTTTTTTACTTAACCACACCCACCACCGGGCAGTGCTGCACATGCCCAATGATATCACTGGGAGGGTTTCTGTGGTTCTCAGGGGTTCCCAAACCCCTCTGTCTGCCAGGCTGAGAGTTTAAGTACATCCACAGGTATCGTGGGTTGAGAAAGTATGTCTAACCACAGAGACGAGTCTTCCAGGGAAGGGTAAAAATTCCTACAGATGGACCTAGGATATGATGAATTTTTGTTTATAACAATAATTCTGTTATTGTTATAATTCTGCAATTCTGTTGACTCACTCTATTTAAGTTGGCAGCAAAGCCATCTCTTTCTCTTCCTTTCCTCTCTTCTCCTGGAGAGGCACCTGTCTTATCTCCTGGTATTTTGTACTGCACAATCATGGTTTAGGTAGTGCAGCCTTGATGGACCTTGGGGAGGGAGTAAGAGGGGTGCAGTTTGGGCCTGACCAGCCCTGAACTAGCCTAGCAATGGTGGATGGGGAGAAAGAGCTTATGGCAAACCCCAGGTGGTGGGAGAAAAGGAGCACTAAGTTTTGGTCTGATTTGGTGGAGCTTTTGGAGAAGGTCTCTTGTCATGATAGGTTTCTCTCTTATTTAAAAAATTTATTTTGGACTATTGATTTTGTGTATTTTTATGCTTTGCACTGCTTTGCGCATGCACTGTAGTTAGTAGTTATTAATAGCACCCTCCATCTAATCTTCCAATATAGAATCATAGAATCATAGAATCAGTCAGGGTTGGAAGGGACCACAAGGATCATCTAGTTCCAACCCCCTGCCATGGGCAGGGACACCCTACACTAGATCACGCTGGCCAGAGCCTCGTCCAGCCTGGTCTTAAACACCTCCAGGGACTGAGCCTCAACCACCTCCCTGGACAACCCATTCCAGGGCTTCACCACTCTCATGGTAAAGAACTTCTTCCTCACATCCAGCCTGAATCTCCCCATTTCCAGCTTCATTCCATTCCCCCTAGTCCTATCACTACCTGAAATCCTGAGAAGTCCCTCCCCAGCCTTCCTGTAGGCCCCCTTCAGATACTGGAAAGCCACAATGAGGTCACCTCGGAGCCTTCTCTTCTCCAGACTGAACAGCCCCAACTCCTTCAGTCTGTCCTCATAGGAGAGGTGCTCCAGCCCTCTGATCATCCTCGTGGCCCTTCTCTGGACACGCTCCAGCACGTCCACATCTCTCCTGTAATATGGGCTCCAGAACTGGACGCAGTACTCCAGGTGGGGTCTCACCAGAGCTGAGTAGAGGGGGAGAAGCACCTCCCTTGACCTGCTGGTCACACTTCTCCTGATGCAGCCCAGGATCTGATTGGCTTTCCGGGCTGCAAGCGCACATTGAGAGCTCATGTCGAGCTTCTCGTCCACCAGCACCCCCAAGTCTCTCTCCTCAGGGCTGCTCTCCAGCCAGTCACTGCCCAGCCTGGATCTGTGTCTGGGATTGCCTCGACCCAGATGCAGGACCCTGCACTTGGTCTTGTTGAAGCTCATGAGGTTGGCTTGTGCCCACCTCTCCAGCCTGTCCAGGTCCCTCTGGATGGCATCCCTTCCCTCCAGGGTGTCCACTGCACCACACAGCTTGGTGTCATCAGCAAACTTGCTGAGGGTGCACTCGATGCCACTGTCCATGTCACCCACAAAGATGTTGAACAAGCCTGGTCCCAGGACTGATCCCTGAGGGACTCCGCTTGTCACTGGCCTCCACTGGGACATGGACCCGTTGACAGCCACTCTTTGGGTGCGGCCATCAAGCCAATTCTTTATCCATCTAGTGGTCCATCCATCAAACCCATGTGTCGCCAGCTTGGAGACCAGGAGGTGGTGTGGGACAGTGTCGAAGGCTTTGCTCAAGTCCAGGTAAACGACATCAGTTGCTCGCCCCTCATCTATTAATGCTGTCACCTGATCATAGAAGGCCACCAGGTTTGTCAGGCAGGATTTGCCCTTGGCAAAGCCATGCTGACTATTCCCAATCACCTCTTCACTATTCTTCTGAGTCATTAGTGCCCCCAGGAGGATCTGCTCCATGATCTTTCCGGGCACAGAGGTGAGACTGACTGGCCTGTAGTTCCCGGTTCCTCCTTCTTGCCCTTTTTGAAAATGGGAGTAATGTTTCCCCTTTTCCAGTCTGTGGGGACTTCCCCAGTCTGCCATGACTTGTGGAATATAATAGAGAGGGGCTTGGCAACCTCATCTGCCAGTTCTCTCAGCACCCGTGGGTGTATCCCGTCGGGTCCCATGGACTTGAACACTTTCAGGTTCTTCAGGTGATCACGAACCTGAGCTTCACTTATGATGGGCAGTTCTTCCTCCCCGTCCCTGGCATCGTCTGCCATGACACCAGGAGTGTGGCTGGAGGCCCTTGCAGTGAAGACTGAGGTAAAGAAGTGATTGAGTACCTCAGCCTTTTCCACATCACTTGTGACCAATGCACCACTTTCCTTTCTGAGGGGGCCCACACCTTCCCTAGTCTTCTTCTTGCCATTAATATACCTATAGAAATTCTTAGTGTTCCCTTTAACCCCCTGGCTAGATTCAGTTCAAACTCTGCTTTGGCTTTCCTAACCAGGCCTCTTGCTGCTCGGGCAGCTTCCTTATATACCCCTGTTCTATCTGTCCTTCCTTCCACTTCCTGTAGAGTTTCTTTTTATGTGATAGTGTGTCCAGCAGCTCCTTGTTCATCCAGGCAGGCCTCCTAGCATTCCTTCCTGCTTTTCTCCTTATAGGTATACATAGCTCCTGGACACAGAGGAGGTGGTCCTTGAATACTGACCAGCTGTCCTGGGTCCCTCTTCCCTCCAGGGCTTCATCCCACGACACTTTGGCCAGCAGATCCCTGCAGCGATCGAAGTCTGCACGCCTAAAGTCTAGGGTCGTAAGCTTAGAATATGTCCTCCTGATTGCCCTGAGGAGATTAAATTCAACTGCTTCATGGTCACTGCAGCCAAGGCCGTCTCTGAGCCTCACATTTGTTACCAGCCCTTCCCTGTTGGTGAGAACCAGGTCCAGCGTAGCACCTTTTCTTGTTGGTTCCTCTACCATTTGGA
This sequence comes from Picus viridis, assembly GCA_033816785.1. Lineage (NCBI taxonomy): Eukaryota > Metazoa > Chordata > Aves > Piciformes > Picidae > Picus > Picus viridis. The sequence goes on along the minus strand of CM066606.1, from coordinate 87,862,420 downwards.
GGAGGAAGTTGTCTTCTATGCAGTCCAGGAACATCCTGGATTGCTGATGCTTTGCTGTGTATGTGTATATGTGTATGTGTATGTGTATATGTATGTGTATATGTTGTGTATTTCTATCCAAATCCCGTTTGAGGTCTTTCTTTAATTACTTTGAAAGTAATTTTAGAGCCTGTCTTTCTCCACTGCCCTTTAACCAAAACCAACAGGGCTTAGGTCGTATTTCTCAGAATTGGCTCCACATTCAGTTGTGAAGTCTTGTGGTCCAATTGGTGCTCCATTGCTGTGGTAGTGATGTTGGTGGTTTCATGTTCCAGTAACGTCAAGGTAAAATAAGCAACCAGTATTTAACACCTGCTTTCTAGTTTATGTGGAAAACTGGGAAGTCTTGAAAGTGATTCATTTCACCTGTTTTTATCTTCTAGTTTAGAATTAAATTAATCACATCTAGTGTCCTTTGACTACATAGACTAGGTCTCCATTTACTAAAACTAGGAATGTGGACTGTCCAAAGCAGATGTAGATGTCTCTGCTTAGTCTGATGGCCCTCAATTCTTTCTGCTTTTCTTAGTTTTAAGCGTAAACTATTCTTCTGCATGCAATCTCAGCAGAAGTTACTTGGATTTTAAACAGGCAGAAACATCTGGCCTTCAGTTCTTCTTATAGATTAATATCTGACATAACTATCAGTCTGTTTTCTTTTGGGCACATTCCCCAAGGTTTTCTTGAGCACATTGTATTCATATGCTATAAAGGAGGAGAAAGAATTCAGTGAGTCAGTAAAAAAACACTCTTGTTTCATAATAGGTGTGTAATGCACTTCAGCTGCCTGTTTCAGTCAATCTTTAGTAATTAACATATACTAAAGAGCTTATTAAGGAGTAAGATTTAGGAGTATGAACTGACAGACTTATATGGAGAATGATATCAAAATTGGTGTTTCTCTTAACCAATTTGAGTAAAACTTCCATTCTTGCAAAGCTGGACAAAGTCAGCTTTTACTACAAACCCCAGTAGTGACATTTATAACTTCAGGTGTATGTGTTACTCTTGCCATGTGTGGTTGTTTGGCCCTGGCTGGGGACCAGATGCCCACCACAGTCATTCTATCACTCCTCTTCTTAGATGGATGGGGGAGAAGGAAAATATAACAAAACCTCAGGAGTGAATTTAATAAAATGTAAAGCCAAAGCAAAGGCCATGTGCAGAAGCAAGAGCAAAGATGTTACTCTCTACTTCCCAACAAGCCAGACAATGTTCATTCATTTCTTAGTTATCAATACTGAATTTTGAACTATTATTATTTATTAATATCATATTATTAATTACTTCTTTTCAGTATATATGACATTTCTAGTGTACAGTTGTGGATATATTCTCCATAAGCTGGTAGAGTTTAACAATTTTGAACCAAATTTTAAAAATATAAAAGTTATTCAAGAACTAGGATGCAGTCTGCCACTTGTCCACTAGGGGCCCACTCACCAAGACACCTGGCTGCTGAATACAGTGATAAGCCTAGGTGTCAGGGCACCTACTACTAAAGGAACCTTTCAAAGTGACTTAAACCAATGTTCTACTCACGGATCATGACTCTGAGCAAAACTGGGGGTGCTTTACAGTCCACATATTACAATACCACACAGGCTAAAGCACGGGGATTTTTGAACAGAAACAAAACTGAACATGTGAACACTGAAAAAGTACAGTTGCACTTGTGAAGGCTTGGTAGTTTGTTGCTAATCTGGTTGCTAAACTGGCTGCCGGTAGCTGCCAAGGCTCTTGGGCAGTGGAGGCAGCGTTCTTCCACTGCTGTGGGAATGTGGCACGGGCTCTGTGGGGGTGCACTGGAAGCTGACAGAGTTTGCAGGATGCTGTGGAGGAGCAGCTGAAGGGGCGGGGAAGAGCACAGGGGTGGCACAGAGCAGCATTCCCCCAGCTCAGGTCAGAATGAACTGAGAGTTATCAATTCCTTTCAGCAGCTGCTTTTCCCGTTTCTACAGCGACAGGGCAGCTGCATCTCCCAAGCACTTGGGCCCTTGGGTATGGAGAATTGGGCAGCTGCTCCTTCTCTCGTGACTTAGTGGCTGGGCATGTCTCTAGCTTTGCGAGAAGGTAGATGAAGGTGGCTTTGGCTCACAGGGCTGCAGCTTTGTGCTTGCGGCAGACACACTTAGAACTGCTGAAAGGGATTCAGGCAGGTTGTCCCTGGGGCTTGGCTTCCTAGTTGCCATTGCCTCTATTTGCTCTTTTCATCGCCCAAGGAGGTGGTGGAGTCACCATTACTGGAAGTGTTGAAGAAGAGACTGCATGAGGCACTTACCGTGGGGTTTAGTTGATTAGATGGTGTTGGGTGATAGGTTTGACTTGATGATCTCAAAGGTCTTTTCCAACCTGGTTAACTCTCTCTCTGCCCCTTTAAGGTGCAGTTAGGCAGCTTGTTCCCACCAGTGGAACAGCAGATACAATGCTAAGCTGGCTGTGGTTTCAGTGCAGTTTATGCAAAGGACTCTTTGCTAGTTTCTGAGTAGCAAGGCTTCTCTCTGGACTGTTGACAAAGGCAGAATACATGCACAAGAGCAGAGCATGTGCAAGGAGCAAGATCAGAAGCAGAGCAAGAGCAAAAGAAAAAGAGCAAAAGAGCAAAGAGTTGTTTCTAATTTGGGTAATAGTTATTATTTGCTTAAGGCCTGGATTTAGCCAGTAGTCAAACTTGGTCAGCACACCATTAGCTTATGGCAGAACCTAGAGACAGAATATGCCCGTATTTAAAGGAAGCAGGAGCACAGCACAAGCATCTCACACGTGGGTGCACGCTCTTGTTTACCCAAACAAAGAAGGTTGGTCTGTTTACTCTGGGTTGTTGATGCCTGGCCCTTTGTTTTCTCAACTCTGGGCTGAGTACGTAATTCATAAGGAAGGGGGAAGGGGGATGTTGAGCAAAACATGTAGGGACATGTTTTGACAAGAGTTGGGGCATAATTCTGGGCATTATGTACCCATTACCACAACTACTGAGAAGCAGGACTCCAAAACACATGGTGGTTGCTCCAGAAGACAGATGCTATCAATGAATGTCCTCACAGCTCCTTCTTTCACAAATAGAATAGAATAGAATAGAATAGAATAGAATAGAATAGAATAGAATAGAATAGAATAGAATAGAATAGAATAGAATAGAATTACCAAGGTTGGAAGAGACCTTGAAGATCATCGAGTCCAACCTGTAACCATAACCTCACAACTAGACCATGGCACCAAGTGCCACATCCAGTCCCCTCCTGAACGCCTCCAAGGACGGAGACTCAACCACCTCCCCGGGCAGCCCATTCCAATGACGAATCACTCTTTCTGTGAAGAACTTTCTCGTCACCTCCAGCCTAAACTTCCCCTGGTGCAGCTTGAGACTGTGTCCCCTTGTTCTGGTGTTGGTTGCTAGGGAGAAGAGGCCAACCCCCTCCTGGCTACAACCACCCTTCAGGTAGTTGTAGAGAGCAATGAGGTCGCCCCTGAGCCTCCTCTTCTCCAGGCTAAACAGCCCCAGCTCCCTCAGCCTCTCCTCATAGGGCTTGTGCTCAAGGCCTCTCCCCAGCCTTGTTGCCCTTCTCTGGACACGTTCAAGTGTCTCAATGTCCTTCTTAAACTGAGGGGCCCAGAACTGGACACAGTACTCAAGGTGTGGCCAAACCAAAGCAGAGTACAGGGGCACAATGACCTCCCTGCTCCTGCTGGCCACACTATTCCTAATGCAGGCCAGGATGCGGTTGGCCCTCTTGGCTGCCTGGGCACACTGCTGGCTCATGTTCAGCTTCCCATCAACCAGCACCCCCAGGTCCCTCTCTGCCTGGCTGCTCTCCAGCCACTCTGACCCCAGCCTGTAGCGCTGCCTGGGGTTGTTATGGCCAATGTGCAGAACCCAGCACTTGGATGTGTTAAATCTCATGCCATTGGACTCTGCCCATCTGTCCAGCCTGTCGAGGTCCCTCTGCAAAGCCTCTCTGCCCTCCAGCAGATCAACTCCTGCCCCCAGCTTGGTGTCATCTGCAAATTTACTGATGATGGACTCAATGCCCTCATCCAGATCATCAATAAAGATGTTGAAAAGCATGGGGCCCAGCACTGAGCCTTGGGGCACACCACTAGTGACAGGCCGCCAGCTGGATGTGGCAACTGGCCCTCCAGCCAGTTCCTAACCCAACGCAGTGTGCTCCTGTCCAAGCCATGGGCTGCCAGCTTGGCCAGGAGTTTGCTGTGGGGCACTGTGTCAAAGGCCTTGCTGAGGTCCAGGTAGACCACATCCACAGGCCTCCCCACGTCCACTAGGCAGGTCACCTGATCATAGAAGGAGATCAGGTTGGTCAGGCAGGATCTGCCCCTCCTAAATCCATGCTGGCTAGGCCTGAGCCCTTGGCCATCCTGTAAGTGCTGTGTGATTGCACTCGAGATGACCCGTTCCATAATCTTGCCTGGCACTGAGGTCAGGCTGACAGGCCTAGAATTCCCCGGCTCTTCCAACTGGCCCTTCTTATGGATGGGCACCACGTTGGCCAGCTTCCAGTCTTCTGGGACCTCTCCAGTGAGCCAGGACTGCTGAAAAATGATGGAGAGCGGCCTGGACAGCTCATCCGCCAGCTCCCTCAGCACCCTAGGATGGATCCCATCTGGTCCCATGGACTTGTGGGGGTCCAAGCGGCTGAGAAGATCTCTAACTTTCCCATCCTGGAACAGGGGAAAACTATGCTGCTCCCTGGCTCCTTCTGCCAGCTCTGCAGGCCAGCTGTCTGGAAGCCGTTCTGTCCTGCTAGTAAAGATTGAGGTAAAGAAGGTGTTAAGCACCTCTGCCTTTTCCTCATCCTTTGTTACAATATTCCCCTCCATGCCCACCAAGGAGTGGAGCTTCTCCTTGCCCTTCCTCTTGCTATTAATATATTTATAGAAGGACTTTTTGTTGTCCTTCACAGCAGAGGCCAGTCTGAGCTCCAAATGTGCTTTTGCCTCCCTAATTTTCTTCCTACAAGACCTAACAACATCCCTAAACATTCCATGGGTTGCCTCCCCTTTTTCCAAAGATAATACACCCTCTTTTTTTCCCTTCGTTCCTTTAGAAGTTCATTACCCAACCAGGCTGGCCGTCTGCCCCGGCGGCTCATCTTCCGGCACACTGGCACAGCCTGTTCCTGCGCCTTCAAGAGTTCTTTCTTGAAGTAGGTCCAGCTCTCCTGGACCCCTTTGTTTTTAAGGGCTGTTTCCCAAGGAACCTTCTGAGTTAGTTCCTTGAGTAGCCTGAAGTCCGCCCTCTGGAAGTCCAGAGTGGAGGTCTTCTTGTTCCCCCTCTTGGCTTGGCTGAATACTGAATACTCAATTATCTCATGGTCACTGGTGCCTAAACACCCTCCGACCACCACATCACCCACCAGCCCTTCCCTGTTGGTGAAGAGGAGGTCAAGCAGAGCCTTACCCCTGGTAGGCTCGCGCAGCACCTGGGATAAGAAGCTGTCCTCCATGCACTCTAAGAACCTCCTAGACTGCCTCCTCTCTGCTATGTTGTGATCCCAGCAGATATCAGGCAGGTTGAAGTCTCTCACGAGAACAAGGTTAGGCGATCTTGAGACAACCTTAAGCTGCCTATAGAATGCTTCATCAAGATCATCCTCCTGTTTGGGTGGTCTATAACAGACTCCAACCAGCAGAAGAGAAGAGAAGAGAAGAGAGAGAAGAGAAGAGAAGAGAAGAGAAGAGAAGAGAAGAGAAGAGAAGAGAAGAGAAGAGAAGAGAAGAGAAGAGAAGAGAAGAGAAGAGAAGAGAAGAGAAGAGAAGAGAGAGAAGAAGAGAAGAGAAGAGAAGAGAAGAGAAGAGAAGAGAAGAGAAGAGAAGAGAAGAGAAAGAGAAGAGAGAAGAGAAGAGAAGAGAAGAGAAGAGAAGAGAAGAGAAGAGAAGAGAAGAGAAGAGAAGAGAAGAGAAGAGAAGAGAAGAGAAGAGAAGAATAGAATAGACCACGTTGGAAGAGACCTTCAAGATTATCGCGTCCAACCTATCAATCAATCCAACCCACCTAAACAACTTAACCATGGCACCAAGCACCCCATCAAGTCTCCTCCTCAACACCTCCAATGATGGTGACTCCACCACCTCCACGGGCAGCCCATTCCAATGGGCAATCACTCTCTCTGTATAGAACTTCTTCCTAACATCCAGCCTAAACGTGCCCTGGCACAGCCTGAGACTGTGTCCTCTTGTTCTGGTGCTGGCTGCCTGGGAGAAGAGACCAACCTCTGCCTGGCTACAACCTCCCTTCAGGTAGTTGTAGAGAGCAATAAGGTCACCCCTCAGTCTCCTCTTCTCCAGGCTCAGCAACCCCAGCTCCCTCAGCCTCTCCTCATAGGGCATGTGTTCCAAATCCCTCACCAACTTCATTGCCCTTCTCTGGACACGTTCCAGCAAGTCAACATCCTTCCTAAACTGAGGGGCCCAGAACTGGACACAGGACTCAAGGTGTGGCCTAACCAGTGCAGTGTAGTGGGGCGGAATGACCTCCCTGCTCCTGCTGGACACACTCTTCCTGATGCAGGCCAGGGTGCCATTAACCCTCTTGGCTGCCTGGGCACACTGCAGGCTCATGTTCAGCCTACCATCAACCAGTACCCCCAGGTCCCTCTCTGCCTGGCCGCTCTCCAGCCACTCTGACCCCAGCCTGTAGCACTGCATGGGATTGCTGTGGCCAATGTTCAGAACCCAGCACTTGGATGTGTTCAGTCTCATGCCCTTGGATTCTGCCCATCTGTCCAGCCTGTTGAGGTCCCTCTGCAAAGCTCTCTACCCTCCATATGGCCTCATATGGCATGGAACACCCATTTGGTCAGTTTGGGTCAGTTAGCCTGGCTTTGTTGCCTCCCAAGATCTTGCCCACCCCTTGGTGTACTCTTGGCATGGGGGAATGTTGGAAAAGTACAGTCTTGGTGATTTGTTCAGCAGTAGCCAAAACACCGGTGTGTTATCAACACCCAGCTGCAGCACTGCAAAACACAGTATTAGAAAGATGCTCTGGGGAGAATTTACTCCAGGTCAGCCAAACTAAATACACCCTACTGACTGGTCCTTCAGTGCTTTTGGAATCTCTCCATTAAGCATCACAGGTGTGAGTCTGTGGACAACAGATCATAAGGCAGAAAATTCAGTACACAGCAATTTTCTATAGTATCTTTAAGGGAGTTGTGGAAAACAATACTTGCTCCTCCTTTTTACCTGTCTTTATATCTCTGTTCTTTTGCCTTTTCTAAATTATTTTTTTCTTCATTTCCTTCATCAGAGTTTTTTCCAGTCCCTTGAACTGAAAAATAGTAAACACTAATTTATATTTCTAAGAGGTGCTGCAACCACTGTTGGCATTAGATACTTTATTCTTATGCCACCATTTCTAGCTCTATGGATCATTTTGTAGAACAAAAATATTATTTAATTTCTGGCCAGAAAGAATAGGTAGATAAGCAGTCTTGGGGTGGGTTTTTTTTGACCTGAATAGGAGGACAGAAAAATTAATCACCTTTGCTTTTCAAACCAAGAGTGGAGTCAAATAACCCAGAAATTTTATCATGAGATGACAGAGAAGTCCAAGGGATAAGGGAAATAAAAAGATAATTAAATGTCATCAATTTAACAGGTAAAAATCTATGTAATAGATCAGGGCATAATACCCCCAGAACCAACTTCAGATGTTTTAAAAGAGCAGATTGCAGAAAGAAATACAACACAGTACAGTACTGAATCAAAATCATTGTGTCTGTCTGGCAGACACTGACTGTGTTTCAAAAAGCACTTTGTTGACACTTGTTTTTTATGCTTATATTTTCACAAATTGTTGTCAAAACGCTCTATATATATACAGTGATACAACATTCCAGCTTTTTCTGTTTACTACCAGCTACATTTCAGAGTGTCTCAAATCATCATTTCTAGCACTGTCTATAAAACTCCTGAGGAATTCGCAGATAAAACTGAGCAAAAGATCTTCTGCCAAGTATAATAGAATGGAAGTGGTGCGTAACTAATTCGGTTGCATGGAAATGACATTTCAGAAAAAACTTCAGACCTGGTTTTGAGTATTCAGAAAAAAAACACCATAAATGAAAAAGAACTATTTACATGTAATCAACATATGGTGGTTAGTTTTGACAACAGTATAAAGTTTCATCATGAGATAAAGGTGAAAAGCTGAAAATGCCTGGAGATCCTGGATCCCACTGCAGAACAATGACATGGCCTCAGGTATTTCATGTAATTTCTCAGATGGTCTATAGTAATATAATATTTCTGGGCATGATGTCTTTCCATTGCATATGCTCCTTTCCCCTTGAGGAAGAGGATGAAAGAGAAACAGTAAGATAGTATCCTAGTATCAGTCAGGGTTGGAAGGGACCACAAGGATCATCTAGTTCCAACCCCCTGCCATGGGCAGGGACACCCCACACTACATCAGGCTGGTCAGAGCCTCATCCAGCCTGGGTTTAAACACCTCCAGGGATGGGGCCTCAACCACCTCCCTGGACAACCCATTCCAGGGCTTCACCAGTCTCATGGGGAAGAACTTCCTCCTCACCTCCAGCCTGAATCTTCCCCCTCCAGCTACATTCCATTCCCCCTAGTCCTATCACTACCTGAGATCCTGAGAAGTCCCTCCCCAGCCTTCTTGTAGGCCTCCTTCGGATACTGGAAGGCCACAATGAGGTCACCTTGGAGCCTTCTCTTCTCCAGACTGAACAGCCCCAACTCTTTCAGTCTGTCCTCATAGGAGAGGTGGTCCAGCCCTCTGCTCATCCTCATGGCCCTTTTTTGGACACGCTCCAGCACATCCATATCCCTCTTGTAATAGGACAGTACAGTCATGTTGCTTGATCTACTCCTGGAAGCAACCTACATATTGTGAGCAAACTAGTCTAAAGCCTCTGAGAAATCTGACATGACATTTCAGCCCAAAAATATAGAAACACCTATGTGAAATAAAGCTTTGTTGTTTGTGTTGTTGATTAGTGGTGGTTTAGTTTGGGGGGAGGGGGTGTTTGGTTTTTGGTTGGTTGGTTTTGGTTGGTGGGTTGGTTTGTTTTTCTGTGTGTGGAATCAAAATAATCTCATTAAATACTTTGTATGAAAGAAATTCCTGATTACTGATCCACATGAACAAGCAGATATAACGAGTAGACTGCTTTATTTTTAGTGAAATTAATGGACTCATCCAATAAAAATTAACCCTACTTTTCTTCTTGACATGTATACCTATAAGGAGAAAAGCAGGAAGGAATGCTAGGAGGCCTGCCTGGATGAACAAGGAGCTGCTGGACACACTATCACGTAAAAAGAAACTCTACAGGAAGTGGAAGGAAGGACAGATAGAACAGGGGGTATATAAGGAAGCTGCCCGAGCAGCAAGAGGCCTGGTTAGGAAAGCCAAAGCAGAGTTTGAACTGAATCTAGCCAGGGGGTTAAAGGGAACACTAAGAATTTCTATAGGTATATTAATGGCAAGAAGAAGACTAGGGAAGGTGTGGGCCCCCTCAGAAAGGAAAGTGGTGAATTGGTCACAAGTGATGTGGAAAAGGCTGAGGTACTCAATCACTTCTTTACCTCAGTCTTCACTGCAAGGGCCTCCAGCCACACTCCTGGTGTCATGGCAGACGATGCCAGGGACGGGGAGGAAGAACTGCCCATCATAAGTGAAGCTCAGGTTCGTGATCACCTGAAGAACCTGAAAGTGTTCAAGTCCATGGGACCCGACGGGATACACCCACGGGTGCTGAGAGAACTGGCAGATGAGGTTGCCAAGCCCCTCTCTATTATATTCCACAAGTCATGGCAGACTGGGGAAGTCCCCACAGACTGGAAAAGGGGAAACATTACTCCCATTTTCAAAAAGGGCAAGAAGGAGGAACCGGGGAACTACAGGCCAGTCAGTCTCACCTCTGTGCCCGGAAAGATCATGGAGCAGATCCTCCTGGGGGCACTAATGACTCAGAAGAATAGTGAAGAGGTGATTGGGAATAGTCAGCATGGCTTTGCCAAGGGCAAATCCTGCCTGACAAACCTGGTGGCCTTCTATGATCAGGTGACAGCATTAATAGATGAGGGGCGAGCAACTGATATCGTTTACCTGGACTTGAGCAAAGCCTTCGACACTGTCCCACACCACCTCCTGGTCTCCAAGCTGGCGACACATGGGTTTGATGGATGGACCACTAGATGGATAAAGAATTGGCTTGATGGCCGCACCCAAAGAGTGGCTGTCAACGGGTCCATGTCCCAGTGGAGGCCAGTGACAAGCGGAGTCCCTCAGGGATCAGTCCTGGGACCTGTCTTGTTCAACATCTTTGTGGGTGACATGGACAGTGGCATCGAGTGCACCCTCAGCAAGTTTGCTGATGACACCAAGCTGTGTGGTGCAGTGGACACCCTGGAGGGAAGGGATGCCATCCAGAGGGACCTGGACAGGCTGGAGAGGTGGGCACAAGCCAACCTCATGAGCTTCAACAAGACCAAGTGCAGGGTCCTGCATCTGGGTCGAGGCAATCCCAGGCACAAATACAGGCTGGGCAGTGACTGGCTGGAGAGCAGCCCTGAGGAGAGAGACTTGGGGGTGCTGGTGGACGAGAAGCTCGACATGAGCTCTCAATGTGCGCTTGCAGCCCGGAAAGCCAATCAGATCCTGGGCTGCATCAGGAGAAGTGTGACCAGCAGGTCAAGGGAGGTGCTTCTCCCCCTCTACTCAGCTCTGGTGAGACCCCACCTGGAGTACTGCGTCCAGTTCTGGAGCCCATATTACAGGAGAGATGTGGACGTGCTGGAGCGTGTCCAGAGAAGGGCCACGAGGATGATCAGAGGGCTGGAGCACCTCTCCTATGAGGACAGACTGAAGGAGTTGGGGCTGTTCAGTCTGGAGAAGAGAAGGCTCCCAGGTGACCTCATTGTGGCTTTCCAGTATCTGAAGGGGGCCTACAGGAAGGCTGGGGAGGGACTTCTCAGGATCTCAGGTAGTGATAGGACTAGGGGGAATGGAATGAAGCTGGAAATGGGGAGATTCAGGCTGGATGTGAGGAAGAAGTTCTTTACCATGAGAGTGGTGAAGCCCTGGAATGGGTTGTCCAGGGAGGTGGTTGAGGCCCAGTCCCTGGAGGTGTTTAAGACCAGGCTGGACGAGGCTCTGGCCAGCGTGACCTAGTGTAGGGTGTCCCTGCCCATGGCAGGGGGTTGGAACTAGATGATCCTTGTGGTCCCTTCCAACCCTGACTGATTCTATGATTCTATGATTCTATAAGGTAGTTCAAATTAGTATTTTCTGTGGTAATAGGCAGTCTACAGTGTCTGTAGGTGGAAGGTTAAAAGGGAAGCAAAAACTATTCTAAACAAAAAATGTAGTTTGGTGCCACAAGTTAAATAGCCAAAATGAAGTTCTATATTTGTGAAAACAGAGTGTTATTCAGATGTTTTATTCACTGATCATCACATTACAACTGTCTTTAACATAGACCATTCACATTTTCAAGTAAATTGAAGGAGTCAGTATTTAAATAACATACTATTTGTGGATATGTGGTACAAACCTTTGAGCTCAGGAAAAATTTGCCCCTTTCCAGTACAGTTTCATCTCCTTTTCCATTTATAATGTTTTATCTCCATCTTTAGATCATTCTGGGACTCCCCTCACTGTGAACACTGAGATGGTTTAACAGTAAACTAGGCATTGTAAGGTTTATGGTTGGGCTCAATGATGTCAAAGCATTTTTTCTCCAGTCTAAATGGCTTTACAATTTTATGATTTCATGTTTTGTGCATAGAGTACACATAGCTTGAGCTTTTAAGTGCCAAATTTCCAGACCAGAAGATAAAAGAATCTGCACAGTTATGCCTTGTTGTAACCTCTAGTCATTTACTGCAGCTTCAGCAGCAATTCTACCTGTCCATATTCAATGGAAAACTCCCGTTCTCTTCTCTTGGTTAGTATTCCTTTATCCTTGGGGCAAATTACAAGGAGAACATCCTATGGACTAGTCTCAGTCTCACAAAGTCTCTGCAAAACAGATATTCTCTAAATAGGGAGCAAAACATCAAAACTATGCTGTTTCTATAGCACTATGTAGACAGCAGGGATAGGCTTGCAAGTGACTGCTATAGATGAAAAGAGCAAAAGAACTTTCTTTGCAGGTGAGGGAACAAAGCGTAATTGAAAATCTCAGCATGTAGGCTCCTGTTGAGGTTTGGAAAGGAATACAGATAGATTAAATGTGTCCTCTAGACATCTCTCTGCAAGCAAAAGTAGTCAAATGGTTCTCTGAGATTTGCCACTGAGAGCTACTGGGGAACTATGGAGCTATGGGGACTCTATGAGATAGCTCAGGACTGGCAATCCCACCAGCTCTACAAGATGTTGCACCCTGGCAAACATTCAGCAACTGAATATTATTCAGGACAGCATGATAATGCAGCTGTGCTGTTTCTGGGCCTGACAGTTCAATCAGCTACTGAGCTCTGCATATCAGCTCCAGATGATGAAGCCTGGAGGATGCTTTTTTGCCATTCCCACTGCTCTCTGTGCCCGTGCCATTTAGCTACGAGCCTTGGCATGAAGGAAACAATAAATTTGTTTGGTATTGATTTAGGAATGGTGAATTTGTGGTCTTTGTTTACAGGTGTAAAATGGATCTGTGTTGTTAAATAGCTCCGGGAAGGAAGGAGGATTCGCCACTGCAGAGACGCAGCGGATACTTGGCGCCATCTAGTGGGAACAGCCATGGTGAGCGTCAGGAAATTGAGGCTAGTTCTGCAAAAAGTGCCTAATTTCACAGGTTATTTCATGGGCTGTCACACCTGATTATTTATATTCTTCTGCAGGGAATAAAGCCATGCTCTTGGATGCATAAATACATGCTCATAACATGCACAGCAACTCAGAGAAGTTTAATGTTGTGGCAGACCTGTTTTTCTCACAGAGAGCATCCACAGCCTCTTATTTTGCAGCTCCAGCTCTGACACATATGGCTCCATGATGGTGGGCATCAGTGAGCATCAAGAATTTCTACCTATTATATCTTTCCAGTTTTCTGGGAATTAAGATTTTTTTAAAAAATAATATAGAGAGAGAGGGAATTCAGGTTTTCTTTTGGCTGAAAGTAGCTGCAACTGCCTTCATGGCCTGACATTTTTGAGAAACAATAATATTATTTGGTTTATGATTAATAATTAACACATAAAAGTATTTTCTTTTTCTAAGACCCTCTAATCAGCCAAGGAAATGTAGTGTACTAGCACAGCTTCTTTTACCATGGTTTTCTTACCTCATATGGAAGAAACAGAACAAGTGCCATCTCCAGTAATGTCACTTGAGGGGGAAATATTACAAAATAACTCTTAAAGCATTACTTTTAAAAATAATTCTTAAAGCATTACTCTTACACTATGTTTTATGAATTTTGTATTCTGTTTTCCAAGTGTTTTATTGTATTGTTCAGTAAGTTTTATTATGGCTTGTCTTCACCAAACACAGGCACAACTTGGAAAGTAGACCAAAGTCCTCAAAAATCCTTTTAGTGTTTCAAAAGCTAAACTGCATAAAGAGTCATGGCACAAATATTCTGGCACGTGCTGAGCTTCTGCAAATAAATTATGTTTTTCCTGTACCTTAGAAAGGTAAATGGTTTCTTCATTCTTCAGACGAAAAACCCAACATGTTGGACAAGTCAGCCAAAGGCAATTAAAAAAATACAGGTAACTACCAAAGCAAATGGCTCTATGCTGGACCTCAGTTTAGCAAGGTGTTCAAAGACAATACCTTTTCCTATTGAAAAAAAGACCAAAACAAACAAAGCAACCAAAAAAACACTAGAGATAATTGCTCCAGTTTTATGTAATTAAATAGCTGTGACTTATTCTGACTGAGTGATATGTTATGTTTACATCTGACAGATCCTACTGACTGACATAAACCTCTCTTTGTTCAGCACCTTCTGCTCTGGGAATTATGTTGCTGTGCATCTCACCTTTTGTACTCAAGGACTCAATTAAGGAATCTGGGCCTACCCTAGAAAGAGTGATAAGTGAAGAGTTAGTTCCAGTGGGATCAAAAAACTAGATCTGTGTTCCAGCTCTCCATCCTGTCACCTTCATGTATTTTCTTTGAGGGTGGCTTAGTCAGTATGTGAATACATAACTTAGGGACTCCTTTTGTTCAGTCAATGAAATTCAGTTTTATATTTCCTCTTGCTTATGACCGCAAGGCATTTGTTCTGCCTGAAGATAAGATGCTAGAAAGCTTCACCAACTTGTAGGTTAGTGAATAAGATGCAATTTGAGATGTATGTGAATACAGATTTCAATACTTGCTTTCAAACTCACTATCCAAGTGCCAGGTGCTGCATTTTGGCCACAACAAGCCCATGCAGAGCTACAGGCTGGGGTCAGAGTGGCTGGAGAGATGCCAAACAGAGAGGGACCTGGGGGTGCTGATCGAGAGCCACATGAACATGAGCCAGCAGTGTGCCCAGGTGGCCAAGAAGGCCAATGGCATCCTGGCCTGTATCAAGAATAGTGTGGCCAGCAGGAGCAGGGAGGTCATTGTGCCCCTGTACTCTGCTTTGGTTAGGCCACACCTTGAGTCCTGTGTCCAGTTCTGGGCCCCTCAGTTTAAGAAGGACATCGAGACACTTGAACGTGTCCAGAGAAGGGCAACAAGGCTGGGGAGAGGCCTTGAGCACAAGCCCTATGAGGAGAGGCTGAGGGAGCTGGGGTTGCTTAGCCTGGAGAAGACGAGGCTCAGGGGAGACCTCATTGCTATCTACAACTACCTGAAAGGTGGTTGTAGCCAGGTGGGGGCTGGTCTCTTCTCCCAGGCAGCCAGCACCAGAACAAGAGGACACAGTCTCAAGCTGCGCCAGGGGAAGTTTAGGCTCGAGGTGAGGAGAAAGTTCTTCACTGAGAGAGTCATTCGCCATTGGAATGGGCTGCCCAGGGAGGTGGTGGAGTCACCGTCCCTGGAGCTGTTCAAAAGGTGACTGGATGTGGCACTTGGTGCCATGGTCTAGTCATGAGGTCTGTGGTGACAGGTTGGATTCGATGATCTTTGAGGTCTCTTCCAACCTTGGTGATACTGTGATACTGTAATACTGTGAAAAGCTGCAAAAGAAAAAACAAAACAAAGCAAATGAACAAACAAAAAAAAACAGCTGCTTTTTGTTACACCTTTGAACCAATCCAAACGATACGCATTCTGACAATGATTATAGGTCAGAGCATTTGATGATGCCAACTTTGTGAATTTTTTCATATACATGCAGATTTTACACAGTGTAACATCAGTCAATAATTGTTTAGTATAGGCAGCTTTTTTGGAGCTGTTTGGATGCTTTATGCTGCACATAGATCTTGAGGATCTTTCGCAAGTCACTTTAACCCTGTTTCTAAAATGTTATTCTGGATTTCATAAATGCTGAGTTTTACTTTTCAGCAGATATTTTTCCTTTTTTTTTTTTATTTTCAAACATTTCCAACAGTTTTGGTGCTGAATGCTCCTGCATGCCACTCCACAGATAGCAGGATAAATTGTAGTACACCTGCCATATTGTTTAAAATTCAGATGGAATAGAATAGAATAGAATAGAATAGAATAGAATAGAATAGAATAGAATAGAATAGAATAGAATAGAATAGAATAGAATAGAATAGAATAGAATAGAATAGAATAGAATAGACCAGGTTGGAAATGACCTTCAAGATCATCAAGTCCAACC
Source organism: Picus viridis (assembly GCA_033816785.1). NCBI lineage: Eukaryota > Metazoa > Chordata > Aves > Piciformes > Picidae > Picus > Picus viridis. The sequence goes on along the minus strand of CM066606.1, from coordinate 87,846,659 downwards.
TACCACCCAACACTATCTTATCAACTAAACCATGGCACCAAGTGCCTCATCCAGTCTCTTCCTAAACATCTTCAGTGATGGTGACTCCATCACCTCCCTGGGCAGTCCATTCCAATGGCAAATCACTCTTTCTGTGGAGAACTTCTTCCCAACATCCAGCCTAAACCTCCCCTGGCACAACTTGAAAAAATTTGCAATTGGAGGGTCTGAATGAATGCCTGGTCAAAGCTGGTGTGCAATTTTCAGCATAATAATGCTGTATGTGGAAATTATAGTTATTCATCATGATCCTGGATACTCTCTGATAAAGCATTAAAGTACCTTTCTTCACAAATCTTCAGCTATGTAATATCCTATTAAAATCTTCAGCATAGATTATCTGACTAGTCTATGCAATGAACTGAAGTACAAAAAGAAATATTTACTCCTATTCACACTGAAGACAATAGCAAGGGCTACCACTACGGCAGGTACTTTCATCTCTGAACTTCTAAACAAAGTGAGGTGCACAGGAAAGACAAGGACAGCCATCATGGCAAAAAAACCACTGCAAAAGATGCTGTGATTAAAAAGGTTCTGAAAACCCTTCCACTAATGTGTCAGATCTGTCAGCAGGTGGCTGCAAGTCTCATCCAAGTCTGCAGGTGTTTTCCTAACAACTTCAACACCCACAGTCTTTCCTAAGAGGTTCTGTGTAGGGGAAGACTTGCCTTTGCTCGAATTAGAGAAGGTTATGTTTAGTCTCTGACTTAGAAAAGAATGTAAACATCTTCTAACTGAAGGGAGAACTTGGCAGAATTTGTCTGGATGTGTTAGAATATTGTTTTGTTATTTTAACCTATTGTATGCATTAATTACACGCACACGACTAGAAAATAACCAGCTAAGATATGACACATATGCCTTCTGATAGAGTATATAACCTTGCTGTATAACATAATAAACATCTTCACCTGCTAAAATCTTGGCCTGGAAGCTGTGCTTGTAGTGACTATAGGGTGATCTAACACCTACATCCATATTACAACAAATGGTGACCATGACATGCACCCTGAGCAACTACAGATAACGACTCTGACTTGCACCCTGAGCATCTAGCTGCTTCCTTTCCTGAGCATCTAGCTGCTTCCTTTTCAACCTACGGGGACGGCAGGGCACCCCGGGCTCTCGGCACTCGGCTAGATTCGGCACGACCGTTTCTCCACGTGCTTGCTGCTCGGGATCGCTCGGGCTCCCCGCGTCACTGCCGGCGGCCGGTTTAAAAGCCATCGGCGGCTCGCGCAGCCCTGTTCCAGCGGGGGTCTTGCCGCCTGCTCTCGCTCGGCACGCGCCGCCGCACTTGTTCTAAATTTTGTCCAGCGGGTCCCGCGGGCAGGGCACCATGGTGGTGACGCGCCGCAACCGCTCCTTCAGAACATCAGTCTCGACTCAGACTGAGGGGGAATACAAGCAGGTAGGCAAGTGTCACAAGCAAGAGGTGGGTGTCCAGGCTTATGGCTGCAGAGAGTGCTGGAGCCTGGCAGTTGAGATGCAGGGTAGTGGGGACAATTCCTGCATCAGATGCGAGCAGATTGACTATCTGCTTAACCTGGTGGCCAGATTGAAAGATGAGGTGACTAGACTTAGAGATGTCAGGGATTGTAGAAGAGAGACCAACTTGAGTAACCAGGCTCTGCAGGCTCCCCAGCAGAGGCTGATTATCCAAAAAGCAGAGGGGAATGGACGAAGATTCCTCTCAAAAGACACAAATTAAAACCTCCCTGTCTCCCTTCACCTCCCCCACTGCCCTTGGAGAACAGGTATGGGGCACTGGAGGTCGAGGGGGAGGTGATTCTGATGCTGGAGGACACACCATCTGGGGTTTTCCATGAGGCAAAACAGCCCAGGGTGGGTCGGCCCAGGGTGAGTCAGCCCAGGGTGAGTCAGCCTGGCATGGGTCGGCCCGGGGTGAGTCAGCCCAGGGTGACACAGCCCGGGGTGAGTCAGCCCGGGGTGAGTCAGCCCGGGGTGAGTCGCCCGGCGTGGGTCGGCCCGGGGTGAGTCAGCCTAGGGTGGGTCGGCCCGGGGTGAGTCAGCCTGGGGTGAGTCAGCCTAGGGTGGGTCGGCCCGGGGTGAGTCAGCCTAGGGTGGGTCGGCCCGGGGTGAGTCAGCCTAGGGTGAGTCAGCCTAGGGTGGGTCGGCCTAGGGAGAGTCAGCCTGGGGTGGGTCGGCCTGGGGTGGGTCAGCCTGGGGTCAGGCAGCCTGGGGTGAGTCATCCCAGGGTGGGTAAGCCTGGGGTGAGTGAGCTTGGGGTGAGTCAGCCTGGGGTTAAACAGCCTTCCCCTGGCATCAAGACTTGCTCCCTTAAAAAAAAAGAGGAGGGTGATTGTTATTGGTGATTCCCTCCTGAGGGGAACAGAGGGCCCCATATGTCGGCCAGACCCTGCTCACAGGGAAATTTGTTGTCTCCCAGGAGCTCAAGTTGCTGATGTTACCAGAAGGCTGCCTAGGCTGGTGCAGCCCTCTGACTACTATCCATTAATAATTATGCAGTTAGGGAATGACGATGTTGGAACTAGAACTCCCAGGGCTATCAAGAATGACCTCAAGGCCCTGGGGGATCTAGTGGAGGACTCAGGTGCACAAATAATTTTTTTGTCTATACCCTTAGTTGCAGGAGGGAATACAAGAAGGAACAGGTCAGCAGCGGTAGTCAACAAGTGGCTTAGAGGTTGGTGCAGTCAGAAGAATTTTGGGTTTTTTGATCTTGAAAAACTTTCTACTGCACCAGGTCAGCTGGTAACAGATGGAGTACATCTGTCCCAGAGGAGGGGAAAGGTCACAGTACATGAGAATGGCCTGTCCCCCAAAGGTAAAAAGATTCTGGGAAGGGAATTAGCAAGTCTCATTGACAGGGCTTTAAACTAGCTTCGAAGGGGGAAGGGGCTGAAACCAGTCCCCCCAGACAGGAGTCTGAGGGTGGTAAGCTGGAGTCAGGGGCAAAACCAGCAGCCCAGCTGAAGTGCATGTACACTAATGCCCGAAGTATGGGCAACAAACATGAGGAGCTGGAAGCCTTGTTGCAGCAGGAAAGATATGATGTAGTTGCCATCACGGAGACGTGGTGGGATGACTTGCATGACTGGAGCGCTGCAATTGACGGCTACAGGCTATTCAGGAGAGACAGGCAGGGAAGAAGGGGTGGAGGGGTGGCCCTGTACATCAGGGAGGCTCTTGATGCCATTGAGCTAGAGATAAGGGATGATCGGGTTGAGTGCGTGTGGGTAAGAATTAGAGGGAAGACCAGCAGGGCAGACATCCTGGTTGGAGTCTGTTATAGACCACCCAACCAGGAGGATGATCTTGATGAAGCATTCTATAGGCAGCTTAAGGCTGTCTCAAGATCGCCTAACCTTGTTCTCATGGGTGACTTCAACCTGCCTGATATCTGCTGGGATCACAACATAGCAGAGAGGAGGCAATCTAAGAGGTTCTTAGAGTGCATGGAGGACAGCTTCTTATCCCAGGTGCTGCACGAGCCTACCAGGGGTATGGCTATGCTTGACCTCCTCTTCACCAACAGGGAAGGGCTGGTGGGTGATGTGGTGGTCGGAGGGTGTTTAGGCACCAGTGACCACGAGATAATTGAGTTTTCGGTATTCAGCCAAGCCAAGAGGGGGAACAAGAAGACCTCCACTCTGGACTTCCGGAGGGCGGACTTCAGGCTACTCAAGGAACTAACTCAGAAGGTTCCTTGGGAAACAGCCCTTAAAAACAAAGGGGTCCAGGAGAGCTGGACCTACTTCAAGAAAGAACTCTTGAAGGCGCAGGAACAGGCTGTGCCAGTGTGCCGGAAGATGAGCCGCCGGGGCAGACGGCCAGCCTGGTTGGGTAATGAATTTCTAAAGGAACTAAGGGAAAAAAAGAGGGTGTATTATCTTTGGAGGAAAGGGAAGGCAACCTATGGAATGTTTAGGGATGTTGCTAGGTCTTGTAGGAAGAAAATTAGGGAGGCAAAAGCACATTTGGAGCTCAGACTGGCCTCTGCTGTGAAGGACAACAAAAAGTCCTTCTATAAATATATTAATAGCAAGAGGAAGGGCAAGGAGAAGCTCCACTCCTTGGTGGGCATGGAGGGGAATATTGTAACAAAGGATGAGGAAAAGGCAGAGGTGCTTAACACCTTCTTTACCTCAATCTTTACTAGCAGGACAGAACGGCTTCCAGACAGCTGGCCTGCAGAGCTGGCAGAAGGAGCCAGGGAGCAGCATAGTTTTCCCCTGTTCCAGGATGGGAAAGTTAGAGATCTTCTCAGCCGCTTGGACCCCCACAAGTCCATGGGACCAGATGGGATCCATCCTAGGGTGCTGAGGGAGCTGGCGGATGAGCTGTCCAGGCCGCTCTCCATCATTTTTCAGCAGTCCTGGCTCACTGGAGAGGTCCCAGAAGACTGGAAGCTGGCCAACGTGGTGCCCATCCATAAGAAGGGCCAGTTGGAAGAGCCAGGGAATTATAGGCCTGTCAGCCTGACCTCAGTGCCAGGCAAGATTATGGAACAAGTCATCTCGAGTGCGATCACACAGCACTTACAGGATGGCCAGGGGATCAGGCCTAGCCAGCATGGATTTAGGAGGGGCAGGTCCTGCCTGACCAACCTGATCTCCTTCTATGATCAGGTGACCCGCCTGGTGGATGTGGGGAGGCCTGTGGATGTGGTCTACCTGGACCTCAGCAAGGCCTTTGACACTGTCCCCCACAGCAAACTCCTGGCCAAGCTGGCAGCCCATGGCTTGGACAGGAGCACACTGCATTGGGTTAGGAACTGGCTGGAGGGCCGAGCCCAGAGAGTGGTGGTGAATGGTGCCACATCCAGCTGGCGGCCTGTCACTAGTGGTGTGCCCCAAGGATCAGTGCTGGGCCCCATGCTTTTCAACATCTTTATTGATGATCTGGATGAGGGCATTGGGTCCATCATCAGTAAATTTGCAGATGACACCAAGCTGGGGGCAGGAGTTGATCTGCTGGAGGGCAGAGAGGCTTTGCAGAGGGACCTCGACAGGCTGGACAGATGGGCAGAGTCCAATGGCATGAGATTGAACACATCCAAGTGCCGGGTTCTGCACATTGGCCACAACAACCCCAGGCAGTGCTACAGGCTGGGGTCAGAGTGGCTGGAGAGTGGCCAGGCAGAGAGGGACCTGGGGGTACTGGTTGATGGGAAGCTGAACATGAGCCTGCAGTGTGCCCAGGCAGCCAAGAGGGCCAACCGCATCCTGGCCTGCATTAGGAATAGTATGGCCAGCAGGAGCAGGGAGGTCATTGTGCCCCTGTACTCTGCTTTGGTTAGGCCGCACCTTGAGTACTGTGTCCAGTTCTGGGCCCCTCAGTTTAAGAAGGACATTGAGACACTTGAACGTGTCCAGAGAAGGGCAACAAGGCTGGGGAGAGGCCTTGAGCACAAGCCCTATGAGGAGAGGCTGAGGGAGCTGGGGCTGTTTAGCCTGGAGAAGAGGAGGCTCAGGGGCGACCTCATTGCTCTCTACAACTACCTGAAGGGTGGTTGTAGCCAGGAGGGGGTTGGCCTCTTCTCCCTAGCAACCAGCACCAGAACAAGGGGACACAGTCTCAAGCTGCACCAGGGGAAGTTTAGGCTGGAGGTGAGGAGAAAGTTCTTCACCGAGAGAGTGATTCGTCATTGGAATGGGCTTCCCGGGGAGGTGGTTGAGTCTCCGTCCCTGGAGGCATTCAAGAGGGAACTGGATGTGGCACTTGGTGCCATGGTCTGGTTGTGAGGTTGTGGTTACAGGTTGGACTCGATGATCTTCAAGGTCTCTTCCAACCTTGGTAATTCTATTCTATTCTATTCTATTCTATTCTATTCTATTCTATTCTATTCTATTCTATTCTATTCTATTCTACTCTATTCTATTCTATCTACAGAGCATAAACAACAACTACTTGGCTTCACCATGCTTGCAGAGCTGGTGCTTGCTGCCATCATTATATGGTTGCCTTGAAGTTGTTGGTCTCCATGAGACTCACTAAAGGCTGTTTTCCACAGGAAGGAGAGCCCAGTAGCTGGTGACGGTCCCCAACTTAGCTTAAGTATAGGCACAGAAAGCGTGAACATCCGGAGGCATAAAATAAAATACAAAGAAAGACAAATTAAAGGCACCTCTGGAAACAAGAAGAAACCGAAGCAAAAGAAGAGCCGTGGGCTGCGGAGCAGAGGTGAGCAGTTGGGGTAATTATAGGGGGGTTGGAGCCACTTTTTGATGAGCACATAATAGGGAATCAGATGTCAAAAGAAGAGAGAGCGATAGCCAAGAGTCTTTACTCAGATCTTGGAAAAAAGAGCAATAACATATGATGAAAAGAAACTTGCGGACAAAAGGGACATCTGAAGCAAACTTGTTCTGTGAGACGATGGTCTGTTAATGTTCAGCAAAATACCTTTTAAGTGCAAGAAAGGGAATCCTTTCTCTCACCAGTGTCATTCTAAAGGTGATATTTATGGAAATCCTTTACCATCTCATACAGCAAAAAGGCAGCAGAGCTTGGGGAGGGGACACAAGATGATACAAAATCCTGCCCTCAAACAATCATTAACTTTTTCCTCCCAGCCACAGAGGGAAGTGCCAGAGTGGATCTTGCCACAGCAGAATCAGCTACAATAAGATCACAGTGTCCATAAGGTGCTATTAAATGCCTATGGTCCTATAGGTAGAGGGTTTAGTGCCATGCTCATAAGCCGTTCAAGTGCTACCTTAGAAGGACTATTTGTGCTGCCTGGTGTTATTGATTCTGATTTTGTAGGTCAGATACAAGACTTAGTGTGGACTCCATCCCCTCCTGTCTTTCTTCCATCAGGAAGCATTATCGCACAACTTGTGCCTTTTGAAAATCATGTGACTAAAACAAGTGGAAAAAAGAGAGGAACAGATGGCTTTGGACCTACCAGAAAACCTCAAATATACTGGACTCAGACTTTAACCAGTAAAAGGCCTTTGTTAACCTGCCAACTTCTAGTTAAAGCTGTAAAACCTTCAGAGGTTCAGATTTGTGGTATGATTGACACAGGAGCTGATGTGACCATTATTTCAGCAAAGGACTGGCCAAGTTCCTGGCCTTTGGTGAAAACTTCAGATGCACTTTCTGGTATTGGAGGAACAGCAGTGGCACAGTGAAGTGCCATGTATGTCCAAATTGTGAGTCCAGACGGGCAGATTGCCACCACTTGCCCATATGTCTCCACAGCACCCATAAATCTGTGTGGATGAGATGTTCTGTCAAACTGGAATGTTACTGTTAGCACCACCTCACCTTTTTTGTAGGGGTCACTTACTCAACAGCCTCTTCTGCTACAGCACCAAAGCTCTCTTGGCTTACTGAAACACCAGTGTAGGTGGATGAGTGGCCCTTACTGAGGAAAAGGCCCATGCTTTAAAAATCCTAGTACAGGAACAACTATGACAGGGACATATTGTAACCTCAACTAGTCCTTGGAACACCCCAGTTTTTGTAACAAAAAAGAGAAATGGAACCTGGAGAATGATACAACCTGTGAAAGATGAATGAAGTCATAGAAGATATAGGACCTTTACAACCAGGAATTCCTTTACCCACCATGGGTTGGGACACTGCAGCCATAGATTTAAAGGATTGTTTTTCCACTATTTTTCTTGATCCAGCAGGAGCAGGGAGGTCATTCTGCCCCTGTACACTGCACTGGTTAGGCCACACCTTGAGTACTGTGTCCAGTTCTGGGCCCTTCAGTTTAGGAAGGATGTTGACTTGCTGGAACGTGTCCAGAGAAGGGCAACGAAGTTGGTGAGGGGTTTGGAACACAAGCCCTATGAGGAGAGGCTGAGGGAGCTGGGGTTGCTTAGCCTGGAGAAGAGGAGACTGAGGGGTGACCTTATTGCTCTCTACAACTACCTGAAGGGAGGTTGTAGCCAGGCAGAGGTTGGTCTCTTCTCCCAGGCAGCCAGCACCAGAACAAGAGGATACAGTCTCAGGCTGTGCCAGGGGAGGTTTAGGCTGGATGTTAGGAAGAAGTTCTATACAGAGAGAGTGCTTGCCTATTGGAATGGGCTGCCCAGGGAGGTGGTGAAGTCACCATCATTGGAGGTGTTGAGGAGGAGACTTGATGGGGTGCTTGGTGCCATGGTTTAGTTGTTTAGGTGGGTTGGATTGGTTGATAGGTTGGACACGATAATCTTGAAGGTCTCTTCCAACCTGGTCTATTCTATTCTATTCTATTCTATTCTATTCTATTCTATTCTATTCTATTCTATTCTATTCTATTCTATTCCATTCCATTCTATTCTATTCTATTCTTTCTATTCTACTCTACTCTACTCTACTCTACTCTACTCTACTCTACTCTACTCTACTCTACTCTACTCTACTTCTATTCTATTCTATTCTATTCTATTCTATTCTATTCTATTCTATTCTATTCTATTCTATTCTATTCTATTCTATGCTATCAATCACTCCGAACCTTTACAGACATCCCAATGGGAAGTCTTGCCCCAGGTAATGAAATCCAGTCCAAGTATTGCTCAAAAATTTGTAGCTGAATCTCTCTGTGAAATAAGAAAATTGTTTCCAGATTGATTTTGCTTGCATTACATGGATGATATACTTGTCACATCTTCCGATAAAAATCAGTTACAACAAACAGCTATGCAAACACAAGAAGCTTTACAAAAAGAGGGCTTAAAATTGCTTCAAAGTTCAAACAATTCCTCCCTGGAAGTAACTAGGTTGGATAATTCTAGATCAAACCATTGAACCACAGAATATTAAATTGACTGTAAAAAACTTGAATGATTTGCAGAAAGTGCTAGGAAAAATAAATTGGATATGTCCATATTTAGGGATTACTAATACTGAACTCACTCCACTTTTTGATTTGCTGAAGGGCGACAATTCTTTGTTATCACCCCAGCAGTTAACTCCTGAAGCTGAGCAGGCTGTTTCCAATATTGAAAGAGCTTTGACATGAAGTTCATAGGCAACATATAAAATCATCCTATTCTGTTATTTGTTTTTGTGACCCTTTGCCAAGCTTATGGACTTGCAGGCCAATGGATATCATCCCTAAGTGATCCTTTAACTACCCTAGGATGGAATTTTTTGCCAAATCAACCCAAAAAGACCATTTATACAATACAATACAATACAATACAATACAATACAATACAATACAATACAATAAATGAGGTTGGAAGAGACCTTCAAGATCATCGTGTCCAACCTATCAACCAATCCAACCCACCTAAAGAACTAGACCGTGGCACCAAGCACCCCATCAAGTCTCCTCCTGAACACCTTCTTTGCCTCAATTTTTAACAGCAAGGCAGGAGGAGTTCAGGACAAGTGGCCTCCTGAGCTGGGTGATGGGGTCAGGGAGCAGTGTAATGCCCTGGATATCCATGAGGAATTCGTTCGGGACCTGCTGAGCCACTTGGACACTCACAAGTCCATGGGGCCGGATGGGATCCATCCTAGGGTGCTGAGAGAGCTGGCAGGTGGGCTGGCCAAGCCGCTCTCCATCATTTTCCCCCAGTCCTGGCTGACCGGTGAGGTCCCAGATGACTGGAAACTGGCCACTGTGGTCCCCATCCACAAGAAGGGACAGATGGAGGAACCCAGAAACTACAGGCCAGTCAGCCTGACCTCAGTGCAAGGGAAAATGATGGAGCAGATTATCCTGGTGGCAATAACTGCTCACCTGCAGGATGGCCAAGGGCTCAGGTCCAGCCAACATGGATTTAGGAAAGGCAGGTCCTGCCTGACCAACCTGATCTCCTTCTATGATCAGGTGACCCGCCTGGTGGATGTGGGAAGGCCTGTGCATGTAGTCTACTTGGACTTCAGCAAGGCCTTTGACACCATCCCCCCAGCAAACTCCTGGCCAAGCTATCAGCCCATGGCTTGGACAGGATCACACTGCGTTGGGTTAGGAACTGGCTGGAGGGCTGGGCCCAGAGAGCGGTGGTCAATGGTGCCACCTCCAGGTGGCAGACAGTCACTAGTGGTGTGCCCCAGGGATCAGTGCTGGACCCCATCCTCTTCAATGTCTTCAGTGATGATTTGGATGAGGAGATTAAGTCAGTCACCAGCAAATTTGCAGATGACACCAAGTTAGGAGCAGATGTTGGTCAGTTAGAGGGCAGAAGGGCTCTGCAGAGGGACCTCAACCAACTGGACAGATGGGTGGAGTCCAATGGGATGACATTCAACAAGTCCAAGTGCCGGGTGCTGCACTTTGGCCACAACAACCCCATGCAGAGCTACAGGCTGGGGGCGGAGTGGCTGGAGAGCTCCCAGACAGAGAGGGACCTGCGGGTGCTGATCGACAGCCACCTGAACATGAGCCAGCAGTGTGCCCAGGTGGCTAAGCGGGCCAATGGCATCCTGGCCTGCATTAGGAATAGTGTGGCCAGCAGGAGCAGGGAGGTCATTGTGCCCCTGTAGCCTGACCTCAGTGCCAGGCAAGATTATGGAACAGGTCATCTTGAGTGCGATCACACAGCACTTACAGGATGGCCAGGGGATCAGGCCTAGCCAGCATGGATTTAGGAGGGGCAGGTCCTGCCTCACCAACCTGATCTCCTTCTATGATCAGGTGACCTGCCTGGTGGATGTGGGGAGGCCTGTGGATGTGGTCTACCTGGACCTCAGCAAGGCCTTTGACACAGTCCCCCCAGCAAACTCCTGGCCAAGCTATCAGCCCATGGCTTGGACAGGATCACACTGCGTTGGGTTAGGAACAGGTTGGAGGGTGGAGCCCAGAGAGTGGTGGTGAATGGTGCCACATCCAGCTGGCGGCCTGTCACTAGTGGTGTGCCCCAAGGATCAGTGTTGGGCCCCATGCTCTTCAACATCTTTATTGATGATCTGGATGAGGGAATTGAGTCCATCATCAGTAAATTTGCGAACGACACCAAGCTGGGGGCAGGAGTTGATCTGCTGGAGGGCAGAGAGGCTTTGCAGAGGGACCTCGACAGGCTGGACAGATGGGCAGAGTCCAATGGCATGAGATTGAACACATCCAAGTGCCGGGTTCTGCACATTGGCCACAGCAACCCCATGTAATGCTACAAGCTGGGGTCAGAGTGGCTGGAGAGCGGCCAGGCAGAGAGGGACCTGGGGGTGCTGGTTGATGGGAAGCTGAACATGAGCCAGCAGTGTGCCCAGGCAGCCAAGAGGGCCAATGGCATCCTGGCCTGCATGAGGAAGAGTGTGGCCAGCAGGAGCAGGGAGGTCATTCTGCCCCTGTACACTGCACTGGTTAGGCCACACCTTGAGTCCTGTGTCCAGTTCTGGGCCCCTCAGTTTAGGAAGGATGTTGACTTGCTGGAACGTGTCCAGAGAAGGGCAATAAAGTTGGTGAGGGGTTTGGAACACAAGCCCTATGAGGAGAGGCTGAGGGAGCTGGGGTTGCTTAGCCTGGAGAAGAGGAGACTGAGGGGTGACCTTCTTGCTCTCTACAGCTACCTGAAGGGAGGTTGTAGTCAGGCAGAGGTTGGTCTCTTCTCCCAGGCAGCCAGCACCAGAACAAGAGGACACAGTCTCAAGCTGCACCAGGGGAAGTTTAGGCTCGAGGTGAGGAGAAAGTTCTTCATGGAGTGAGTCATTCACCATTGGAATGGGCTGCCCAGGGAGGTGGTGGAGTCGCCGTCTATGGAGGTGTTCAAGAGGGGACTGGACATGGCACTTGGTGCCATGGTCTAGTCATGAGGTCTGTGGTGACAGGTTGGACTCGATGATCTTTGAGGTCTCTTCCAACCTTAGCAATACTGTGATATTGTGATACTGTGATACCTCCAGTGATGGTGACTCCACCACCTCCCTGGGCAGTCCATTCCAATAGGCAATCACTCTCTCTGTATAGAACTTCTTCCTAACATCCTCTGCCTGGCGTCCAACCCATCAACCAATCCAACCCACCCAACATTTAAACCATGCAGCCAAGCACCCCATCAAGTCTCCTCTTGAACACCTCAAGCGAAGGTGAGTCTACCACCTCCCCAGGCAGCCCATTCCAATGGGCAAGCACTCTCTCTGTATAGAACTATTTCCTAACATCCAGCCTAAACCTGCCCTGGCACAGCCTGAGACTGTGTCCTCTTGTTCTGGTACTGGCTGCCTGGGAGAACAGACCCACCTCTGCCTGGCTACAACCTCCCTTCAGGTAGTTGTAGAGAGCAATAAGGTCACCCCTGAGTCTCCTTTCCTCCAGGCTAAGCAACCCCAGCTCCCTCAGCCTTTCCTCGTAGGGCTGGTGTTCCAAACCCCTCACCAACTTTGTTGCCCTTCTCTGGACAGATTCCAGCAAGTCAACATCCTTCCTAAAATGAGGGGCCCACAACTGGACACAGGACTCAAGGTGTGGCCTAACCAGTGCAGTGTACAGGGGCAGAATGACCTCCCTGCTCCTGCTGGACACACTCTTCCTGATGCAGGCCAGGATACCATTGGCCCTCTTGGCTGCCTGGGCACACTGCACGCTCATGTTCAGCCTCCCATCAACCAGCACCCCCAGGTCCCTCTCTGCCTGGCTGCTCTCCAGCCACTCTGACCCCAGCCTATAGCACTGCATAGGGTTGCTGTGGCCAATGTGCAGAACCTGGCCCTTGGATGTGTTCAATCTCATGCCCTTGGATTCTGCCCATCTGTCCAGCCTGTCGAGGTCCCTCTGCAAAGCCTCTCTGCCCTCCAGCACATCAACTCCTGCCCCCAGCTTGGTGTCATCAGCAAATTTACTGATGATGGACTCAATGCCCTCATCCAGATCATCAATAGAGATGTTAAAGAGCATGGGGCCCAGCACTGATCCTTGGGGCACACCACTGGTGACAGGCCACAAAAGCATTTTACAAATTTCTGGATAAGAATCATCCACAATTGATATCCCCATAACTACAGATTATTTGGATTGGTGTCAGGCAAGTAGTTTACCTTTGCAGGTAGCCTTGGAAGGCTAACCAGAAAAAAATGACATATATTTTTCAGCACATACATTACTGAATTTTTGAAAAGACATTTTATTAGTTTCCAAACCATTGTGTCAGTCAACAACGGTGGAAGGCCCAACGGTGTTTATTGATGGCTGTGGAAAATCAGGCAAGGCTGTCATAGTCTGGCTGGCTCACCACAAATTGTGGAGCTATATGCTGTGATTCAGGCTTTTTTGAAATGGGAAGAATCTCCTTCAAATGTAATTACTGACTCACAATATGCTGCTAACATTATTCCAAGATTAGAGAAATCCTGGCTTACACACATTGCAAATGAACCATTATTTTTCTTGTTTAAAAGTGTGTGGAATTTATTGACATACTGAGAACATCCTTTCTATGTCATGCATGTCAGAAGTCATACAAACCTTCCAGGATTTATCACAAAAGGAAACGCACTTGCAGATGCACTTACATTTCCTGTGCATCTCTCTCCAACACCTCGGATTTTATTTCAAGCTAGGTTGTCTCATGAGTGTTTTCATCAGAGTGCTAAGGCTCTGAGAAAACAATTTGCCCTCTCACGGATGCAGGCAAAACAAACTGTTGGTGCCTGCCCAGACTGCCAAACCTTCGCCCCCTCCAAACAAGGACCAACCCACATGGGCTACAAGCTCTACAGTTATGGCAAACAGATGTCACTCACATCTCAGAATTTGGTCAGTTGAAATATACTCATGTTTCTGTTGATACTTTTTCAGGAGCACTATGGGCCACAGTGCATACAGGGGAAAAAAGCAGGGAAGATATTAGACATTGGCTTTGCTGTATTAGGAATTCCTCACACTATCAAATTGACAATGGTCCTGGATATATTTCTCAGAAAACTCAACAATTTTTAAAGCAATGGGGCATAACACATTTGACTGGCATCCCACATTCCCCGACAGGTCAAGCAATTGTGGAACTCCCTCACCCCACATTAAAAGAATTGTTAGAAAAACAAAAAGGGGAAATGATTGGGGAAATTCCTCAGAACAGGCTCATAAAGCTTTATATGCATTAAATTTTCTTTCTCTTACAGAAACACCAATAATTCATTCTCATTTTGCTTCACTGCAGTCCAAAGATCTTACAGTAAGTCCCCAGAAAGCCAAGGTCTACATAAAGTCCCTGCATGATGGTAAATGGGAAGGCCCTTATGATTTATTAATGTGGGGAAAGGGATATGCTTGTGTTTTAATAGATTCATGACCCAAGTGGATCCCATCATAAAGTGTTCAACCAGCCCTAACCAGACCTTTTGAGGAAGCAACACAAGATTCCTGAGATCAGAGAATGATGAAGTTTCTAATATTTTCTGTAATAGCTACCATAACATTGAGTTATCCATTAACTGAGTACCACACTTCTAAATTGATTCCATGGAACAGTAACAATATATGGGTAACCTTAGTTAAGGCCTTGAATCAAACTAGTTTTTGTGCCTCCATGGCATGCCGGAACAACCATTTCATACATATCTGGTAGCAATCCCATTAGCAGATCCCTCAGAGATAGTAAAGGGAGTAACTTCACAGTTGCCCAGAAGGTTGGAAAAGACCTTCAAGATCATCAAGTCCACCATCTAATCAACTAAACCATGGCACTGAGTGCCTCACCCAATCTTATTTTAAACACTTCCAGTGATGGTGACTCTACCACCTCCCTGGGCAGCACATTCCAATGGCCAATCACTCTTTCTATGAATTTCTTCCTAACATCCAGCCTAAACCTCCCCTGGCACAGCCTGAGTCTGTGTCCTCCCCTTCTGTCACAAGTTGGACTTGATGATCTCGAAGGTCTTTTCCAACCTAGTTAATTCTATATTCTGTATCCATAGATAAACAGCAAGCTTTAGATCCAACCACTTTACAGGCTCAGGCTGAATTTATAGGTACCACAGTGTACAGTACATGGAACAAGATGAGAAAAAAAAAACACTAGCACATATTTTAAAGAAAATATTTGTAAGAGTGGCAGAGAACCACAGAAAAGGGGAAGAAATTAAGGAATTAAAACACCTTGCAAGTCTTTTCATTTCTGAACAGTTACATTCCAAAGCCTTTAATTACATTCAAAGTTACCAGGATGGTACACTACCAAACTGAAACACCATACTAAGTCATTAAAATATATACATAATCTCTGAGATTCAAGTACAATTTATTAGATTTCAAAGAATTTATGACTTCTCTAAGAATATTTCTTACTTATTTTCAAAACATATGTTATACAATAAAACATCTGTTAATTGTACCGGGGAAAAAAATCTCTTTAGAAATCAATAGCATAGAAAAGAAGTCACACTAACAGGAATGCCAAAGTATAACTCAGAGACAGACCACACTCATGTATCTGACAGCTTCAAAGAGTCTGCTTAGATTATAACTCACAGAAACATGCATGATCCAAAATGTTGCTAATATGCCATTTCTGCAACAGGCACAAACCAGTTTTCCCAATGAAGTCAGGTAAAAGAAGCAAAAGACAAAATTTAAGTCACTTCCTTCAAATTATTTCTATCACTTTCAGCTTTCTCTGACAGACTTCACAGAAATTTGCCAAGGTTGCTACCTATAATTCCAGGAAACCAGAACTTTTGTAAGCACTGTGTGTCACACGTCTACCATGTATTCTACACCTAGATCCATGTCTAAAACACAGGCCTGAAGACAGCTGTCAGAACTGCAACTGCTAATGAACAGCTCTGTGAGGTCTTGAAGACAACTCGAAGGTTTCTGATTGTGGGTAAATTGCATTGTCACATCCCACCTGATTAATGCCCAGTGCTGCTTGCCCCTCCCAGTCCTCCCACATGTCAGCACGATAGGTCCCCAGGCTGTTTCATGCTATGTAGGGATGAGACAGAAAAAGCAGATCACAGCTCCCACGGACTATGGCTGCCTCAGGATGGTCTCTGATGCTTCCAGACGTGTGGTCCACAAGGCCCCATGCAATTAGTGTTGGCTCATAGTCAAACCACGTGATGGAAAGGCGTGTATGAGATTCCTTGGACCCATAATTTTCTTTGCTTCTTGGTAAGGGAAGCAAAAGCCACCCATTACTAATGCATTGATGACAAGATGGGTGCTCCAACCTTTCCTGCACCAGTCCCCACTGGGTCACTCTGCTGCTTTGTGGGTTTCCAGAGAAGAGGTTGGAAGTAGAGACCTTCTTTACTCATTTACATCAGGCCTTTACCTCCTTTGGATCCTGAACCAACCTACCACTAGTTTGGTTAATGGAGCTGAATCCTTCAGTCACAAGCCCCTGAGAAAAAAAAAAAAAAAATAAAAAATAAGACACCCTTAGGAAATAAAGCCCTGCAAGAAAATAGGAGAAAAACAAGGGACAAACAAAAACATTCTGAAGAAGTCAAAAACCACACTCTATTAATAAAGTAATAACATTTTAAGAGTAACTTTTCTAAAATTAAATTAAAAATAAATAAAAATCCAAACCACCAAAGGAACAAGAGACTGGGAGGAAGAAGGAAAGAGGCTGGGGGAAGCAGGCAGCAGCAGGCAAGAACGGGCAGGACAGGACAGGAGCAACCACGGCCAGGAGCAGGCATACACATACACACACACATGCGCACACACAGCAGCAGCCGCTGCTGCGCGGCCCCACGCTGCAGCGCCAGGCGTAACGCACTGCGAGACGGAGCGTATGGGGCGGGGGCGCCATCGGACTGGTGCAGCACTGCGCCGCATCTGCGGCCGGGCAGCTCGTTGCTAGGGCGTTGCTGTGACGCTAGTGTGACGTTGCTGTGACGTTGCTGCCGGCAGCGCGCAGCGGCAGGGCCCCAGGCGCCGCTCCCCTCACGTGATTCTCCACGTGACCGGTTTCTGGTTCGGGTGCTCACAAGATGGCGGCGGCGGCGGTGCGGGGTCGGCGTTTTAAGTGGTCGCTGGAGCTGGCGGCAGCACCAGGGGGGCGGTGAGGCCGAGAGCTGGGGATTGGGGTTGCGGGAAATTAGGGGGAGCGATGTTGGGGTGGTCTGGTCTCATCTGTCCTCCTTTCACTCCTCCTAGGCCCCGCGGAGCCGCCGAGGGCCGCGGGCCGCTGGGGTTCGCCGAGCGGCAGCTAGGGGAAGGCGGCGTCCACGAGAGCGACAAAATCCTGATGGAGAAGGTAGGCGAGGGGAGACCCAGGGCGGAGGAGGGAGGGACGCCCCCGTGGCGCCTGGGTCCTCCCCTGGAGGTGACAGTCCCCGTTTCAGATGCCCAAGTACCCTCTTAGGGCAGCTCCCTTCCCCCCGCGTCATATCGGCCACCTCGGTTCCCTCTCTCTCCACAGCGCTGCTGGGACGTGGCATTGGCACCGCTGAAGCAGATCCCCATGAACCTGTTCATCATGTACATGGCCGGCAACACCATATCCATCTTCCCTGCCATGATGGTCTGCATGATGGGCTGGCGTCCACTCCAGGCTCTCATGTCCCTCTCTGCCAGTGAGTATGACCCTGCACAACCAGCCCCCCATGGATAACTGCTCCCAGCTGTCCCCCCACAGCCATGCCCAGCTGTGCAATGGTTTGCCTATGTACTTGTGGTTAACCCCTGCTCTGTATCTCCCCCTGCAGCAGTTGTCCTCACATTTGCCCCACAGTCGTCCCTACAGCAGTGCCCACCATGTTTGTCCTGGGCAATACTTGCCCCCACACATCCTCCAGTAGCCTTCTCAGCGATATTCACTCCCCAGCTGGTTTCCCCACATGTCCTTGAACAGTTTCCTCTGTGTCATTTGTTCCTCTGTGTCCACCAAGAATCACCCTGAAGTCACTCACTCACACACACACACACTCCCCAGCACTTAGCCTGTGACACTTGCTCCCATGTCAGTTAGTCCTATGTATGCCCCAACAGTCACCCCCATGCCATCCACCTCGTGCCTCCCCCATGTCACCACCTTACCCTCCCCACCCACTGTGACTGCTGGTCCCCTGCACTGCTGTGTGTGCTGGTGACAGTGACAGGTCCTCCCCACAGCACTGAAGGCACTGGAGAGCTCGAGCAGACGGGCACTGCAGGGACTGGTGTTCCTGGTGGGCAATGGGCTGGGGCTGGCGCTGGCCCTCTACAAGTGCCAGGCCATGGGGCTGCTGCCCACCCGCCCCTCTGACTGGCTGGCCTTCGTCGCCCCCCTCAGGTGAGCCTGGACACGAGGGTGTCCCCCTGTGCCCCCCACAACCCCAAACACTGAGGTCCTCCCTGCCCAGGGGTCCCCTCACTCACCACCTTTCTCTCTCTTCCCTCACCAGCGGATGGAGTTCACTGGGGGGGCCTGATCCTGTGACCCAATGCATCCACCCACCAATAAAGATGATGGCAGGATGGTGATGTTATTTTTGAGGGGAATTGCAAGAGTTTAGAGCTCAGCCCAGGGAGGCACCTGGGGATGGGTTGGAGCCAAAAACATTTATTGGAGGCATATGCTGGGAGCATCAAAGCCTGTACTGGGAGCGCACTGGGGGAGCACTTGAAACCTGTGCTAGGAGTGCCTTGAGAGCTTTGGTGGCCACACTGGAGCTGCACTCAGAGCCTCAGGGCCCATGCTGAGAGCCTTAGGGCCTATACTGGGAGTGTATTGGAAGCCTTTGGGTTTGTACTAGGAGCCTCAGAGGCCGCACTGGCACTACACTTGGAGTCTCAGGGCCATACTGGGAGCCTGGGGATGTGTACTCCTGGCAACACTGGGAATGCACAGGGAACATTGGGGCCCATACTGGGATTATATTCAGATACCTGCAGCACTCGCTGGCACTGTTCTGGGAACACTGGGGCTCTTACTTTGATGTTAGTTTAGACCATGTAGGCATTGTACTGGAAGTACTGGGGTGCATACTGGGATCTGACTCACAGCTGTGGCTCAAGCTGGCATCATACTAATGGGGGCCCACACTGGGAGTATTGGGGATGTTCTGGGGTCCTGCTTGAAGAGCTGTGACCCAGACTGGAATTGTACTGGGAGCTTTACAGTTCATACTTAGTCTGCTGGGCTGATGCTGGGATCATGTTTGAAAACCTGTGGTTCATGATGGTATCATACTGGGAGTGCTGGGCCCATACTGGTGAGTAAGGCAGGTTAGTGCATGTGCTCTGCTGGGATGTACTGGGGGTTGTTGTGCAAGGACAAGGGATGATGGTTTGAAACTAAAAGAGGGAGATGCAGACTGGAAAGAAATGTTGGACACTGAGGGTGGTGAGACCCTGTCCCAGGGTGCCCAGAGAGGTGGCAGATCCTGCATGCCTGGAATCATTCCAGGTCAGGTTGGGGTTTGAGCACCCTGCTGTAGTTGCAGGTTGCTCAGGGAAGGACCTTTCCAACCCAAAGCACTGTGACATGTCTGTATGCATAAATCACAGCCTATGTTGGACCTACACCCTTTCCTCCCCAGAGCAGCCACAGTGATACAATGTGCCTATGCAGAGGAGCAGCAGCAAGTGTATGGATGATTCTTACAGCTGTTTCCAAGAATGGACACCTCCCCATGCTGCCTCAGGGGTTTGGCACCTGTGCTTTCTGCTTAGACAGGTTTGGGTTGGAACAGACTTTTCAAGCTCTAGTCCCAGCCGCCTGCAGCCAGCAGGGACATCTGCAATGAGAGCAGGTTGCTCAGAGCCCCAAACAGCCTGACTTAGAATGGTGCTAGGCATGGGGCATCTGCCACCTCTCTGGGCACCCTGGGACAGGATCTTGCCACCTTCAGCATAAAAAAATAAAATTATTCCTTCTGTCTCTCCTCAATCTCTCTTTTGGTTTAAAGACAATAGCCCTTGTCCTGTAACAGCAGGTCCTGCTCAAGTGTCCCTAGCTTTCTGAGCCGCTTCTGTAAGCACTGGAAGGCCACCAGAAGCTCATTGTGAAGCCTTTTCCAGGCCAAACAACCCCAACTCCCTTGTGGCCTTCTCTGGACCCACTCCAAATGGTGCAGCTTGGAGTCTTCCCGCTATGCCGCTATTCTTCCACGCTCCATTCTATTCAGGGACTGCAGATGACTTGTTTTCTTGGTGTCAGGCAGGCTCTGCCTAGCTTTTCCTCAGTGCAAGTTACTGTAAAGTTGCAGGAGAGAGCAAGCTTATGACAAGAACCAGGGGTGTAGTACCAGATGACCTCGAGTTTAGGTGATGATTATTAAAAATAAATTACTGCCAGAGTTAAGTGAGACAGCTGCTCTTCCATTTATTTCAAATCAAACTTGATTCATTAAAGGTTTTTTCTCACAGACAGGTTTGGTAAGATTGACAGCCATAGCATGTGGCAATTTAGAGGTAGCTGCATAACAAAACAACTGGCTAGCGTTTAGCACTTTGTACAAAATGGAGACGGACTTCTTTAACAGTACAAGAAATGTTCCATCACAAGTCACTGCTTGATGACAGGAGGGAGTATTCAGTAATCAGGAATCACATCAACAGGGGACCCAGCATCTGCAGGGACAACAGACAACTTCCTCGTACTCCCACCCAGGCTATCATTCCAAGGTCAGGCACACTTAAGTGACGCACTTCAGAACCATTTAGTATTGGATGTCTGCCTCTGGCACAATGTTTAACTAACAGGAAAGCAGCTACAGTCCATTTTATGTTCTTGTATACTGAGACTTCTTAGGTGTTCATATACTGTCCAGTTTCTTCAGAATGAAAGGAGCTGAAAAGATAAAATAAAATAGCATGAAGTTAACTGAGCCGAGGATGAGACATCTGCAGCAAGTCTGTGCTGATGTACGTGGCGTATAAAATACTCGGATTCTGGGTGAGTTACCACCCTCTCTGCCTCCCACATTGCCCGTTCCCTTAAGGCAGCACGACTGGCAGGGGACTCCGGTCAGACGTGCCTGCCTGTGCTGCACGGGTGAGCCTCAGGCTAGCTCCCGGCACCACGTCAGGCCGTGGGCCAGAATCACCCCAACTGGCTGATTTGGGGTTTTTTTTCCGCCGAACCGATGGGCATCCCGAATGGGAAGCCGAGAGACTCTGATGCCATGGACTAAAGCGTGGCCCTGTTTTTCCGCGCTACGGGGAAGCACGGCAGCACCGCCGGCGGCCCAAATCCAGGCTCAGCCGTCTCAGGCCCCGCTGCCGCTCTGAAAGGGCCGCAAGGACGGCAGGCCGCACCCACTCTCCCGCCATCGGCACACTCAGCCCTGGCTGTACAGAGAGGAGTCTCCCCCTCCCGCCCCGTCCCCCTGTGAGCACGGAGGCTGCCACGGGCCAGGACGCCCCGGTGGAACGCTCTCGGCCCCGGCCGCCACCCTGCCGCGTCCTCCGTCGCGGCCAACTCACTGATCCGCAGCAGCGCGACGTAGATGAGGAAATTGCGGACAGAGGTGAGGACATCGCGGCGCATCTTTCGCTTCAGCTCCTCCGGGTCCATCTTGGGCCCCAGCCCCTCGATGCGGAACATGCCGACTGCTCGCTCCCCACACCCGCACCGCTACGGCTTCCGCGGAGGGACACACGCGACCGCGGCAGGAGGCTGCCTCACGTGACCGGAGGGGCTGGCGCGCGGCGCTGCCGGAGGGAGGGGCGCAAGGAGGGGCCGCAGGCTTCCTGCCCGCGGCGGCGTTGCTGGGTGCCGCCCGTGCACCCAGGAGGGGAGGGTGCGGTGGGTGTCCCGAAGGACCGACCCTGCTGTGGCCCGCGGAACCGTGGCAGGCTGCCTGCTGTCCGGGCTGCGGCGGGGCGGGACGGCCTCCCAGGAGCGTGGACGGGGCACTGTCTGGGAACCCACACCACACGGCATGGTGTCATCAGCAAACCTGCTGAGGGTGCACTCGATGCCACTGTCAATGTCACCGACAAAGATGTTAAACAAGACCGGTCCCAGTATAGATCTTTGAAGGACTCCACTTGTCACCGGCCTCCACTTGGACCCATTGACAGCCACCCTTTGGGTGCAGCCCTCAAGCCAGAGACAAGTTGCTGACCTGCAGTTCGTTACTGCTTCATCTAGAACCTGGCTTGCCTGTTCTGCTTTAGAATAGAATAGAATTAACCAGGTTGGAAAAGACCCTTGAGATCATCGAGTCCAACCTATCCAACACTATCTAATCAACTGAACCATGGAAACAAGCACCCCATCAAGTTTCTTTTTATATACCTCCAGTGGTTTGTTTAGCCTTCACTCCAACCAGAACACAACGTGCAAGGTCTTTTGTACAAAGGCAACCCCCATTCCCAAACCAGTTCCAGGAGACTATTGGAGGCTGAGAGTACTGAAAAGATACAAAAAGTCTGAGAGGGATGGGGGTCTCAGCTGTGGAAAGGCCCCTTGCCAACCACAAACCTTGTCTCTGTGAGCTGGGAGTTGTGCAAAGCTGAGCTGTGCATGAGTTTCAGTCAGGACCTGCTTGACCTGCTGTTCTCAAATAGAGAATGGCTGGTGGGAGATGTGACGGTGGGAGGCTGTCTAGGGTGTAGCAACTATGAGAAGGTGGAGTTTTCAATATGCAGGGAAATAAGGAGAAACAGTAACAGAACCCTTTGGAGAATCCTTACTTTGGACTTCTGGAGGGCAGATTTCAGCTTGTTTAAGCATCTAATTCAGAGATCACCCTGGGTAACAGCCCTTAAGAACAAAGGGGTCCAGGACAACAGGAGCTCTTTAAGGCACAGGAACTGGCAGTTCCCACGTGCCAAAAGATGAGCCACCAGGGGAGGCTCTGGGCCTGGATGAGCAAGCATCTCCTGAAGGAATTAAGGGGGAAAAAGAGGGTGAATCACCTTTGGAAGGGGGGAGACAACTAGAGATTCGTTTAAGGATGTTGTTAGATCACATAGGAGAAAAATTAGAGAGGCAAAGCCCAGTTAGAACTTAAGCTGGCCAGTGCTGTGAAAGACAATAAAAAGCATTTCTATAAATATGTTAATGCTAAAAAGAGGGGCAAGAAGAACCTCCACTCCTTATTGGACCTGGAGAGTAACACTGTAACTAAAGATGAGGAAAAGGCTGGTTCTAAATACCTCCTTTCCCTCAATTTTCAACAGTAAGGCAGGAGGACTTCAGGATAACTGGCCTCCTGAACCAGTAGATGGAGACAGGGAGCAGTGTACTAACCCTGAAATTCAGGAGGAAGTGCTTAGGGACTTGCAGAGCCACTTGGATACTCACAAGTCCGTGGACCCGGATGGGATCCATCCTAAGACCAAGAGGACACAGTCTCAAGCTGCACCAAGGGAGGTTTAGGCTGGATGTTAGGAAGAAATTCTATATAGAGAGAGTAATTGCCCATTGGAATGGGCTGCCCGGGGAGGTGGTGGAGTCACCATCATTGGAGGTAATACAATACAATACAATACAATACAATACAATACAATACAATGCACCAGGTTGGAAGAGACCTTCAAGATCATCGCGTCCAACCCATCAACCAATCCAACCCACCCAACATCTAAACCATGCAGCCAAGCACCCCATCAAGTCTCCTCCTGAACACCTACAATGAAGGTGACTCCACCACCTCCCCGGGCAGTCCATTCCAATGGGGAATCACTCTCTCTTTATAGAACTTCCTCCTAACATCCAGCCTAAACCTGCCCTGGTGCAGCCTGAGACTATGTCCTCTTGTTCTGGTACTGGCTGCCTGGGAGAAGAGACCAACCTCTGCCTGGCTACAACCTCCCTTCAGGTAGTTGTAGAGAGCAAGAAGGTCACCCCTCAGTCTCCTCCTCTCCAGGCTAAGCAACCCCAGCTCCCTCAGCCTCTCCTCACAGGGCTTGTGTTCCAAACCCTTCCCCAACTTTGTTGCCCTTCTCTGGACACGTTCCAGCAAGTCAACATCCTTCCTAAACTGAGGGGCCCAGAACTGGACACAGGACTCACGGTGTGGCCTAACCAAAGCAGAGTACAGGGGCACAATGAACTCCCTGCTCCTGCTGGCCACACTCTTCCTAATGCAGGCCAGGATGCGGTTGGCCCTCTTGGCTGCCTGGGCACACTGCAGGCTCATGTTCAGCTTCCCATCAACCAGTACCCCCAGGTCCCTCTCTGCCTGGCCGCTCTCCAGCCACTCTGACCCCAGCCTGTAGCACTGCATGGGGTTATTGTGGCCAGTGTGCAGAACCCGGCACTTGGATGTGTTCAATCTCATGCCCTTGGACTCTGCCCATCTGTCCAGCCTGTCGAGGTCCCTCTGCAAAGCCTCTCTGCCCTCCAGCAGATCAACTCCTGCCCCCAGCTTGGTGTCATCTGCAAATTTACTGATGATGGACTCAATGCCCTCATCCAGATCATCAATAAAGATGTTGAAGAGCTTGGGGCCCAGCACTGATCCTTGGGGCACACCACTAGTGACAGGCCGCCAGCTGGATGTGGCACCATTCACCATCACTCTCTGGGCTCGGCCCTCCAGCCAGTTCCTAACCCAATGCAGTGTGCTCCTGTCCAAGCCATGGGCTGCCAGCTTGGCCAGGAGTTTGCTGTGGGGGACTGTGTCAAAGGCCTTGCAGAGGTCCAGATAGACCACATCCACAGGCCTCCCCACATCCACCAGGCGGGTCACCTGATCATAGAAGGAGATCAGGTTGGTCAGGCAGGACCTGCCCCTCCTAAATCCATGCTGGCTAGGCCTGATCCCTTGGCCATCCTGGAAGTGCTGTGTGATTGCACTCAAGATGACCTGTTCCATAATCTTGCCTTGCTCTGAGGTCAGGCTGACAGGCCTATAATTCCCTGGCTCTTCCAACCAGCCCTTCTTGTGGATGGGCACCACGTTGGCAGCTTCCAGTCTTCTGGGACCTCTCCAGTGAGCCAGGACTGCTGAAAAATGATGGAGAGTGGCTTGGCCAGCTCATCTGCCAGCTCCTTCAGCACCCTAGGATGGATCCCATCCGGTCCCATGGCCTTGTGGGGATCCAAGCAGCTCAGAAGATCTCTAACTGCCTCCTGGAGCAGCTGGAAACTATGCTGCTCCCTGGCTCCTTCTGCCAGCTCTGCAGGCCAGCTGTCTGGAAGACGTTCTGTCCTGCTAGTAAAATTTGAGGCAAAGGTGTTAAGTCCCTCTGCCTTTTCCTCATCCTTTGTTACAACGTTCCCCTCTGTGTCCACCAAGGAGTGGAGGTTGTCCTTGCCCTTCCTCTTGCTATTAATATATTTATTGAAGGACTTTTTGTTGTCCTTCACAGCAGAGGCCAGTCTAAGTTCTAAATGGGCTTTTGCCTCCCTAATTTTCTTCCTGCATGTCCTAGCAACATCCCTAATCGTTCCATAGGTTGCCTCACCTTTCCTCCAAAGATGATACACCCTCTTTTTTTCCCTTAATTCTATTAAAAGTTCATTACCTATCCAGGCTGGCCGTCTGCCCCGGCGGCTCATCTTCCGGCACACTGGCACAGCCTGTTCCTGCACCTTCAAGAGTTCTTCCTTGAAGCAGGTCCAGCTCTCCTGGACTCCTTTATTTTTAAGGGCTGTATCCCAAGGAACCTTCTGAGTTAGTTCCTTGAGTAACCTGAAGTCTGCCCTCCTGAAGTCCAGAGTGGAGGTCTTCTTGCTGCCCCTCTTGGCTTGGATGAATACTGAAAACTCAATTATCTCGTGGTCACTGGTACCTAAACACCCTCCGACCACCACATCACCCACCAGCCCTTCCCTGTTGGTGAGGAGGAGGTCAAGCATAGCCTTACCCCTGGTAGGCTCACGCAGCACCTGGGATAAGAAGCTGTCCTCCATGCACTCTAAGAACCTCCTAGACTGCCTCGGGAGACTTGATGGGGTGCTTGGTGGCATGGTTTAGTTGTTTAGGTGGGTTGGATTGGTTGATAGGTTGGACGTGATGATCTTGAAGGTGTCTTCCAACCTGGTCTATTCTATTCTATTCTATTCTATTCTATTCTATTCTATTCTATTCTATTCTATTCTATTCTATTCTATGGTGCTGAGAGAGCTGGCAGATGAACTGGCCAAGCCATTCTCCATCACTTTCCACCAGTCCTGGCTCACTGGAGAGGTCCCAGATGACTGGAAACTGGCCAATGTGATCCCCATCCACAAGAAGGGCCAGATCGAGGAACCTGGAAACTCCAGGCCTGTCAGTCTGACCTCAGTGCCAGGCAAGATTAAGGAGCAAATCATCATGGAGGCAATCACAGCACACCTGCAGGATAGCCAAGGGCTCAGGCCTAGACAGCATGGATTTAGGAAGGGCAGATCCTTCCTCTCCAACCTGATCTCCTTCTATGATCAGGTGACTGCCTGGTGGATGTGGGGAGGCCTGTGGATGTGGTCTGCCTGGACTTCAGCAAGGCCTTTGACACTGTCCCCCACAGCAAACTCCTGGCCAAGATGTCAGCTCATGGCTTGGACAGC
Source organism: Picus viridis (assembly GCA_033816785.1). Taxonomy (NCBI): domain Eukaryota; kingdom Metazoa; phylum Chordata; class Aves; order Piciformes; family Picidae; genus Picus; species Picus viridis. Next base: position 87,820,356 of record CM066606.1, on the reverse strand, counting down.
AACACTCTGTGCTGGGTTAGGAACTGGCTGGAGGGCCGAGCCCAGAGAGTGGTGGTGAATGGTGCCACATCCAGCTGGCGGCCAGTCACTAGTGGTGTCCCCCAGGGATCAGTGTTGGGCCCAATCCTATTCAATATCTTTACTGATGATCTGGATTAGTGGATTCAGTCCACCATTAGTAAGTTTGTAGCAGACAACACCAAGTTGGGAGCAGATGTTGATCTGCTGGAGGGTAGGAGAGCTGTGCAGAGGGACCTTGACCGACTGGACAGATGGGTGGAGTCCAACATGATGGCATTGAATAAGGCGCTTTGGCCACAACCCCATGCAGTGCTGGGGTTGGAGTGCCTGGAGAGCTGCCAAACAGAAAGGGACCTGGGGGTACTGTTTGACAGCCATCTGAACATGAGCCATCAGTGTGCCCAGGTGGCCAAGAGGGCCAATGGCATCCTGGCCTGCATTAGGAATAGTGTGGCCAGCAGGAGCAGGGAAGTCATTGTGCCCCTGTACTCTGCACTGGTTACGCCACACCTTGAGTCCTGTGTCCAGTTCTGGGCCCCTCAGTTTAAGAAGGACATCGAGACACTTGAACGTGTCCAGAGAAGGGCAACAAGGCTGGGGAGAGGCCTTGAGCACAAGCCCTGTGAGGAGAGGCTGAGGGAGCTGGGGTTGTTTAGCCTGGAGAAGACGAGGCTCAGGGGAGACCTTATTGCTGTCTACAACTACCTGAAGGGAGGTTGTAGCCAGGTGGGGGATGGTCTCTTCTCCCAGGCAACCAGCACCAGAACAAGAGGACACAGTCTCAAGCTGCGCCAGGGGAAGTTTAGGCTCAAGGTGAGGAGAAAGTTCTTCACAGAAAGAGTAATTGGCCATTGGAATGGGCTGCCCAGGGAGGTGGTGGAGTCACCATCCCTGGAGGTGTTCAAAAGGGGACTGAATGTGGCACTTGGTGCCATGGTTTAGTTGTCATGAAGTGTTGGGTGATAGTTTGGACTTGATGATCTCTGAAGTCTTTTCCAACCTTCTTGATCTTGTGATTTTCTGTGATGGGCAAGTGTGTGCTGACTTGAATTTGGCTTTGTTTTAGGGACAGAAGCTGGTTCAGGCATGAGACAAAGCTTACCCATGGAACTGAGTGCACAGCCTGCAGTCCTGACACCTGAGTTCTGTCTGCACTATACAGGCTTCAGAGAGCCAAACCCTGTATCTTGTCCTGGCCATGGTAGGCAATGCTATCAGAAGCATTCCTCATGTGCCAGGACTATTGTCAGAGTGCTAGTGGTGCCCGGAGAGGGTCAAGCAAGTAGGCAGGTCTGGAGGCATTCTGCACCACCCCCACAAGATGTCTGGGTTCCAGCAGCCACCCTGCTCTGTCTGTGCTCCTTGGGATCAGGCAATGCACTGTAGGCAGATAATTAAAAAACCCCCTAAAGATTCCTCTCAGCTAAGCTGCCTATGATTTGAGGCAAAGCCAATTACAGAGTAGCTGCTTTCACCCTTCTAGTGATTAATGTGGCTAATGGCATATCACACTGGCTGGGAGAGCTTTCCTGCCTTTCTGTGCTAGGTGGAGGGTTCTCCCTCATGTTGCAAAGGATGGTCAAGGAGGGGTGTTCCCAAATCACACTATTCCCAGCACATTTGGAGGACATTCACTCCCTGTCCCCAGTGCAAATACAGGGGCAGCCTCTTGTATTTGCTGAAGTTGTAAGACTGCCCTCTTGAGACCTTTACAGCAAGATTATGGAGGAAAATACAGCAGAGATTCCCAGACGTTCAGCTGGTACAAAATAGCCTTGTTCTGCTGGATTTCAGGAAATGTTGTTGATTTACTCAAGTTTTCATTCTGAATGTTGAGTTTCTCTGGTCTTCACTAGCAGGAACAGATTGGCAGGTCCCAAGACCATCTTGGCAGAAATAAAAAAAAACATAACCTCATCCTATATTTTAAGCCTGTTGGTTCTCTCAGTCTGGGACTGTATTTGAAAAGCAGAAGTGGTGCTCTTTTCCCAAGCATTGCTCTGAGGAAGATAAAGGAACTTGGACAATGTTGGATCAGACATGACACTATTGAAAAGAGGATGGAGCAAAGAGAAGACAAAAAAATCCTGTTAAGGAGCAGCATAAGCTTTCTGAGGTGCAAGTGCCCATTCTTCTTGCCATTGCTGTGAGTGAGTAGAAGCTCTCTGAAAACTGCAGGATCTGGGTATAAACAATCTCTACAGGCAAAGCAACAGTGAAGTGGCAGAGATGCATGGTGGGGAGGAATGGAGAAGAGAGGGGCTGGCTGGGCAGGGCTGCCCAGTGATCTGCGTGTGGTCATGCCAGTGAGAACTCAGATTGCTTTTCACAGGGGTACTCCCCTTCCCACGAAGTGCTGGTGCTCAGGTAAGGCACAGGTAGTGCAGAGGGGTGGCAAGAAGTAGTGCTCAGAAATTAAAACTGCCCTGATTGCCCTTTTTGATACCTCAGGCAGTTTTTGGGGAGGTGAGGGAAAGAAGCAACTCATCAAGATGTCTTGAACCTCCTCAGTGAAGGTGTTTCCTGAATTGGCCTTCCATACCCTGTTCTGAGGTGTTTCTTCAGGGCTGCTCCTACATCATGGAGATGCCTCATCAACCAATTGAAAGGACAGCATGCCTTTCACTCAGGCAAGGCAGCATTAGTGTGTCCTGGCTCCTTGAGTATCTACCAGTAAGATGCAAGAAGTGCCAGGAAACTTCACTTCTGGATCTGGATCAAGATGTTTATCACTGATGCATACCAAAGGCATTTCAGAGACCCAGGGGAAGCCCTGCAGAGGCACTGTGGGAAGGCAGAGTATATAGTGCTGGAGCCTTGGTGCTACCTGCCATGTTGACCTTTTCACCCCATCAAAATAATCAATATTGATACATAGTCTAATGGCAACATTTGCCTGCCTGCAAACAAAAAGATTTTCACTTCGTCTGACCAGCCCGTGGGCTGTTTTCTTTTGAGACAGTCACTAGTGAACAGCTTTCCTCTATTTCCTGTGTTTTCCAGCCTGGATCTGCAGCATCTGATGTGAAAGTCAGAAAAGAAGACAAAGGATGTGATTGTTGCAGTTTGGGCTGGGTGCCCCCTGCTTCCTGTGTCCAGAGGTCCAGCCCAGTGGGTGGACACAGGAAATTGGGTATTTCTACCATAATTCTCTGCACCACTATAAGATCTAGTGCGAGGTCTAAGCACCTCCTCTTTCTTCCTCGCCGTCGCCCGGTAATGGGGGAGTTGTTGTCTCCCGGCCATGGGCCTGGCTAGGCCCAAGGCCACGGGGGGATGGGCAGTCTCAGATCTGGCCAGCTGAGACTAGCCTGGCAGTGGGGAGGGGGGAAGAAGGAGCCCTGGGGGTCTTGGATGTACCCCCAGGTGGGGATGGGATTATCTTGGGACTGTTTGGGATTTCTGTTGTCACTCTGCTTTTGGCTTTCTGTAAAGATTCACCGCTTTTCCTTTAAACTTTCCATCACTTTTGCAATCCGTTTTGTTTTGAGTTGTTTTATTCTGCCCGTGATGGGGAGGGTTTGGAGGGGGGCTGCCTAACCCATCACAGTGATACAGGATTCTGCTAGTTTCCAGCAAGTTTGTCTTCTCAAATGGTGTGATCCAAATACAGCTATTGTACATGGTGTCTGGGGCAGCTGTACAGCAACATCAGTGCTTGTTGCCATCCAGAGCTATGGCAACAGACGCCCAGAGACAGCATACAATCTTCCATCCACTCATTCCCTCCGTTCTGAGGCAGCATCATCCCCAGCTCACTGGAGAGAGAAAGTCTGTACCTAACTGCACACAGTTCCACCTCTGACCTTACCAGGTCTGAAGTCTTTTCCTTTCAACTAATTCCAGCCAGAAGCTCTGGCATGGATTGCAAGTAATGGCAGCTACTTAATGACAGCAAAGTCAGCAGTGCTACCACACCTTTGCAGCAGGACTCATAGCTACTGCAAGGTATAAGACTCTGGCAGAGATAATTTCATTGAATGATGACCCCACAATGGAAACTGCATCATCTCCTACCACTGTCCTACAACAGAGTTGTCAACTGGATGGCTAATCTAAAGGGGAGGCAAAATGTCAAGGAGCTGAAGCAGAGGAAGATCTTGAAAAACACATTGCACTGACCTCTTCAGGGAACAGGGTAGGACAGTAGGTAGATTGTCATGCAGGGGTATATTCAGCACAGTGCTGCTGGGGAGAGTGACATCCTTAGCTGACACTAGGGTGGTGGAAGAGATGTTATTTTTCTGCAGAGCAAGTAAAAAGAAATAAGTCATTGTTCAGGCCCAAAGGGTATCCTGGTGGTTATGTAAACTGATAATGAGGGGCAAAACCACAGTAGAGCATGCCAGCAATGTAAACCCACATCATGCTGTTAAGACACAGCAGAGCAATGCCAGGGCAGGAAGGCTCATGCCCTCACTTCACCTCTGCATTGCTGTGGGCACAGTGAAAAGGCACAGTGGGGCTCAGAGAGATGCAGTGGGAAGAGATGGTGCCAACCATATGAACAGACAAGTCCTTCAGCACCTTGGGCTGGCAGTCTCCTACTTTATAGCCATGTCATGGCTCTACCCAGATCCCTAGTCACTTTACTGTATGTAGTATCAGCAGCCTCACTAGCTATGTGCTGCTTGGTAGAGACCCAGAGCAGGAGGACAGTCTGTGATGTGTAGCAGGAGAAGAAGCAGGAGGACAAAGCACTGGTCTGGCTCTGCCCTGAAACCCAGGCATGCTTGCCACATGACACCTGGGGCTCAGGGGCTAACTTGTGATTCAAAAGCCACAGGCTGGTTTTCTCTGATTGGATATCCTTCACCATCAGAGGTCATCATCCCACCATGTACCCCCAGGCCAGCAGATTGCCAGCCTTGTCCCAGTGGGTGTAAGACAGTGTGGCTTTAGGCCATCCCTTTTCTCGCTGCCTGCATTAGCAGACCAGTTAGGACTAAGGCCACAGAGCAGAGCTTGCTCCTCCCAAAGGAAGCACACCTCCAGCAAGGGGTTCCTCTGCTACTCCTGTCACTTCCATGTGCAACACTCAGGCTATGCCTTTGGTGGTTGCTCCCTAGAACTGGATGGGGTCTGGCACAGCAGCCTCAAGCTGCAGCATGGAGAGGGCTAGTGGCAATGCTCAAGTCTCCCCTGTCTGCTCCTGCCAGACAGGTGGAACTGGCTCATCAGTGAAAAAAACATCTTTGAGGCCAGATACTGCAGCCCAGGAGAGGAGAGGCTACTGCACCCAGGCTCAGCCAAGTATTACCACACATGAACACCCCCAGGACACAGGTACACATGTACATGGCTGGCCACAGACACCCTGAGCATGTACTTGAATGCAGACAGCACAGGCAGCCTCCACCCACTGACTCTTCTGCTCTGAGACCACCATGAAAACATGTGCATACTGTAGAGGCCCTCAGGAGTACTGCTGCATGGGGAGCTGAATCAGGCAGCAGGACAGACTGTGCTGACTGGTGCAGGCCACGGCCACACAGGCATCCTGACCAGAAAACCACTTACGTGCTGCTGGCACTTTTTACTCCCTTTTCCCTCTGTTTTCCCACGTTCTCCCTGAGCCATGCTGATGCTTGTGTTTCCCCACATGTGGTTCCTCCCCTGTGCATCCTGCAATAAGCTGTGTGCAGTCCTGAAATGCCCTTTCCCTGCATCCTGCGGCATGTCCTGTGCCCCTGGCAGTGGCCTCTGGGTCTGTGAGGTGCTCAAGAGAGGGTGGGTGTCCTCCAGCCCATGGGACTTAGCTCCCCTGGCATGGGGAACTGCTGGGCAGGGGCTCATTGGTGTCATTGGGCGTATCCTGCAGCTCAGGCCTCTTTTTCTGTGTGCAGATGAGCTTGTCATCATCAAAGTTACCATTCCTGAACTTTCTTCTCTGAGAAAGACAATACTGAAAGCAGTGTTATTTGATCAATCATGTTGGAATCTGCCTCAGTCAGCCCGTGTGAGGCCAGGTAGTTTGAAACAGCCCATCAGTTCTCAATTCATGCATCCCAGAGGTCTCCCCAGGAATCCACCTTTTTACCACCTTTCAGGCAGTCCTGTTGTTCTGCTGTGGTCTGGGACAGCAGCAAAAAGCAGCCTGGCACTCCTGGCACCCAAAGGGAAGATTTTTCTTCCTGCCTTTCGCCCTTAACCTTGGCAGGAGCAGAATGCAGCCCTGCCTCTCATGGAGCTACACAGACTCCTGCCTAACATCCTGTGCTGATTTGTATGTTCAGGTGATGAAAACATCCCTAAAAGCTTCAGTTGGAAGTTGTGGGGGAAATGGAGGGGGAGAAAAAGCACACAGGGGCAGGTGCTCTACAGGTGAGAGAGAAATGTCCTGGCTCAAGCTACAGCCAGGCCTGCCAGTCAGGTCTTCTTACTGGGGAGACAGAGCTGGTGCACACAGAAAGGCTAGGACAGACACATGCTGTCATTACTCTGGATGGACTCCAGCACAACCACCTCTACAACTCATCTTCCTCACCTCTTTTGTCTTCTGAGCTGCTGTATCTTCCTCTGGTCACACAGGCCATGTTCTATTTTCAGAAGATATAGAATCATAGAATCATAGAATCAGTCAGGGTTGGAAGGGACCACAAGGATCATCTAGTTCCAACCCCTGCCATGGGCAGGGACACCCTACACTAGATCACGCTGGCCAGAGCCTCGTCCAGCCTGGTCTTAAACACCTCCAGGGACTGGGCCTCAACCACCTCCCTGGACAACCCATTCCAGGGCTTCACCACTCTCATGGTAAAGAACTTCTTCCTCACATCCAGCCTGAATCTCCCCATTTCCAGCTTCATTCCATTCCCCCTAGTCCTATCACTACCTGAGATCCTGAGAAGTCCCTCCCCAGCCTTCCTGTAGCCCCCTTCAGATACTGGAAGGCCACAATGAGGGCACCTCGGAGCCTTCTCTTCTCCAGACTGAACAGCCCCAACTCCTTCAGTCTGTCCTCATAGGAGAGGTGCTCCAGCCCTCTGATCATCCTCGTGGCCCTTCTCTGGACACGCTCCAGCACGTCCACATCTCTCCTGTAATAGGGGCTCCAGAACTGGACGCAGTACTCCAGGTGGGGTCTCACCAGAGCTGAGTAGAGGGGGAGAAGCACCTCCCTTGACCTGCTGGTCACACTTCTCCTGATGCAGCCCAGGATCTGATTGGCTTTCCGGGCTGCAAGTGCACATTGAGAGCTCATGTCGAGCTCCTCGTCCACCAGCACCCCCAAGTCTCTCTCCTCAGGGCTGCTCTCCAGCCAGTCACTGCCCAGCCTGGATTTGTGCCTGGGATTGCCTCGACCCAGATGCAGGAGCCTGCACTTGGTCTTGTTGAAGCTCATGAGGTTGGCTTGTGCCCACCTCTCCAGCCTGTCCAGGTCCCTCTGGATGGCATCCCTTCCCTCCAGGGTGTCCACTGCACCACACAGCTTGGTGTCATCAGCAAACTTGCTGAGGGTGCACTCGATGCCACTGTCCATGTCACCCACAAAGATGTTGAACAAGACAGGTCCCAGGACTGATCCCTGAGGGACTCCGCTTGTCACTGGCCTCCACTGGGACATGGACCCGTTGACAGCCACTCTTTGGGTGCGGCCATCAAGCCAATTCTTTATCCATCTAGTGGTCCATCCATCAAACCCATGTGTTGCCAGCTTGGAGACCAGGAGGTGGTGTGGGACAGTGTCGAAGGCTTTGCTCAAGTCCAGGTAAACGACATCAGTTGCTCGCCCTCATCTATTAATGCTGTCACCTGATCATAGAAGGCCACCAGGTTTGTCAGGCAGGATTTGCCCTTGGCAAAGCCATGCTGACTATTCCATTATTATTATTGGGTGCATCCCAAGCAGAATGGGCAGCAGGGGCAGGGAGGGGATTCTGCCCCTCTGCTGTGCTCTGTGAAGACCCCTCTGTGGTGCTGGGTCAGCTCTGGAGTGCTCAGCAGAGACAGGGACCTGTTGAAGCAGGGCCAGAGGAGGCCACAGCAATGCTGGCAGGGCTGGAAGCCTTCTGCTGTGAGGCCAGGCTGGGAGGGTTGGGGTGTTCAGGCTTCCTGAAGGGGCTGATCAGAAAGCTGGGGACAGACTTCTGAGCAGGGCCTGTTGTGACAGGACAATGGGTGATTCACAGTATCACAGTACATTAGAGGCTGGATGGGACCTCCAGAGATCATCAGGTCCAACCCCCTGCCAAAGCAGGATCACCCAGGGTAGTCTGCACAGGAATGCATCCAGACAGGTTTTGAAAGTCTCCAGAGAAGGAGACTCCACAGCCTCTCTGGGCAGCCTGCTCCAGGGCTCTGTCACCCTCACTGTAAAGAATTTTCTCGTGATGTTGAGGTGTAATCATTTATGTTCAAGCTTGAACCCATTGTTCCTTGTCTTGTTACTGTACACCACTGAAAAGAGCTTGCCCCTCCATCTGCCTACCAGCCCTCAGCTATCGATAGACATAGATCACATCCTTCCTCAGCTGCCTTCTCTCCAGATTAAGCAGCCCCAGGGCTCTCAGTCTCTTTCCATAGGGAAGATGCTCAAGTCCCCTAATCATCTTCATGGGTCTCCATTGGATTCTCTCCAGCAGGTCTCTGTCTCTCTTGAACTGGGGAGCCCAACAGTGGACACATTATTCCAGGTGTGGTCTCACTAGGGCAGAGTAGAGGCTACATACAAGGAAATATTTTATATGCTGAGGGTGTGAGGCATTGGCCCAGTTTGCCCAGAGAGGTGGGAGATGCCCCATTTCTGGAACCATTCCATGTCAGGTTGGCTGGGGCTCTGAGCAACCTGCTCTACTTGTAGATGTCCCTGCTGATGGCCAGGAGTTTGGAGTGGATGAGCTTGAAAGGTCCCTTCCAACCCAACCCAGTCTGATTCTATAATCCTAGAGTAGTATGGGTCACTCACAGAATGCTCAGTGAGGCTTGATAGGCTGGGCCACAGCAGCAGAATAACACGGCTGGCCACAGAGGGAAGAGCTTAAGAATACTGGTGTCCCTTGTCTGCAGCTATATCCTTCAGAAGGGCAGACAGATTGTCAGGGAATTTATCTGTTCCTGCACAGATGATGGAACCTAAAACCTGCAGCTCACAGGCACTCAAACAAAGCGGGGATGTCCCTCCACTTCTAGACTAAGAACTCTTGAGAAGGGGCTGACTAAGTTCAGTTTTTCAGGTATGTGTAATGTTAACATTTTTCTCCATTTTTCTTCAGTAGATACAGCTTTCTGGATCCTTAAGCCCAGTAACTCCAGAGCAATTACCTGGCTCATGGCACATGCTCAGCTCAAGGCTACAATTAGCTCCCAGAGGTTTGACACTCTCATGTTATTCATAGAAAGAGCTTGGCAGGCAAGCAGCAATGAGTTGGAAGCTTCCAAATAGTCTTGCAGTGTTTCCTGAGACACCTGTGACATGATGAAAAACTGAGCAGAAAAGAAGGTTATTTAGAGACACAATAACTTTCTGGAGAACTGTTCCCTAAGCTCTGGAAACTTAGAGTAATCAGAGAGAAGGAAACCACATGCTCCATTCCTCCACACATAGGTACAAATATAATATGTTTGGTAGTTTGAGCAAGAAATCCGCTTGCTGATTTCTCTTGTTAGTGGGCACCACTTTTCATCCCCAGGAAAGAGAATCACGGAATCACAGAATCACCAAGATTGGAGGAGACCTCAAAGATCCCCTGTCACCACAGACCTCACGACTAGACCATGGCACCAAGTGCCACATCCAGTCCCCTCTTGAACACCTCCAGGGACGGTGACTCCACCACCTCCCTGGGCAGCCCATTCCAATGGCAAATCACTCTCTCAGTGAAGAACTTTCTCCTCACCTCCAGCCTAAACTTCCCCTGGTGCAGCTTGAGACTGTGTCCTCTTGTTCTGGTGGTGGTTGATTGAGAGAAGAGACCACCCCCTCCTGGCTACAACCACCCTTCAGGTAGTTGTAGAGAGCAATGAGGTCTCCCTGAGCCTCGTCTTCTCCAGGCTAAACAACCCCAGCTCCCTCAGCCTCTCCTCACAGGGCTGTGCTCAAGGCCTCTCCCCAGCCTTGTTGCCCTTCTCTGGACACGTTCAAGTGTCTCGATGTCCTTCTTAAACTGAGGGGCTCAGAACTGGACACAGGACTCAAGGTGTGGCGTAACCAGTGCAGAGTACAGGGGCACAATGACTTCCCTGCTCCTGCTGGCCACACTATTCTTGATGCAGGCCAGGATTCCATTGGCCTTCTTGGCCACCTCTGTGCACTGCTGGCTCATATTTAGGAAGCTGTGAATCAGCACCCCCAGGTCCCTCTCTATTTGGGAGCTCTCCAGCCACTCCGACCCCAGCCTGTAGCTCTGCATGAGGCTGTTGTGGCCAAAGTGCAGCATCCAGTACTTGGACTTGTTCAGTGCCATCATGCTGGACTCCGCCCATCTGTCCAGTCAGTTGAGGTCCCTCTGCAGAGCCCTTCTGCCCTCTAATAGATCAACATCTGCTCCCAGCTTGGTGTCATCTGCAAATTTGCTGATGACTGTCTCAATCACCTCATCCAGACCATCAATAAAGATACTAAAGAGCATGGGGCCCAGCACTGATCCCTGGGGCACACCACTAGTGACTGGCCGCCAGCTGGATGTGGCACCATTCACCACCACTCTCTGGGCACAGCCCTCCAGCCAGTTCCTAACCCAGCGCAGAGTGTTGCTGTCCAAGCCACGAGCTGACATCTTGGCCAGGAGTTTGCTGTGGGGGACAGTGTCAAAGGCCTTGCTGAAGACCAAGTAGACTACATCCACAGGCCTCCCCACATCCACCAGGTGGGGAGAACTATGGCTGTGTTTTCTTTTTTTTGATTAGATTTCTGATTCCTGTGTGGATTGCTTTGAAAACACTGCTGAGGGGCACTGTTAGGGAGGATTAGTGATGCAGATTGCCCAGGAAAGCTGCATGAATCAGCAGCTGATGCAAACCTTTTTCCTGGGCGTTGTTTAATATTATATTAATTATGTATGTTGCGTCCCAACCTCATTTTTTGTTAAGTTCAGTGACCAGAACGTGGTAATAATTAGGAAAAGTGCCAGACAGCTCATCTCTTAAAGAAGCAGAGAAGAAAAATTACCATTGTTTCTGTGAGCAAGTTGATGTGGGAGCAGAGCAATTCCTAAAAAAGGAGCACAGAAGAGCAGCAAAGGTAAAGGCAGAAGGACTTTTATTGTAGAAATTCTCTGGCTAGTTAGGGAGTATGAAGAAGCAAAACCAGTGGGGCACAAAACAGGAAAAATCAATACCCTTCAGTAGGTGAATCGTCGTTTCCTCAGCAGCCCTGGGCTAAATAAAGAGCTGCAGTCACAGAGCAGTTTAAACAGAGCAAGGCATTTTCATAGCAAAGGCTGGTGTCAGAGAAGGAAAAAAACAGCTGACACAGTGGATGTGGGTTCCTCTGTCCCCAGCTGTGCAGCACCTGATGAAATCCACAGACAGCCAAGCAATGTCCAAGCAATTTTGCACCCACATTCTTTGTCCTTTCCACTTTCATGCCCGGAGTACAAGAAGCAAGAGTGCTGCACAGTGTTAGTGGTCAAAGCATCTCTGGACACTGACGGAAGAGCACAGACAGGCAACAGCAGGGTGGTCAAACCCAAATCATGCCCTGCTCTGTCTAGTCCCAGGCCCGTACTGGAGTCATCACCCATTGGAGGCCCACTCCACAGGCACAGAGAAGAAGAGAGACAAAGAGTCAGCCGAGACTACAAATTAGGGTCTCAGCCAAAGCAAAATCCTGTGCAGGGCTCTCCAGGAGCTGCTCTGGGAAAAGCTCAGCCCCACAGTTCAGCCATGAAAACTGTCAAAAGGAGTCAATATCTGAATAACCTTGGGACCAAGGAAGGTCCTTGCCATTAAGACTAGACATGCCACAGGGTGCAGGGGAAGTGCATTTCAGGGCTGCACAAGGCTTATTAAAGGATGCACAGGGGAGGAACCAAATGTGAGGAAACACAGGTGTTGACATGGGTTGAGGACAACAAACATGAGAAACAGAGGGAAAAGAGGGAAAAGAGGATGAAAAGGGTTTGCAACACATAAAGTGGTTTTCTGGTCAGGATGCCTGTCTGGCCATAGCCTGTGCCAGTCAGCACAGTCTGTCCTCCTGCCTGATTCAACTCCCCTTGCAGAGATTTCCCTGAGTGAGGGGCGCTCTGCTGTGTGCATGTATTAGAGCAGCCCATGTGCCAGCAGGGCAGCACCTGGAGCAGTGTGGGTATGCAAGTGAGTGTGTGAGTGCTGGTGACAATCCAGCTGGATGAGTGGCGAGGAGGTGATGAGGCCACAGAGTTGCGGGGCAAAGATCTCTAGGGTAAGGCCACCCAGAGGGGCTGGCTACTGGGAGGATCAGTCCAGGCAGCTCTGTATGTCTGTGCTAGTGTGTGCAAGAGGGTCTGATCCAGCAGCTGCAATGGGTCTCCAGCCTCAGAAGCTTGAATGTGCTTGTAGGTGACAACAACTGGGGAGTCTGGGAGCCAGAAGCAGCCAACAGGTTCACAGTGTCTGTGCCTGGCTGCTGGATCTACCTATGCTGTACACACACACACTGAGTATTTCCCACTAAGGGACCTTCATGCTGATCAGCCAGAGAGAAGACCAAGCTCAGGCTGCTGGTGCGATTCCTGTTTGTGTGATTGCTGACTGCATGCCATTGTTGCTACACATGGACAGCTATGTTTGCATGTGCTTTAGATGTGCATTTTCATGTGTGCCTTTGGGGTATATATTCTCATTCTTGCTGCTGGTTGGACCTGGGGGTAAAGAGCTGCAGCAACTTTGCAACTTCACCTCTATCAAGCTGCCAGGTTTAGCCTCTCCAAAACATTACAGAGGCTGGGGAAGGCCTGGGACTTCCTTGGAAATGTTATGCAAAGTCACAAAAGTGAGTGTAGGTGAGTGGCAGGCCAGGCCAGTGGCAGCTATGGGCATGGGTGGCATTGCTGAGCTGTCTGATTTTAATCTACTACCTCTCTGAGCAATCTGTGCTAGTGTTTCACCACTCAGAGTAAAGCATGTCTTAGAATCATAGGCTGTTATCTAGTTCCACCCCTTCTGCTATGGGCAGGGACACCTTCCACTAGATCACATTGATCAAAGCTCTATCCAACCTTGCCTTGAACACTTTAGGAATGGAATATCCACATGTTTCTGGAGAACCTGTTCCAGTGCTTCACCACCCTTACAGTGGAGAACTTCTTCCTTGTATCTAATTTAAATGTACAATGCCTGTGCTTTGCACTCGTGTTGAGGCCATGCTTTGAATCCTGGGTTCTGTTTTGGGCCACTCACTCCCAGAATTACATTGAGGAGCTGAAGCAGGTCCAGAAAAGGGCAACAAAGCTGGGGAAGGGTCTGGAGAGCAGGGCTGGTGAAGAGCACCTGAGAGACCAGTTTAGTCTGGAGATGATGATGAGGCTCCCTACAACTCCCTGAGGTTGCAGTGGATGGAGGTTGGTCTCTTCTCCCTATTGACAAAAGGAGAGGAAATCCCTGGGTGTAGTTTAGGTTGGACAACTGCCCTGAAAGGAGGTTGCAGTGAGATGGAGGTTGGTCTCTTCTCCCTTTAGCCTCAAGTGAGGGAAAAAAGGAGAGTGAAATGGCCTGAAATTGACTATTTATTACATAAATAAGGTGGAGAGAGAGAGGGTGTAGATTTAGGTTGGACTGTGAGGAACAATTTATTTGCTGCAGGAGAGTGGTCTTGGGCATTGGAACATGGCTGCACTGGGAGGAACTTGGTGGAGTCCAAGATCCATGTTGGCCCCTGGGAGGTGTTCAAGAAACCTGTGGCCATGGCACAAGTGTCCAGGTGTTGTTCCCCAGGATATCGTTCTGGGAAATCATCTTTAGGTCCAGGTGTGAAATTCCATGACAAATGTGTCTCCTTTCTGCTACCCAAACAACACTGCTCAATTTGTCTTTATTGTTATCTTTTTGCCTTAGTGGCTCTGGTAGCTCTGGACAAAACAGGATTTTTCTTTGTTGAGTGGGGCCCTGAAGATGATCAGAGAGCTGGAACCCCTCTGCTATAAGGACAGGCTGAGAGAGTTGGGGTTGTTCAGTCTGAAGAAGAGTAGGCTCCTGGGAGACCTTGTTGTGGTCTTTCAGTACTAAAGAGGGGCTGATCAGAAAGCTGGGGACAGACTTTTGAGAAGGGCCTGTTCTGACAGGGGCTGTAAGCCAAAAAAGGATAGCTTTAGGATAGATGTAAGGAAAATAATTTTTATGCTGAGGGTGGTGAAAGCCTGACCCAGGTTGTCCAGAGAGGTGGGAGATGCCCCATGCCTAGCACCACTGCAGGTGAGGTTGTTGTGGCTCTGAGCAGCCTGCTCTGGTTGGGGGCAGCCTGCTTTAGTTAGGGGCAGCCTGCTGTAGTTGGGGACGTCCCTGCTGGCTGCAGAGGGTTGGACTGTGTGAGCTTGAAAGGTCCCTTCTCACCTAACCCATTGGATGGAATAGAATGGAATTGGAATGGAACCCTCTCCTACGCATCAAAACGGCCCAGGCCACGGGCCGGACGCCTTCAGGCGGGGCGGGGGCGAGGCGGGGCTCAGGCGGGTGGGGCGGGGCGGGGGCGAGGCGGGGCTCAGGGGGTGGGGCGGGGCGGGGCTCAGGAGGGTGGGGCGGGGCGGGGCGGGGCCAGCTGATGGGCTGCGCCTGTCGGGGCAGAGGCTGGTGCGGGTTCGTCGCTGCTGTCGGGTCCGCGCTCAGCCCCCAGCAGCAGGTAACGGGGAGCTTTTTCTCGGCGGCGTAGGGGAATGGGCCGTGGGTTTCCTCCTGTCCTGGGGGCGTCGGGCTGCGGGATCCTCCGGATCCAGTGGCCCCGGGAGCCGCTGACAGCTTCGGGGCCCGGTGCCCCTCACAGGGCGGGCTGCTCTGCCCACCGCCGGTGTGCTTCTGGGTCCCAGCTTCCTCCGGGCCCCGCGTCCCGCAGCTGCCACTCGGGGCTCCCCGGGTGGGGCTTCCTGGGCAGACCCCTCTGGGGAGTGGCAGTGGTGCGCGGCGCCGTGGGGCTCTCGGGGCGGGCAGATGTGATGATCTGGGGCTGGAAGTGTCGCGGTCGTGCTGGTGGTTGGGCTCCGCAGTGGCTGTTTCTCGAAAGCTACGTGGAAAAGTGACTCTGCTGCTGGAGTTCGTGGCCAGCTCCGGGGATGTCTGCCTTAAAAACTCGCTGCCATTAAACCACGCGTGTCGGCACGCCGGCGGTGGCCAGGCTGGGCAATGGGGAGGTTGTGCCACACCAGCCCGGAGGTCTAGCTGATGTCTCCGAGCTCTGTCTGTGGTCCTGCTGTTTTGTCTAGAAATACCTGCCTTGCGGGGTGGCAGCTGCTTCTGCTGTGTGTGTGAATGAAATGTCAATAACCTTGAGTTTTGTTTGCTTCTTTCTTCATTTAGGTGACTTAGTTTAAGTGGCTTCTATCCTGAGTTTGCATCAAATGGTGTGACCTAATTTTCTTTTTCATGGAAGTTATACCCATCCCTAAACAATAAAGCAAACAGATAAAAAACCTCTCACTCAATTAGTTTGGCTTTTTAACCACAATGGGAAAATGCTGTGAGAGAAGTTTCAGCTGTGCTTACAGGGGCAGAAGTGAGAGTTGCCTGACCATGCAAGGATCTGTTCAGAGCTCTGTAGAAGCTCCATTGTCAAGGCAGTGGTCTCACTGGACAAAGCAGGTTATCTGCAGGGCAGATGGACCACAAAAATTATAACACTGTGAAGGACAGAGGGTTGGATCTGTGTGGCAGTGTGTGTTTGTCAGGCAGGTGCTGCTGCTTAGTGACTGGATCTGCCCCATTCATAGGTGCTTTTGGTGGCTATCCACAGCAAACACACCTGCCCGCTTCTCCCAGGGTAACAGGGGTGCATACTCATCTGCACCTTTTGAGGATCACACATGCTTGCTAACATTCACTAACTGCTTGTCTATGGCTCCCTTGTTGAAGAATAGGTTTATTATAGTAGTAGGAAACAATCTAAAGTTTCTCCCTTCTGGCATATTTGGCTGAGACTTAACCCACCAGTGATGTGTGTGAGATGAGGCTGAATGGTGTAAAGGGCTTAAGGTCTAAGGCAAGAAATGTTGGAAAGTCCATTAGTCATGTGGGTTGTGTTCTGGAGGAGCAGTCCTTCTGGTCCAGAAGAATCTGCAGAGTTGGAGATGGAAGTGGTAGTCATGGTAGATAGGAAGCCTTGAGTGAACCATTCCGTCCACTTCATCTCCCTCTTTGGTGCTGTGCCCACTCCCATTCTCTGTGGCAAGGCAAAGAGAAGTATTCAGAGGGATGTCCTACAACCTGATAAAAAAAAAAAAGCTGGAAAAGGGAAAAAAAAAATCTGTAAGTCTGCAAGACAGCATTTCATTTTTCCTGCATAAATTCCAGCTGCCATCCTTTCTTGACATTTGCCAAAGGGATGTGCAGAAGTTGTTTCCCTGCGTTCATGTTCAGTGAAGCCTAAAGCACACGTAAAGACCACCTGCACTAATGGGTGTGGAGGAGCCTGTTGCATGGTTTACCCTGAACTTGTATATACTGTGCTGAGTTTTCTTTTCTGTAAACAATCCCAGGAAGACACTGGAAAGAGTCAGGAGTGCCAGACTCTACAGGCTGGTTCCAGGTCTGCATCAGGACATAGAATCATGAAATGGTCTGGGTTGGAAGGGATTTCTGAAGGTCATCTAGTCCAACTGCCATGGAGATCAGTGCCAATATGTGGAGTTCTGCACAGGATCTTTTGTGGGTTTTCTTTTCCTGTTGTGCAAATTTCAAGTGGCATGAAAATATCACTAATGGGGTGTGTTACAAACACTCTCCACGCCAATCGAGAGTTTTAAGTTTAAGAAATTTTATTGCGGGTAAAATAAGCAAAAGCAGCGCGCTGGGCGGCTGTGGAGTCTCCTGCTCCACAACAGCACGCCCCGACTAAGGATCCACTCTCTTCTTTTAAGGTGGAGGTATGTTGCAACCGTAACAGCCAATTCCTCATGCATAGGATGCACCCTTCTGGCTGCACAAGTGTGGGTTCCTGATAAGGATCGGCATCCTGGTCCGGAGTCTCTTGTGAGGATGTTGATAGTCTTCCTTATCTTGACCTCGCTTCTGGCAGGCTCAGTGGGTGTCGACCCAGCTGCCCAACTTCTGTAGATTTCCGCCTAGCAAGGGTGAGCTGCTTCATTCCATGGCATTGTCCATAGAGGGGCTGGGAAGGAGAATCTGGGCTGCATACTTGGAGACAGTTCCTTTGATCACCATGAAAAACAGTGACTCTTGGAAACTAAGTCAGGGAATTCAAGGGGAACATTTCTTCTGTGCTGGCAGTTTTGTCCAGAGAGATCGAGCTGAAGGAATGAAAGTCTTCACACACTTCCACACAAGTCTATTTTTAGAAGAGAAAACTGTTCAGGAGGGGAAGTATTGATTTTTCTGCTTTCCACCTTGAACATTCTGTTATCATTTTCCTCAGTTTGCATGTAATGGACCATACAGAAAGATATTCTTAGTTCTCCTCTAAATATATGAGCCAGACAGGGATGTAGGGCCTTCGCTGTAATGATTTTTGTTTGGTGCCTGAAGTCTTTGCTTACTATGTCTGGAACCTTGTATTTTAAAACTAATTCAGATGTGAAGCTTCTTATGTCTGCAGGAAGCCAGAGCACAGCAAGGGTGTAATGGTTAGGCCAGACCTGCAAATTACTGCAGAAAGAAAACTAACAGCTGTCAGTGTCCTGCAGATGGGCTGAAGAGAGCAGCAGTGCATGGCTAACTTGTGCTCATTGCCATTAACGTCTTTTGGCTGCTGCTGGTCTGTCTCATCAAGCTAAAAGAGACAGAGGGACCACCTTCACTAGTATCTGTCAGTGCTGATCACCCTGCTCTACTTAGTGTCTGCCTATGACAAAAGAGAAGCGCTCCTGGCTCCCTGGGTCTGGCCAGGTCTCGCTTGACTTAAAATTGGCACATGGCAGAGTCCTCTGGGCCTGCTGGCAGATAGAATAGAATAGAATTAACCAGGTTGGAAAAGACCTTTGAGCTCATCGAGTCCAACCTATCATGCAACACCATCTAATCAACTAAACCATGGCACCAAGTGCCCCATCCAGTCAGGTGCATAGGTGTTGAGCATACATCAAAAGAGAGATTTGCTTTTGCTGAAAAACAGAGGCACCAGCACTAAGCTCTTGTGTTTACAGCTTGGGCCATGACCCTCACTGCAGTAGAATCTCACTGCCTGTATTTTCACACTGCAAGCTTTGGCTGTGGGCCCTGAGGCTCTATACAAGGAATATTTTCCTTCCACTTTGGGGGTTGCTGCTGGCTTGTTAAGAGTGGCCAAAGGTGGAGTTGATGTCTTCCATCATCATTGTTATACACAGTGAGGCTTCCTAGAGGCTGTAGATGGTTGCTTTCCTGATTCTCTCCACTGTAAGCATTACTGCAGGGTGGCCTTGAAGATGGGAAGTGGAAGAAGCCTTAAAGGCCCCTTAACCCCTAGTGAATTTATGTGAGGCTGAGTACTGTGCTTCCTTAAACCTCACAGAGAGCAAGTTATTGTAATTGGGTACCTGCTGCCAAAGCTTGCTTCATCTTCTGCTGGCATCATCATCAGGGCTGGCAGCAACAGTGGTAAGGCAAATGGTAGAAAAGTGTATTTTGTAAAGAGGAAAACATAGTTGTTCTAATATGAATTTGTATATACTCACAGTGTCACAGCTGCTGACACCCAGTATTTAGAACAGATCAGGCCCCAAACTTCAGGAAATTTGAAACAAAATAAATGGAATACTTCTCCATTTGCCTCATGCAGATGCATCTGGGATCAAGTATCAAGGGTGATCATGGCTGGTTTTGTTGCCACCGTAAAGGTCAGATTCTTTACTCTCCTGTTGAAAATCAAACCTAATCAGAAAGTTGCATCCATCAGCACAGCTCTCAGCTCTCTGGGTGTGGGTGGCTGGGCTGTGAGGAATTGTCAGCGCTGACGTGAAGATGGAGTGTTGCAGAAAGTTCTCTTATGTGCACGCTCTGTTGGCCACAACTGGAAGTACTGCTCTGCCCAGTCTAGTGAATCATTGATGTCTACACAAGGTCTTGAAGCTTTGTAGATGCAAGGGAGCCCTTCAAAAGAGGAATAAGGCTGATCTGGCTTGACCACCTCTTGCAAAGTCCATGGGAGAAGGCAGAAGGCTAGTGTTTAAGACAACAAAAACCTTTCTTGCTGTATGCCAGCTCTCAGAGCTCAGCACAGAGCTGCAGTCAGACCTGCCAAAGAGAGACAAAGGTCATTTAACCTGGGTTGTCCTTCTTCTCTCTGCTGGTTGCTCTAAGAAAGCACCATGCCAAAATTCAGACCTTCTCAGCAATGTGTGCTCTTGAAAGACACTGGTTGGGAAAAAATGCAGTAGAACAGCAAGTATTGCGTTCTTATAAGTCATGATACTCTTCTTAGCCTTGCTGGGATGCTTGTGATGTGCACTGCAGTCCATATGTTGCAGGCTTGCTGTGTGGGCAGTGAGCAAGGGTATCGGTAGTACAAGAGCTCTGTTCATCCAAATGAGCATTGAATGTCATAGCTTGATCAGTGCCCATTCTGCTGAGCTTTGGGGACTGCAGGAGGTCAGGGTGCATTGATAGGACAAGAGGAAGAGGCCTCAAGTTGCACCAGGAGAGGCTTAAGTTAGACATTAGGAAAGAATTTTTTTCCAATGGGTTGTCAAGTCCTGGAACAGGCAGTCCAGGGCAGTGGTGGATTCACCATCCCTGAAGGGGTTTCAAAGATATCTAGATGTGGTGCTGAGAGATGTGGTTTAGTGGTGACCTGGCAATGCTGAATTAACAGCTGGACTTGATGACCTTGCAGTTTTCTTCCAACCTAAACAATGTTATGGACCTATAATATGCTCTTCGAACTTTGTTTTTGCCTCGCTTGACACTGCACCCTACTGATTGGCATCCTTTACAAGAAGTACTAGGAAAGATGCTTCCAGAAGCCAAAATGAGAGAAAGTATAGGTGGACCACATACAGAGCTGGTTTGTGACATTTTAGTGCAACTAATTTTGTTCATGAAGTTCTCTGCTGCCAATGAGTGGAGACCTGTTGATTCTGACTGCTGCTCCTGCTACTCTGTTGTTACTGTGGTGATGAGTTTAAAAGAAAGATGTAATTTCAAAAACACCAGAAAATAGTTTCAGTTTGATGAATTACAACTTTCCATGTAACATGAGACATATTGAACTGCTGTCCTTGGAAGTTGTTTGTGTTTTTGACCTGAGAGTCAAATGTGGGCTAGCACTCCACAGTGTGCCTTCTGTCTGATGGCACAGTCAGCACTCATTGCTTCACAGCTCCAACTCTTTGCATAGCAGGCTGCCACCAGCTTTCTGTTCCACTTTGAATGGACAAGAGCTGAATAGTAATAGAATCATCAAATGGTCTGTGTTGGAAGGGGCCTACAATGGTCACCTAGTCCAATGCCTTCTGCAGTAAACAGGGGCATGCTCAACCAGATCAGGTTGCCCAAAGCCCTGCCAAGCCTGGGCATTTTTCAGCATGGGTGGAATATATGAACCTGCTGTGCTGCTGCATGGCTGACAGGGAGGCTGTCAGGAAGGAGGGTGATGAGGAAACATTCTCACTGCAGGGCAGAGGTGCATGACACACAGACAGTGAAGGCCAGCAGTTCTCCTGTCCTTTTTTCCTGTTTTCACGTGACAGTGCACTTCCCAACACGTTTGTCTGTTGTACTGCCCTATGGTCATGTGCTCTGAGGTTTGCAAAGGTCCTGATCT
Organism: Picus viridis; assembly: GCA_033816785.1. Taxonomy (NCBI): domain Eukaryota; kingdom Metazoa; phylum Chordata; class Aves; order Piciformes; family Picidae; genus Picus; species Picus viridis. The sequence continues at coordinate 87,799,511 of CM066606.1, read as the reverse complement.
TCTAGTTGGGGTTGTTGCTGAAGAGACAGACTCACCCACCTAGATTTCCTCTGAGACACCAAGCAGCAGCTGGTTGGCTGGGTCAGTTAGCCATGCCAATACTTGGCAAGGCTTATTTTCCTATGACAGAGTTTAATGCTCTTCAAGTATTAGCCTTCTTAAGCTGCTTAGTGATGTGCTGAAGGCTTTGGCTCAAAAATAGTTGCAAAAGGGCAGGAGGGAGAATGACTCAGGTCAGAGCTGTCATAGGACATCTTTGGAATGAGGAGGAAGTTCCAGCTGCACATGCACTGGGTGTATACAAAAGCCTGGGTAATTCTGTCTCATGCAGCACATGTGCAGGTGCCTGGTGTGCCCTGGGGGTACCATGAGAAGGAAGGCTGCTGTCTTGTGTTTTGCACTGCTATAGGGCAGTATCTGCTGACAGTGACTCTTCTGAAATGCCTGTTTCTTGGCTCAGACATTCTGGTTTACTGGAACGAACAGTAGTGTATTTTTTTCCTCCTTTAGTATTTCATCTGGGCTTTTAAAGCATTTGCGTTTGTTCTCCAAGCTTTACCTCTTTGTCCTGCATGTTGAGAGACTTTCTACAGAGTTTCTGTTTTGTGAAGTCCAAGTGCCGGGTGCTGCACTTTGGCCACAACAACCCCATGCAGAGCTACAGGCTGGGGTCGGAGTGGCTGGAGAGCTGCCAAACAGAGAGGGACCTGGGGGTGTTGATCGACAACCACCTAAACATGAGCCAGCAGTGTGCCCAGGTGGACAAGAAGGCCGATGGCATCCTGGCCTGCATCAAGAATAGTGTGGCCAGCAGGAGCAGGGAGGTCATTGTGCCCCTGTACTCTGCATTGGTTAGGCAACACCTTGAGTCCTGTGTCCAGTTCTGGGCCACTCAGTTTAAGAAGGACATCGAGACACTTGAACGTGTCCAGAGAAGGGCAACAAGGCTGGGGAGAGACCTTGAGCACAGCCCTGTGAGGAGAGGCTGAGGGAGCTGGGGTTGTTTAGCCTGGAGAAGAGGAGGCTCAGGGGCGACCTCATTGCTCTCTACAACTCCCTGAAAGGTGGTTGTAGCCAGGAAGGGGTTGGCCTCTTCTCTCTAGCAACCAGCACCAGAACAAGAGGACACAGTCTCAAGCTGCACCAGGGGAAGTTTAGGCTCGAGGTGAGGAGAAAGTTCTTCACCAAGAGAGTGATTCGTCATTGGAATGGGCTGCCCGGGGAGGTGGTGGAGTCACCGTCCCTGGAGGTGTTCAAGAGAGGATTGGACATGGCACTTGGTGCAATGGTCTAGTCGTGGGGACTGTGGTGACAGGTTGTACTCAATGATCTTCGAGGTCTTTTCCAACCTTGGTGATACTGTGGTACTGTGAAACTCATCAGCAGTGTAGAGGTGAGGGCTGTCCTTTCTGAAAGGAAGATACAGAGCAGTGGTGGAGACTGGAGCAGCACAGGGAAGCAATGCTCATCTCATTTCGTCAGTAGCAGAAGCAGGTGACTTCTAAGCATCCAAACAGCCTTCTGGGAGGAAGGGCCAGCTGCAAGCAGGACTTTCCCTGTGGCTCTGAGGGAAATATTAGAACATTTGAAGGGATGTAGCAAAGCCAGAGCACTTCATGGTGCAGAAAGGTGGCGTCCAAGTCAGAAGATGGTTGCAGCCCCGTGTTGCATGAGGGTTACAGTGTCTGTGGAACTGACTGTCACAATCAGTGAAATACTGAGCCTGAAAGGGAACATGTGAAGGACAGATGATGACTGCTCAGGCCTGGGTTTGACATGTCCTGTATCTGCCAAGCTGCTGAAGTGCTGTGCTTCTGCTTGCTCTGGTTATTTCCCAGTCAGCGCCTGGAAAGGGAGCAGATTTCCCATCCAGATATGCTGCTTAGAGGCAGATACAGAAGTGTGGCTGAAGGGACTGTTTTGAATTGTGTTGCATAAGAAAGAGCAGCCAAGACAATGCTCTGAGAAAGAACAACTGAAGGGCTTTTCTGCCCTTTTCTGTCTGTTGCCATGCAGGTAGGTGGGGTGGCAGAAGTGTGCTGAGGAGAAGAGGTCCTGTTTGTGTTCAGACAAAATGTTTTGTGACTGATTTTTGTCAACGTCCAACTTCCTCTTTTATATCTTGCTATTCTGAAGTTAACTTACTGACATGTCTGCCACAGCAGAGCTCCTGCTATGGGCCAGCAGGCCATGGTCCTGTGCGCTGTTCCAGCATAACAATGTCCCCCATGTGCAGAACTTCTAAGCAGGAGACAGGAGAGAGGCTCTCGGGACATACGAAGCTTGCCAGCTTACCAGAAGATACAGTGTGAAAGGTGAATATAATATTTGTATATCCCACAGTTCTTCAGCAGGACTAAAGTCATCCTATCAGCAGCAGAAGGTACCTGTACAAGGAGCAGGTTGGGTGAGTTGCCATTTTTCTATTATTGATCTAGAGATTTGAAATGGGAGATCCAGGATGAGCCACTTGCTTTACTGATCTCTGGAACCGTGTATGTTCACAGAGCTCCAGGACCAGCAGATGTCAGTTTTATTAAATTTAAGTTTGAATTTGTGTCCTTGGTTTAGAGACTGCATCTGCGACTGCAAGCAGCAAAAGCAAACAGTGTGCAGCAGCCTGCGCTGGCCACAAAGTTTGTTGCTTCGTTACTGCTCTCTGTAGCATGTTGGTGGTTCTGCTAATCCAAAAAGAATTGTGTATCAAGGAGGGAATGCATCACCTCTCTGCCTTCCCAGGGCAGCCAGGAGCTGGCTGTAAATCTTACTGCCGTGCTCTGAAGTGTTTAGCCTACTAAGAATGAAGGCTGTGCACTTGCCCCTGAAAAGATGGTCAGTGGAAGAGCATCTCCAGTTTGCATCAGTGTGCAGGTGGTGTTACCAAACAGGCCATGCAGAGATCCCAGACTAAAATAGATAATGGCTTTCAGTCACTAGATGCAGCAGCTTTCTCGTGATGAGAAAAAGGTTACAGGAGTTACTGAGTTATTCTCTACCATGAGAAGCTACTGCACTGTGACCACCAGCCATGGTTACAGTCAGGCTGAGGGCTGTTGTTAGTAGAACTGTGAGTACCCAGACAGAGGTCCTAAGCAGGCATGGAGGTGTTCAGGCCCCTGTCTGTGATGAGTGCCAGCGCCTGGCACTTGTAATGGAGGGTTGCAGAGACAACACCTGTGTTAGATGTGAACAGGTGAACGATCTGCTCACCCTGGTGGCTGAACTCAAGGAAAAAGTTGTGAGTCAAAGGATTAGAAAGGAATATGGAGAGGAGATAGACTTGGGGAGTCAGACTCTGGCATCCCTGGGGAGGGTCAGCAGGTGTGGATGCAGGGGAATCCCATGCCTTCTTGTCACCTGGAAATAGGAAGAAACCTAAGAGATGAGGAGCAATGGAGGCAGGTCTCTCTCCAGTGAGGCAGGAGAGACAAGTGAGTCCCCTCCCAATGCCCCCAGTCTTCCCAGTTGCCCACACACAGCAGGTTTGGGGATCTTGAAAAAGAAGGTCAGACAAACAGGGATGGAGATGATTGTCCATGCACACAGCCACCCAGGACTTGTCAGCCAGTGCCACGACTTAGAACTAGTGCAAAGAAGAGAAAAAGAAAGGTGGTGGTAGTAGGGGATTCCTTTCTCAGGGGAACTGAGGGCCTGATTTGCAGGCCAGATCCATCCCATAGGGAGGTCTGCTGCCTGGCTGGGGCACGGATTAGGGACATTTCTAAGGGACTCCCCAATCTAGTGTGGCCATCAGACTATTACCTGTTGCTGGTTATACAGACTGGGAGTGATGAGGCAATGCAGAGGAGTCTTTCCTTGTTAAAGACTTATCATAGAATCATAGAATCAGTCAGGGTTGGAAGGGACCACAAGGATCATCTAGTTCCAACCCCTGCCATGGGCAGGGACACCCTACTTCTGGTCTTTGGGGAGATTACTTGGGGGCTAGGAGCACAGGTGGTGTTCTCCTCAATCCCTCTAGTGACAGGAAGTAATATTGAAGGAAAGAGAAAAATACATGTGATTAATACATGGCTTAGAGGCTGGTGCCACCAACAGAACTTTGGCTTTTTGACCATGGGAAGTTTTCTTGGCACTGGGTCTGCTGGTGACAGATGGAGTTCATCTGTCCCATAAGGAAACAAGAATCCATGCACATGATTTGGCTGGGCTCATTGACAAGCCTTTAAACAAGTTTTAAAGGGGGATGGGGACAAAGCTGGCCTTGCCAGCAAGAACTCTGGGTGTAGTAGCCCAACGCTTGTGGAGCAATGTGTTGGCATCTTAGGTAACCAGAAGGTCTACCCCACCTCAAGGTTGAAAACTATGTGCTCAACTCCCTCCCTGAAATGTTTATACACCAATGCAGGTAGCATGGGCAATAAACAGGAGGAGCTGGAGGCCATTGTGCTACAGGGAAACTATGATATGGTAGCCATTGCAAAAACCTGGCAGGATGACAACTGGAGTGATGCAGTTGATGGGTACCAACTTTTCAGAAGGGATAGGCAAGGAAAAAGAGTTGATGGAGTGGCCTCTATGTTAGGGAAACATATGGAACCATGCAAATTAATGAAGGTGATGATAAGATGATGATAATGAGTCCTTATGGGTAAGAATCAGGAGTAAGGCCAGTAAGAGTGATATCATGGTGGGAATGTGTTACAGACCACCCAACCAGGATGAAGAGATGAAAATCTTTGTAAGCAGTTGAGAGAGGTTTCACAATTGTTTCCCCTTGTTCTTGTGGGTGAGATGGTTTTGTTCTCTGTCCTTGGGGAAACGAGGAGGGGGTTAGTAAAACTACCACCTTGAACTTCAGTAGGGCCAACTTTGACCTGTTCAGGAGATTGATTGACAAAGTCCCTTGGGAGGCCACCTTGAAGGATATGGGAGTCCAGGAAGGTTGGGCATACTTCAAGAAGGAAGTCTTAAAGGCACAGGAGCAGGCTATCCCTGTGTGCCAAAAAATGAGTTGGCAGGGAAGATGTCTGGCCTGGCTGCATAGGGACCTTTGGCTGGACCTCAAGAACAACAGGCCTTTGGAAGAGGGGACAGGTCTCTCATCAGGACTATAAAGATGTATTAAAGCTATGCAGGGAGAAAATTAGGAGAGAGAATGCACAACTAGAGCTCAACCTAGCTACAGCGATTAAGGATAATAAAAAATGTTTCTATAAATTCATTAACAACAGAAGGAGGACTAAGGAAAATCTCCATCCATTGTGGGATGCGGTGGGAAACAGAGTGACTAAGGAGAAGGCTGAGGTGCTCAATGCCTACTTTGCCTTGGTCTTTTGCACTGGATCCAGCAGTTCCCTGGACACCCAGCCTCCTGGACTAGGCGTCAGGGAGGGGAATCAGAATGAGGTTATCACAGTAAATGAGGAAGTGGTCAGCGACCTGCTTAGACACACACAAGTGTATGGGGTTGGATGGGGTAGACCTAAGGGAGTTGGTAGATGAGTTTGCCAAGCCACTTTCCATTATTTACCTGAAATCCTGGCTAACTGGTGAGATCCCAATGGACTGGAGGGTAGCAATGTAACACCCATCTACAAGAAAGGAAGAAAGCAGGATCTGAGGAACTGTCAGTCTGGCCTCAGTACCAGGGAAGGCCACAGAGCAGATCATCTCAAGTGCTATTACACACCATACAGAGAACAACCAGGGAATCAGACCCAGTCAGTGTGGGTTCATGAAAGGCAGGTCCTGCCTGACCAACCTGACAGGATGACTCAGCTGTTGGATGAGGGAAAGGCTGTGGATATTGTCTCTACCTAGACTTCCAAAAAGCCTTTGACACTGTATCCCACCGGCTTCTTGTGGACAAACTGGCTGCTTGTGGCTTGGATGAGCACACACTGCTGGATAAAGCCCTGGCTGGCTGGGCCCCAAGAGTGGTGGTCAGTGGGGTTAAATCCAGCTGGTGACCGGTCACAAGTTGTGTTCCGCAGGGCTCAGTGTTGGGACCACTTCTGTTTAATACCTTTATTGATGACCTTGATGAAGACATAGAGTGTGTCATCAGTAAGTTTGCAGATGACACCAAGTGGGGCAGGAGTGTTGATCTGTGCCAGGGTAGGGAGGCTCTACAGAGGGACTTGGATAGGTTGGATCAAAGGGCCAGTGTTACTGGGATGAGCTTCAACAAGGCCAAATGGCAAGTCCCGCACTTGGGTCACAACAACCACAAGCAGTGCTACAGGCTTGGGGCAGTGTGGCTGGAGAGCTGTCTGGCAGAAAGGGACCTGCGGGTGCTAATCAACAGGCAACTGAATATGAGCCAGCAGTGTGCCCAGGTGACTAAGTGTGGTGGGTTGGAAGGCAGATCCTCCCTTGCCTCCCACCTGGGCAAAAAAAATGAGACTCAAACAAATGGATTGCAGAAGTGATGGAAAGTTTAAATGGAAAAGCAGTGAGTGTTTTACAGAAGCTACAAGCACAGTGACAAAGGAGATCCCAAAGCATAGAGTCCCTCACAGCACACCCAGGAGCCTCCCAGCATTTCCCTTCTCCCTACCTGAGGGTACACCCAAAATCCTGGGCTCTTTCTTCCCCCCTCCACTGTTAGGCTAATCTCAGCTGGCCAGATCTGAGATTGCCCTTCCTCCTTCTCCTCTTGGCATTAGGCCTAGCCAGGCCTAAGAGGCCTTGAGACAACTCCCCTTCCATTACCAGATAGGGAGCATCTCCCATGGGAGCAGCAAGGGAAGAAAGAGGAAGTGTAAGACCTTGCAGATGGATTTATAGGGAGCAGGACATTATGGGGATGAAATACACAGCTTCCAGTGTCCACCCTCTGGGCTGGACACCCAGGGCACCAGAGGTGTATCTTGTGTGGTAACAGCAGAAGGCACCCAGCCTAAACTGCCATACTAAGAAAGCCAAAGGCATCCTGGCTTGTATCAAAAATGCTGTGTCCAACAGGAGCAGGGAGGTGATTGTCCCCTTGTACTCAGCTCTGGTGAGGCCACACTTGGAGTATTGTTTCCAGTTTTGGGCACCTCAACACAGGAGAGATGTGGAGGTGCTGGAGCCAGTGCAGAGGAGGGCAACAAAGCTGATGAAGAGCCTGGAGAATAAGTCTTATGTAGAGCAGCTGAAGGAGCTGGAAATGGTCAGTTTGAAAAAGAGAAGGCTGAGGGTAGACCTCATAGCTCTATACAACTACCTAAAGGATGTTGTGGAGAGACTGGTGCTGGTCTCTTCTCACAGGTAATTAGTGATAGAACAAGAGGGAATGGCCTCAGGCTACGACTGGGTAGCTTTAGACTGGACATTAGGAAAAAAAAATTCATAGAAAGAGAGGTCTCTTCAACAAGGCCAAATGGCAAGTCCCGCACTTGGGTCACAACAACCACAAGCAGTGCTACAGGCTTGGGGCAGCGTGGCTGGAGAGCTGTCTGGCAGAAAGGGACCTGGGCCACACATTGGAATGTGCTGCCCAGGAGGTGGCTGAGTCACCAGTCCTGGATGTGTTTAGAGGTCATTTAGACATGGTGCTTGGGAATATCGTTTAGGGGTGAACTTTGTAGAGTAGGGTTATTGGTTGGACTTGGTGATCCTGAGGGTCCTTTCCAACCTGAATCTTTGTGTGATTCTGTGACTAACCCAAAAAAAGCCCAACCATGGGAAACTAGATGGGCAGGAAGATTCAAAGTAAGCCTTAGAAGTGTTACCAACCTCTGTTAAAGCCTGTGGTCCTCCCAGGGCGCCAGCAGGTCTCAAAAGAGTTGTGAGTTGGTATTGGTAACTATGAACAGCAGATGGAATATTTCCTCTTATCTTTTATCATTCTGTTTTCCTATGACTTCTGAAACACTCAGGTAAATGGAAGATTTGGAGGCTAACTTAATCCAGACACGCAAAGCATGCAGAATAGAGCAAATGGTGGCAAAATGGCTCCATCGCTCTCGGGACGGTGCCTCCAGGTAAACGTGGTCTTGGTGAAAGGGGTACCTAAAGATCAGAGACAGCACAACCTGGTTCCCAGCAAGCAAGGGTGGTCACAGGTTGCAGATCTTGCTTGTTCTTTCATTTGTTCTTGGGAAATATGCATGCAGTAATCCCCAGAAAAAAGCCCTGTATTATTAAGCATCCCTCTTGGTTTCCAGGGACTGTTGTGCCTGCTTTCACTCCTCCTGGTTTTGTGAGTTATCTGCTCACATGCAGTACTGCTCAGTGCAGAATATGTGTTTCTTGAAGATGAGGTGTGCTTCCCTTTTTGTCTTGCCACTGGCCCATTGGCAAGATTGGGTTGCATTTACACGGGATCCTGGCCCACAGCTGCTTTGCTTTCCTAAAGTCTGTGAATCAAAATTAAGCTGCTCTGGACCCTGGCAGAGAGTTGTAAATTGTCTCACTGCCTTTCTGGGTAAAGGTGTTGCTGTGATTTGTGGAGGTCAGGGCTTGAAATGGGACACACCTGGACTTTTCCTCCTTGTGACCACTGAGCTGAGGTGGCTAAAAGTTGTGGTCACAAACAACTGGTGCCACTGGTGTGATGTCTTCATCTTTTTGCAGAACCTGGGGAATGACTGCTAGCATGCACCACGCAGAGCCACCCATGGGTACTGCAGCAGCGCTGTTCTCTCTGTGTAGTGGTGCAGCCCACTTAAAGTGTGTGTGCAAATATGTCTCTTAAAGTATCTCCTGATTGTATCTTAATTCATCACTGGTTTCTCGTCTCACAGGGGCAGAGTGTCTATGACAGACAGCACCAGTGATGGCAGTGGCCAGCCTGCCAGCCGTGTCAAACTTACTGTTACAGTGTACAAAGATTTGGTCCTTGGTCACTATGGCTTTGAGATCTGTCCGAGCCTTCCTCTTACAATTGCGTCTGTTGCGGCAGGTAAGCATCATCACAGGTGCAAGAGGCCTGAACTCTCAGGACACCTGCCAAGTATTTATGAGTTTGTCAGGTTCCTCTGGTTGGCATCTGATCTCCGAATACTGAGGGCAAAAGCCTGTGTGCCTGTGGCATGCAGAAGCTTGGACATGTTTGTGGTTCTGATGGCATGGAAAAAATCTAAGCCATTGGCAGCTTCACCACTAATCCTTTGCCTGCACTTGGACACAGCTTACCTTCAGGGACACAAAAAGCCACTTCAAAGCAAAGTTCTTTCTGGTGTTCTATCTGAAGTGAAAAGGAAGAATTTGATCCAATCTTAGAATTCTTATTCTGCAGTGGGTCCAGTGATTTATCACTGAATATGTTCTCTAGGCTTACAGCCCTGTAACATGGGGAGAATCACTGCTATTTACAGGCAGCCCTGGTGAAATTCTGCCTAAGTCAGGTAGATCAACTCTTCCAGTTATAAAAGGGATGGATATAACTCTGCTTTTAAGGTGGCTCAGAGATTTTTAATCAAAACCAGAATCTGTCTTTTATTTACCCCCTCTCTGCCTGGGGAATGGCCGTCCAACTGCCTGGACCTGAAAGATGTTTAGTATAAAGGCACTGCAGTACAGCCTTTCTCCTTTTACAGTGCTTTTGAGTGAAATTTTCTCTTGATGTCTCTTCCCAGGTGAAATGTGGATAAATTAGTTGAGAGTCTTGGGGTCTAAAAAGTGGGGAAGGAGGTTTTCTTTTATGCTTTTCTTTATTCCAAGGCACAAGGAAGCCTGTCCTATTAAGTCCTGCCTATTACTGTGGGAGCCCATGGCTAAAAGCCCTATGATTAATTACAAATTATTGTCTCTGTGTTTTGGCTTTTCTGTATGTTGCCTGATGCCAGGGTTGCCCTGAGAGCACCTGGCAGGTGCTGGGTGGATGTGTGGCCAAACCTGTCTGGCAGAGGAGTTCAGCAGTGTGTCTTGGCCAGCAGACTGGCCTGGTGGTTCTGGGAACTGTGTGCACACTCATCCTTCCCAGACCATAGGTCTACCTGTTCCTTAGTCCCTTGGATTCTGCAGCTGCCACCTTCCTGGAAAGCCCAGAAACCATCTTTTTCCCTTGTTGTGGGTCCTGCTAGTGGACATCATGGTTAAGAAGACCTCTGTGCTCTCCCAGCTTGCAGAGGGCAGTCCAGCCTGCACTGGGACTGTGGCAGCACCTTGTCCTGGATGGTGGTGTACTGGGAGTGCTGAGTCCTGGCCTACTTGACCAGCTGCTGGGATGTCACCCACAGGGTCAGGTCTGGGTGCAGACCCCACATGGAGGGAGTGTAGTGCTGTGGCAGCTGCCCAGGGCTTGCAGGCAGCTAAAGGGCAGTTCCAGAGAGCCTGTGAGCCCTCCTGCTGTCACAGGGCAGGTGGTGTCTGAGGACCATGGGTGGGCTGTGGCAAGAGAAAGATGTTCAAGAGTGATCTTCTGTGGGACAGGGACAGCTTGGGGGCCAGAGGACAGCCCTGGGAGGCGGCATGGGCACAGGCAGTGTTTGTGCCACCAGCTGGCATCAAGGCCCAAACATCCTTTGGCCCCTTTTTGTTTTGCTAGCCAGAGGCAGTTGCTGAGGCAAGTGGGTGCCAGGTGGGAGGAGGAGCTCCCAGCGAGTGTCCCTGCTGGGACACTGCTGTGACTGATGGTGTGCTGATGGTCACCCACAGGGAGTACTGCTGAAGGGAAGCTGCAGCCTGGCGACCAGCTCCTCCTGATAAACTCCACAGCGGTGGATGATGTGTCTGTTGAACGAGCGGCTGACATCATCAGGTGTGGTGCTCATGGCCTGCTGTGGGGACAAGGTGGCAGAGGGGTGAGAGGAGAGGTGTGGGGACCAGACTGCAAAGATGCATGGCTCTGTGGGAACCTCGCTGCCCCTCAGGTCTTGTGCTGGGTGGATCCTGCTCCACAGGGACAAGACTGTCCTGCAGCTAAGTGGGGGCCTAGCGGGGGGGGGCTAGTGTTGGCTGAGACCCTTGTCAGTGGGTGTGGAGGGGTCAAAGGCCTTGATGATACCATCTGCTATGACACTGGGAAGGAGGGTGCAGGCAGCTGATGGCCTTGGCTGACTGCATGTCTCTGTTACAGGGAGGCTGGTGATGAGCTCCTCCTAACCGTCCTTCGCTGCACATTGGTAAATGGCCTTTCTTCAGCACTCTTGGTAGCACTGCCCCAGATGGGAGGCCAGGGATGGTGAGGTGGCTGGGCTGGCATGCACGACACAAGGGCCCAGTCAAAGCCACAAGGGAGCTGCGAGGGTCTTCTGCTTTCACAAGTGCTCTGTGTGGAGATTTTGGGGAGAATCAGTGGTAACTCCTCACAGCTCCCTGGGTGCAGAGCCAGGGTGACTTGCAGAGCCTGCCTGACAGAAAGGCTCCCTCACTGGCTGGAGCCCAGGTGGGCTCTACAGGGGCCAGGAGACTACAACAGTTGGGATGCAGGTACGACTCCTCAGGAAGTTGTGGCCACCAAGAACAGCCTGGAGTGTTCCTCATGTGCTGGGGCTCTCTGGGCTGTGGGGATCCCCCTGAACAGTAAAAGTAAGTGCCAAGGCTGCAGGCCCAAACATCCATCCTCAGTGTTCCTTGGAAGCCCTTCAGGTTTTTCTTTGAGTGCTGGAAAAGTTGGTCCTCTTTAATGCAGACTGTCTGGTTAAGGGCTGGGACCTGAGTGTGTATCCTACTTTGAGAAAAGAAGCAGATTTTTAGTATGGTGCTGATTGCTCATTCCTGTAGCATAAAATTCCCCAGAAGGCACGTGTTTATCCACATGGATTTCAATGTGTGTGAAAGCTGAGCTGCAAAGCAAGGACAAAACTGGGTCTGTGTGCTTGTTGGCTTTTTGCAATGTATGAAAGTGGCCTGAGGGGAATTTTCCCCCTGCAACTCCAAAAAGCATTTTGGGAGTTTTTTTTTCAGTTTGCTTGAAGGCTTTTTATTTTTACTCATGAACAAGGATGATTTAGAAATGTCACTAGAGCTCTCAGACTTAAGGGTCGTGAGATTTCTTGGCTATTCAGTGAGCATGTACATCAAAGGCAAAATTAAATATATTTTTCCAGTTCATAGTTTTCCAGGTGTTGGCATTCAAAAGATGTGCACAAAGCCAAAGCAACCAGAAAAGATCTAGGCAAACCCACTGAACAGTGGTTTCCATCTCCTGTAAATCTGATCTCCTTTGCACAATGCAGTAGCTGTCAGTCTTGCCTGTGCTTGATCTGGCTCTGGAGATCAAGGATAAAATTAAGAGTTAGTTATGCAAGATCTGAATGCCTGCCAAAGGGAAGGAAATGCAATGGTTTTGCAGAGAAAAGGATTTGGAAAACCCTTCATGGGATCTGAAACACTTCACAGGCCTTCATGCATTGGTGAGAAGCAGGTGGGACACAAACCCATTTTTGTTTTTTCTTTGCAGGTCATTTTAAGGACACCTCCAAATGCAGCCAAGGCTGATCTTGGGTTTGGGGATGGCTCTTGCCCCACTCTGAAGGCAGCTGTGCTTAGAGCTGAGAGGTAACACCTCCCATCATGGACACCAGACCCTCTGCTGGGGCAGCTCTGGCTGCACTAGAAGGAATGTGGGAGGCCTTGGCCCTCCTGGGAGCAGCTGTGAGGCATGATAGAATAGAATAGAATAGAATAGAATAGAATAGAATAGAATAGAATAGAATAGAATAGAATAGAATAGACCAGACCAGACCAGACCGGAAAAGACCATCGAGATCATTAAGGTCAACCTATCACCCAACACCATCTAATCAACTAAACTCATCCAGTCCTGGCAGGCACTGGTAGGGCAGTGCTGTCTGTGCACAGAGACTCTTGCCTGCATCCCTTCCTCCATCCTTGCCTTGGAGCAGGATGAGGCTGGGGCAGGATGGGAGGCACCTGTGCCTCTGGCAAGAGTGTAGGAACTGCTCTACCTTGAAGCTGTCTGGGATACTGAGGGTTACTGCCTCTGTTCCTCTTAGGGAATATTGTGCTTTACAAGGGCACAGGGACTTGGAGGTCCCTAAGCTTATGTGGTGTCTTTTGAGTTTGTTAGGCCCCTGTAACAGTGAAAGCTTGGTTACGTGACAGCCATTTATGGCCAATTTTCTTACATACTTATGGTATGAAAGTATGCTCCAGAAGCCCTAGCTGAGCTGGGAGATGCTAGATACTTGGCTGTGTTCTTGTGGTGCACTGATGGTGGTTTCACCTGTCTCTGCCTGACACTCTACACCTGTAGGTCCATCATACTATATAGCCCCACTGCAGGTCACCTGTAGGTACATCAACAGTCATTCTGCAGGACCCTGGCATCATTGCAGGAGTTGGGGAGATGCCTAAACACAGAAACTGGTTAAAGTGTTGTGAAATTAGGAGTGTGTAGAGTTCACACATGTCCAGTTGCTGCTTTGGGTTCAACAGGCAGCAACCACCCATACAGGTCAGAAAGGCCTGAAGCAAGCCCAGAAGCTGAGGGACTCTGACAGCTCCAGTTGCTGTGAGTGCAGTGTGGTGTGAGCAGCTTCAGCACTGGCTGCCTTGCACCCCTGCCTGTGCTGCAGATCTCTGCCTCTCATCTGGAGGTATGACAGGCTGAGCTGCTGACCCAGACTGTTGTTTTCTCAGGGTGGGCCCAAGTCATCATTTCTTACTGCAGAGAAGAGGGCCAGGCTGAAAACAAACCCCGTGAAAGTGCGTTTTGCAGAGGAGGTGCTGGTGAACGGACACACACAGGTCAGTGGCACGCAGCTGCAGCTGGGCACCCTGGGCGCTGCACACTGGGCTGCTCCCTGGAGCGATGCTGGGCTGGTTTAACATGGGCAGGACCTACAGAAGGGCTGCACCCTCACCTTGACAGTCTGCCCTGAATATGCATCCAGGCACCTGGTCCTAACCTGCTTCCTGTGCTCACTGGTGGACTGAGGGAAGAGCTAGCACCTTCAGAGAGTTTTGTCTTTGATTTGCTTACTTAACAAGTGAAGAATACCTGCATGTACCCCTTTTGTTATTTTACCATCAGGTAAACTTTAAACCAGCATCACACAGCTGTGGCACGGAACAGACGTCTCTTGAAGTGCTAATCTCCCCAGAGCAAACCTAGGCTGAAGCTTGGGCACAACAAATCTTAACCCTAAAGATGGGAGGTGAATCCTACTGTCATGCCAGGTTTATTTGCTTCTAAAGCAGCAGGGGTGTCAATCCCTGGCCTTCAGCCATGTTCAGGTGGCCCTTATGTTCAGAGAATTCAGTGGTGGTGACTTTGTTTTGCTGTTGAACATGACGTGTTCTCTAGGTGATGGGGTGACAGCTTGCTGTGTTTCATATCATTGCAAAGGGTTTCCACAGAGAATTCAGAGATGCTGCCATGACAGACAGACAGCTGAGCCAGTCTGTTCTTATGCAAATAAAGATCACTGGATGAGTCCTGCAGATCTTTCACAGGGTTTCTGGCACTGATGAACTCTGTAGGTATGGGTCTGCCTGCAGCAGAATAGGATAAGCAGTGAGGATGCTTGTAGCTTCCCTGAAGTATGAACAGCTCTTAGATGTTTCCATGGTGACTTATCAAGCTCAATGCATTTATGACGGACTGGAGTCAGTTGGGAGCTTTTAATTCTGAGTTTCTCTTTTTCTCTTTGGAATGAAAAATTTCAGTGCTCAAAGTCCCTCACTCACTTCTCATAAGTGCAGTCCAAATCTTGCTTTTGTGCATCTTGTAGTGATGGTGAACCAACCACCAGGCCCTTTTCTTCTTCACTGTATCTTTGTTTCCTGTCTTTGGTGGTAGTAGGCTTTCCTGACCAACCTCAGGCAGAGCCTTCCCTGTAGCACGCATTCCCTCTTCTCCCCCTGCACCAGGGCAGAGGTGCAGTCAGAGATGCCATGGATTTCACCAGCCAGGTAGACAGGCACAGTATGCATGCTTTGGGACCTGTGCCAAACTCCAGGCATTCAGGGACTGCTTCTTCTCTGGCCTGGTCTACAGAGCAGGAGGGGATCAAGTGTGACTCTTGACACATCTTCCAGTGAATCTCTACAGGCTCTGGGGTCCTTTCCTTCCTGCCAAGTATTTGACAGATGTGCTGAAGCTGCTGCAGGGTTCAGCTCTGCTATTCAAAGTGCTGTTCATATCCCTCTCATCTTAAAAGGCAGGTGTGTCTGGGATCCTGCCAGGGCGTTATGGCAGCTGGGTCACACCCTTCCTGTCACACAGAAACCAGCACTGAGCCCCTCATGTGGCTGGGAGATGTGACACGCAGGCT
Organism: Picus viridis; assembly: GCA_033816785.1. Lineage (NCBI taxonomy): Eukaryota > Metazoa > Chordata > Aves > Piciformes > Picidae > Picus > Picus viridis. Next base: position 87,784,374 of record CM066606.1, on the reverse strand, counting down.
GCAGAGCTCATAAGGCAGGGAACAGGGAAGACAAGGTTGTGCACTGGAAGTGGTATCAGGCAGAGACAACCTTGGGCAGAGAGGCCTTGGGCAAGGCTGGTGGTGGGATACAGCCAGACCTTAAAAAGCCAACAGTCTCTTCTTGTTCCTATAGCTGAAGGTTCACACTAGTGCCTGCTTGAGCGCTCCTATGGAGCTGTTTCTGCCAGACACTTAGCACTGGTGTTGCAGCACATGAAGGTCTCAGATCTGTGCCATTCACTGACCCAATTGCAAGGTAGGTCTTGAGAGGTCCAAAGGTGGAACTTCTGGAGGGCACACTTCTACTCTGTGCTTGCTGCAAAGCCTCATCAATACTCTGCTGAGCTAAGCTAGTCATAGCTCTGCAAGTGTAGAGGAGTGACATAATCTGTGTAATTTGCATTAATTTAATGAGAACATGAAGGTAAAAACATGTATTTGGGTGTTGGAGTCCCACTTGTGTTAGCTTCCCTTTTCGCCAGCTGGATGTGAATCCTGTTTTGAGTAGTAAAATATTAGCACGAAGGAAGAGTGGATGCATCTTTTGCACGTTTATGACTTCTTTCTGGAAAGCCACTTCACCACAGACAGCAGCTACTCTGCTTGAGTGTTTTAGAACTGCTCTGCTTTCAGTGGACTGACAAAAAAATGGGCATTAAGGTCCTGAAAAACTGCAAAGCCTCCTGTTTCAGTAAATGTGCTGCTCTTGTCATCTTAATGGAGCATTGCTGGGTGATCTTTGCGGCAGCTGGAAGGAGCCCAGAGGCTGCCTTCTGCAGCTGAAACCTGAAACTCCAGTTTGGGAACATAAATTGTTAATGAGCCTCGGTGCTATTCAGCCTCCATTTTCTGTTGCAAACTGATGATGTATTTCCATGTAATGGAGCAATATGCAACAGACAAGTCCCTGAGGACATTTGGGTCAGCATCAGGCTGTGTATTATTAGAAGCTGTGGGGCTAGCTGCAGCATGGAGTAAATCACCCTTGCGCCAGACAAAGCAGGAGGGGTACAGCTGCTTAAGCCACAGCAGAAGCTTTCAGAATTAATTCTCATCAGTCTTTTGGAGTCTGCACAAAAGGAGAGAAACCTCATCTGGGTGTTCTGGCCAACTAATTGGATCTGACCAGGAGAGCTGTGGTACTTAATTTGTATATGAATTTCTGTATGGATTTCAAGTTCTGCTGAGTGCTGGCTGTACAAGGCCTTGTTCATTTGATAACTGACATTTGTGTGAGCTGCCAGAGTGAATGTGCAGCTGGTGCAAACCCCAGCATTGCTTTTCTGAAAGGGATGGCAGACACAGAGTCTGCCAAAGACGTGATGTACTCATGATGCTTAGCATAAAGGAGTTAGAGCTTGGTCTTAGGGGCAGCAGCAGTGTGCACTCTTGTTTTCTTAGTGATGAATGTAGGCTTGAACACCACAAAACGAGGGGGGGCACAAGGAGCAAGATTGAGAAGTGCTTGTTTTGATACTTCTAGGGTATATTCGCTCTCTATCAAGAGGGACCAGGCTGTGAGATTTATAAGGTGTTGTACAGCAAATGAAATATAAGGGAAATTATCTTACAAATGCCATGGCAAGATCAGTTCTGTTAGACTGGAGGAGCATCCTGGTCCAAGAACACAGGAAAGATCTTCTTAATAGGAAGTCCAAGGCTGGAGAAGGCTGCTCAGCACTGAACAAGAAGAAGGATGAAAACATGAGGGTGCAGATGAGCTCTGCTACAGGAGTAAGGTGGAAGTAGCTCTAAACAGCTGCAGAAAGAGAGAGGACAATTCCCAGACCATTCCCAGGGCACCCAGTGAAGGTGCTGTGGGAGTCACTGCCTTGCCTCGTGCATTTGAGACCTGGTGACATCATGTCCTGTCTTGGAAACCCCAGAATCACTAGCGTTTGGGGAATGTGCAGTAAGTGCACTACACCATGTTTAGCTGAATCCTACAGCCTTCCCATTGGTATGCAAGCTCTGTTTGTGCTGGCATGGAGGGGTTTGGTAGCTCTTGAGCTGAAGTCATGGCTGCTGCCAATGAGAAAGTGTCAGTGTGAGGGCTACTGCTGCCTGGTGCCCAGTATTGGGAAGATGACTTTTTGGGCAAACAAAAAGTCATCTTTTCTGGTAACAAGCAGGGAAGATGGGTCTCAGCTTTCAATATCTGCCAGATCTTCCTATGACAGGTGAGAAGTGGGCAGAGGGCTCATGCAGGACACGTGCAACTGCTGCCCTGGCTGCAGTTTGATGGCAAAGGCACTCACGAATGCTCCTTCCCTTGGTCCGTGCCAGAAGCATACTCAGGAAATAAAGCTTGGTGTCACAGCAGAGGAGTGCAAAAGCAGAGAGATTTTCATTTATACCAGGATGTGCTATGTCAGGCAGAACTGCCTGGAGGCTTAATGTCCAAGGATTAATGCTGTTGCTTTTGTTCTGCAGGGCAATTCTCTTCTTTGCATGCCCAATGTTCTCAAGGTATACTTGGAAAATGGACAGACAAAGGCTTTCAGGTTTGAGACGAACACTACTGTGAAGGTAATGATGCTTGATTGTCTGTCTTTGTTTCCACTACCTGAATTCAGTCCAGTAGCAACAGTGCAAGCAGTGGAACAGTGCAAGAGTGGAGTCCAAGTTCGGAGATCATGTGAACCCAGCAAGTGCAGTTGTGCCAGGTGTTACTTAAAATGCCTGTCTGTATTCCAGCCTTATTTCTGCACTAGTGAAAGCATTTTCTTGCCAAGACATAAAAACTGAGGGTTCTGAAAAGCAGAACCACCTCCCTAGGATCACTGTGCTTGGTGGTGGTATGGACAAGTTACTATCATTCTGGAACAGGCTGCCCAGAGAGGTTGTGAAGTCTCCCTCTCTGGAGACTTTCAAGCCCTGCCTGGATGCCCTACCTGGATGCGTTCCTGTGCAGCCTGGTACCTGCATTAGCAGGGCACTGGACTCAGTGACCTCCAGAGCTGCCTTCCAACCCCTGCAGTTCTGTGATTCTCAAAATACAAGGTGCTACTCCCCAGAGCCGTTTATCATAGAACCACAAGATGCACTGGGTGGGAAGGGACCTCTAAAGGTCATCTTGTTCAAACTGCATGCAGTAGGCAGGGATGTCCCCAGCCAGGTCAGATCAAACTGGAGCTGGAATATCTCCAGGGATGGGGCCTCCACCCTGGTCAACTTGTTCAAGTGTTCCACCCCTTTATAAGTAAATAATTATTTTCTAATGTCCAACCTAAGTCTCCCCTTCTATAGTTTCCAGCCATTACCCCTTGTCCTGTTACTACAAGCCCTTGTAAAGACTATGTCCCCTACCCCTCAGCTACTGGAAGGCTGCTATAAGGTCTCCATGGAACCTTCTCTTCTCCAGGCTGAACAGCCCCAACTCTCCCAGCCTGTAGGAGAGGTTCTCCAGCCCTCTAATCATCTTCCTGGCCTTCTCTGGACCCTCTCCAGCTGATCCATGTCCTTCATGTGTTGAGGGTGCCACAGCTGGACACGGGAGGTCTCCCCAGAGCAGAGGGGCAGGATCCCCTCTCTCCAGCTCTGGCCACACTGCTTTGGATGCAGCCCAGGCTGCCCTTGGCCTTCTGTGCTGCCAGTACCCATTGCTGGCTCCTGTCCAGCTTCTCCCCCCAGTGCCCCAAATCCTTTCTCTGCATGGCTGCTCTCAGTCTTATCACCCCCAGCCTGGATTGGTACCAAGGATTGTCCCAGCCCAGGCTCAGGACCTTGCGCATGGCCTTTTTGAACCTCATGAGGTTCTGCTGGGCCTGCTTCTCCAATCTGACCAGGTCCTTCTGGATGACGTCCTGTCCCTCGAGCATATTAATCACACCACTCAGGTTGGTGTCATCAACAAACTTGCTGAGGGTGCCTCAGTCTCTGTCTGTATCATTGATGAAGATATTGAACAGCACTGGTGCCAGAATGGACCCCTGAGGGACACCACTTGTCACCCATCTCCATCAAGACATTGACCTCCACCCTCTGGTTGTGACCATCCAGCCAATTCTTTATGCATATCTCTCCAGCTTAGAGAGAAGGATGTTGTGGGGGACTGTATCAGCCTTCAGGGAAGTCCAATTTGATGACATCTGTTGGTCTTCTCTTGCCTGCCGATGCAGTCGCTGCATTATAGAAATCTACTGCCTTGATCAGGCAGGACTTGCCCTTGCTGAAGCCATGCTTCCCTACCACCTCCCTGTCCTTCATGTCCCACATCAGAGCTTTCAGAAGGATCTGTTTGAGCACAGAGGTGAGGTTGACAGGCCAGTGATTTCCAGGCTGAAATAAAAATTGGGAAAAGCAAGGAGATTTCGTCTATAGAACGGAAGAATTTCCTCAGAAAGGAGGAGTTTATTCTCTAAACTTCACAAAGCTGTTGTAGTCCTCACACAGGTAAGTCTCTGCAAGTCTTATCACTTGCAGGGCATGAGGAAAGGGAAGACAAGTGGAAAAGAGAGATTTGAATGCCCACCTGCAAGGGTTGAGTTTCTGAAAGATGGATTAGTTCTTCAAGTTTGACCTGATTTTATTTGATCACCTCTGATCTGGAAACAAATTTTTCTGTATTGGAGTTATGTGCAGCTCTCTCCAGCCTCCTACAGAAACACTCAAATGGGCAAAGTGCTTCCTGAGTCAGGTGTTTTCAAAAGTTCCTCTGCTGTTTGAGAAATCCTTGCTTAAAACTGAGTTGTGACAAGCACTTTACTTACCTCAGGAGGCTTGAATGAGTCAAAGAAGTTCTCTTTCAGTTTGTATTCAGCCAAGCCTTGTGTACTGCTTTCTGTTTGACAAAAATAAAGCTGGTTATTTCCATTACAGTGTCCTGATAGACTTCTCCATACCACTGAAACACTAGTTTCAGTCAGATTTGAGGAGGTTTTGCCATTATGCTCTCAGATTCTTTTTTACTGATAGGGACAAGTGTTTTTCACCAGTTCTTGGCAGTTTCTTCAAAAGCTGTTGTCAACTTCAAGAAATCTAGAATGGTTAACAGCAAATGTTTGGATCAGGGGTGACAGAAAGTGCTTGACATCACCAGACTGAAAATGGCACAGCCAAGGCTTTCAGCATGAAGCAGCCCAGGAATTGCACGCCTGGGAAATATATTTGAGGCCTATTACACCTTGGCATCTTACTGCACTCTTCACACAGCAAGCAGCAGGTCCCTACTTTGTCCTCCCCTTGCCCTATCTTTGTCTGTGCTTCCCCTGCTCAACTCCATTCCCTACCAGCTGGCTGGCATCAGTGCACATGGGTGGGTCTGACCACAGTCCTCTGACTGCTTGGCTGGCACATTCTCTTATTGCTCCAGCTAGGGTAGCTCAGCAGCTAACTGCCATGCTTGTGCTTGGTGTCCCAAAGAGACTGCCATCTCCCATACCTCCACTTCTGATGAGCTTTCAGTCTTTCCTTTAACCTTGAGGCCTGTGTGGTTTGTCTAGGTCAGTGTACTCAGAAGCTGTGAGTGAAGAGGGAAAGCAGAACATCATCAGGGCACTGGTTTCCTGTGATGCAGCACTAGGAGTTTCACTGTTGCAGCATCAGCATGTTCTTGGCTGTGGAGTTTTGTGTCTAGGCACTGCCCATTCACTGCTGCCCACATGGCTGCCAGCAGCCGGAATCACCTCCATTCACATGGTGAGCCTGCAGTGCTCAAGGGCTGTGTCTAAGTTCTGTCTGACAGTCTGTGTGCTTCCCTGCCTAGGACATTGTTCTCACTCTGAAGGAGAAGCTGTCCCTCTGCAGCATCGCACACTTTGCACTCACTCTGGAGGAGCAGTACAACGTGGCCAAGATCCACCTGCTGCATGAGGAGGAGCTCATCGAGCAGGTGAGGAGAGAGCTCAAAACCATGGGGGGTGGGACCAGCACCAGCACTGGATTGTGGCCAGCAGGGTGCAGAGGGACCTCAGTTCTGCAGGTGTCAAAAGGAGTGAGCCTGACCCCATGTCCGGAGGTGGTGTTCTCTTCTCTCTGCCTGTCACATGTGCCTCTGCATTAGCCAGAGCCCCTGGAGAAATGGTGCTCTTAGGAGTATCTCACTCCACATAGAGAACCCTCAGAGCAATACCTACAGGCTGGTATTGCTGGGACCATGAAGAGTGTGCTTTGTGCCACCAGTCAGGTCAGGCCTATCTGCAGATGACTGAGTAAGCCTTCAAATAGCTGTGCACCCTGGGTGATCAGAGTTAACCAGCCAGGTGCCACTTTGATCAACTTCGCAGTCAGACGGTTGTGTCTTGTGAGCAAGAGGTTTGCTCTGTCAGTAGTTCTGCTCTCTTGGTACCCCTGGGGTAACCTTATCTGTGAGATATGCCCACTTGGGGATGTCATCTCTCTGCTGGGCTCTGTCTTGGCTGGTGATCCACTGTGACACAGAGAGGTCCAAATACTGAGCATCATTGGAATGTGCTGCCTGGGGAGGTGGTGGAGTCACCATCATTGGAGGTGTTTAGGAGGGGACTTAATAGGGTGCTTGGTTGCATGGTTTAGTTGATTAGATGGTGTTGGATGATAGGTTGGACACAATGATCTTGAAGGTCTCAGGTCTCTTCCAACCTCGTCTATTCTATTCTATTCTATTCTATTCTATTCTATTCTATTCATGCCTCAGAATTTCTGCCTTTTTTTTATTTTTCAGTTAGTGACCCTGTGAGGGATCTGCCCAGAATAAAATATGAGAACAGAGGACCTAGGGATCTTCACATTTTATCGACATTAGGATGATGATCCAAGTGTCTGCTTAGGGCTACTCTATTTCATGGCCAAACATAAAGCAGAGAAGCTTGCCCCTTCATCTGTCCTGATCATGCTGCAAGTATGTGAGATCAAAGGATATTTAATGAGATTTTGCTGTCAAAGGAATTCCAAGCTACTGCAGGGGGAAGAGAAATTAGAAGTAGAGCCAGAAATAAAATCTCAAACACCCACAATGTCTCCTTGTACTCACAAAGGACAGTGGCTAGGCTGCAGCCATTGGCTTGCCAGTAACTTTAAGTGATTTCTCTGCATTCCAATAAGCCACAGGCTTACTCTGCATCTATGGAGGGAGGGGCTGCAGCAGTAGCTGTTGCATGATGCTGTTCTTCATTGCAGGTGGTCCAGAAAAGAGAAGCTCATGACTGTCGATGCCTCTTCAGAGTTTGCTTTGTCCCAAAGGATCCCTTAGACCTCCTTCAGGAAGACCCAGTTGCCTTTGACTATCTCTACCTGCAGGTGAAACTGAATCATTCCATGGTTCAGAAATTCCAGATCTCATTTCTGCTTTAAACCAAAGCATGCTTTGGGCCAGCTCAGTTATATGAATGTGAAATGCAGGGCACTTAAGAGCAGATCATTTGGGTTCAATTTGCCTTAAATTCTTGTATCAACTTGACTCTTTAAGAGAATGAGATTGAAACGAGTGGCTCCCTGTGTTTGATGTGTGGTTGTCATGTCAGAGGCCTTATCCTGAGTTCTTGAGCTCCCATCACCATGCTGACTCAGCATTGTTTGTTGCAGAGCTGCAGTGATGTGCTTCAGGAGCGATTTGCTGTGGAAATGAAGTGCAGCGTGGCATTACGTCTGGCTGCTCTGCACATACAGGAGAGGATCTGTGCTTGTGCTCAGCCTCAGAAAGTGTCCTTGAAATACATTGAGTAAGTTCCTGCATTTCTGCCTTGCTGTCACTAACCCTGAAAAACGAAGGAGCCAGCTGGAAGTGGCATCAGCTCTGTGCTTGTCTCTGAACCAAAGAGACTGAACTTTAGGGCAAGGTGGCTTCAAGACTTTCCCTGGTTTCGATCTGATGAGCTGCTTGGATCATATGGACAGTATAAGACTTGGGCATGTCCCTAAACAGAGGGAGGTTCTGATCTATAGTTAAAGCAGGGACATAAAAATTTAGGTGACTGATGATCTTCTGGAGGGTAGGAAGGCTCTTCAGAGGGATCTGGGTTGATGGGCAGAGGCAAATCATGTGGGCTTCAACAAGGCCAAGTGCCAAGTCCTGCACTTAGGCCACAACAACCCCTGTCAGTGTTACAGGCTTGGGTGGGAGTGGCTGGAAAGCTGCTCAGCAGAGAGGGACCCAGGGGTGCTGCTTCACATCCAACTGAACATGATAGCAGTGTGCCCAGGTGGCCAAGAAGGCCACCAGCATCCTGCCCTGGATCAGCAATGGTGTGGCCAGCAGGAGCAGGGCAGTGATTGTGCCTCTGTACCAGGCAGAGGTGAGGCCACACCTGGAATCCTGGGTTCAGTTTTGGGTCTTTCACTCCAAGACAGACATTGAGGTGCTGGAGCAGGTCCAGCTAAGGACAAGGTCTGGAGAATAGGGCTGATGAGGAGCAACTGAGGGGCCTGGGGTTGTTCATACTGAAGAAGAGGAGGCTGAGGGGAGACCTCATTGCTCTCTACAGCTCCCTGAGAGAAGGCTGCAGCCAGGTGGGGATTGTTCTCTGTGCCAGTTTGAATTCTTTCACAAGTCACAACTGATAAGAGGAAATGGGATCAGGTTTCACCAAGGGAGGTTCAGTCCGGCCATAATGAAAACTTCTATGCCAAAAGAGTTATCAAAGACTGGAACAGACTTCCCAGGGAATTGGTTGAGTCACCATCCCTGGATGTATTTAAAAGCCTAGTCACAGATGCACCTAGAAGCAAATTGGAGTGAGGTAGTCATGTTGTGTGAGCTGTCTGGAGGTGTTACAGCACCCTGGGGCTTGGTGTGGTGCCTCTGGCCTTCTCTGCCTATTCTGCACATTCCTGGGTTCCTGTGGGACATTATGGTTGGACTCAATGATCTTAGAAGTCTTTTCCATCTGAAATGATTCCGTGACTCCATGTTGCACACCTGGGACCCCCTTTGCTCCCTCTCATCTTTCTGACAGGAGGGACTGGGGAATTGAAAACTTCATCTCACCAACTTTGCTTCGAAACATGAGAGGCAAGGACATAAAGAAAGCCATCAGCTACCACATGAAGCGGAACCAGGTGCTGCTGGACCCTCGGCAGAAGGTAGTGCACGTCCTGTGGCTTCCAGGTGCCTCCTAGGATGGCAGCAGCATCTGTAAGGGTCAAAAAGGGAATTTCTTTCCTTTGTAGGTCTCCTCTCTTGGAGCTTTTCCTGTATCTTTTTCTCCTGTAACTTCCTCTACTGTCCATGCACCCCAATTTCCCTGCTTTTTCCCTGTTCAGTTAAGAGTTTGCTGGAGGGGTTGCCAGGTGGCAAATGTGGTTATGTGGGATGGTCCTCCACTGTTGCCTATCCAGACCAAGCTACATGTGTTGGTCAGATGTTAAGTCCTGTAAGGAAGGAACATCTTCTAGCCTGGCAAACCTTCATCTGCTAACCGGCGTGTCTTGAAATCGCAGCACATGCTGATGGCAGTCCAGGTGCGCCTCAGCTACCTGCAAATACTGGGAGACCTGAAGATGTATAATGGGAGGATCTTCAATGCCACCTTGATGGTAGGAGTGCTGTTTTGTTTTGTCATGGGCTTTTGGCTTACTGTCTTACTGCCTGACTTGGTGCATCTCTTGTGGCAGTGTACTTTGACAGTCACTAAAAGGCAGTACACAGAGGCAGTTTTAACCCTCTTTCTTCACTAGTGGGTGAGATCATGTCTTAACCAAAGCAAGCTCTGTCTAAAGCAAGGCTGTTCAAATACTTTGCTGAATTGATTTTTGATGTGAGACTAGCCACAGTGAGTCTTCCCTTTCTCTGCGTTCATGCTTGTAGAAAATGTAACAGTAGCTCTGATGATGGCGTTTCAGCCAGCTCCAGTCACAACAGTTTTTCCTGTCCTGAGCTACCACAACAAAAGCTGGTACAGAACTCTGCTAGGGTCACTCAGCACAGTTTCACTGGAGTGACCAGTACAGCAGCCTTCACAATAATGATGTGTGTTTGTCTATATGAACGTTGTGACTCCAGCTCTCCACATGAGTTCTGTCTGTTTGTTGCACATAAAAGCTCCATTTCAAAAGCTCCTCCTGGCCACACATCAGCCTTGCAACACAGGAGAGCACTGCTCTTTCCACAAGAAGGTTCTCAGATGGTTTTTTTCCTATCCCAGCTTGGATCTGCGTTGAACTGTGGACCACAAGCTGTTCGGTACAGAGAACTGAGCAGTGTAGCTAGGTCTGTACCAGAGGAGGACCTTACTGATGGGTTGCAGTAATGTAATTCCCATTTGTGTGGAAACTGAAAATATTTCTGCCAAACTATATAGGCATTAATTCCTATTTTGAAGTGATCCTAACAGAAAATACTGACATTTCTTCCAAAACCAAAAATACCTTCCTGAATTTTTAGCCAGTTCCAGCAGGTATCTCTAGGTCCATCTGGCACAGCTTGCCAGGTGACACTGCTGACAAGCAGCCTGCTGCTGACCACAGCTTTGAATCTGCTAGATACCTGTTGCACCTCTGGGGCCACCTGCCTTGGGGTGCAAGGGCAACTGGCAGTCCCCAAGCCATACAAGAGAATGGCCAGGAGCAGGTGACCTTAAAGCCTGTAAGTGGCAAGGGGCTCCCTTTGCAGCTGGTGCAGCACAGTTGTCAGGAGAGTCCCTTGTTGAAAGACACCAGAAAAGATTGGGTGGCTGAGGAGTCTCTGCCCTGCACTGGTGAACAGGCTTCTGCTCAGATTTTGGCTACAGTTTTCACCTCTCTCCCCTGCAGCTACAGGACAGAGAATCGTACGTTGCCTTGCTGGTGGGTGCCAAGTATGGGGTGAGCCAGATTGTCAACAACAAGCTCAACATTGTGAGGAGTCTGGCTGAGTTTGCAAATATCAGCAGGCTGGAGCTCACTGAGGAGTCTGAGAAAGTGAGCATGGTGAAAGTCTACCTGCAGGACCTGAAGGTGAGCTGTGCTGTCCTGATGACCAGCATGTAGCTGTATCAGAGACAGAGATTGTGGGGGGCTCATTCACACCATCTATACTTTTCACAGTCTGACCCTTAGCTGATGATGTCATCAGTACAGAAGGTTTAGATCAGACTGAGTAAGGAAAGCTTGTAGAAGGAATACAAAATGATTGCAGAGAAGTGGTTTGGGTTTTTTTTTCCCTGCTGTCCTCCCATCGGTGAGACATGACACAGAAAAAGAGAGAAAAGTAGTTTCTGTTCTTCATCTTTTCTTCTCGAAAACTGGAGCACTCTGCAGTGATGGTGGTGTAGGAGATGGGAAATGTCTTTTGAGTGTGGAGCAAACAATATTTGCTGTTTTCACTCCCTGCCTCTCCTCCCACTCTCCCCTCCCCCTGGCTGCGGATAAGGTGCTGACCCTGCTGCTGGAATCAAGCAGTGCAAAAGATCTTGTCTGCCTCATCACTGGCTATTACAGACTCTTTGTGGATGCAAATGTCCCCATATTTACCTGGGCAGAGAAGAGACAGCAACTGCACCGTGTGTCAGCTGAAGAAGGTTTGAAAAAAAGACATTTTATTCTTTGCCAGAGGTTGGGAAGAAACTGGTTGGATCTTTCACCATGAAGGCTGTTATTCCCTTCTGGGAATAGCATCATGCTAAAGCAGTAGGCCAGGGGTGTGCAGTGGCACTGGAGATTGCTGTCTGCCTGCCTAGGTGAGACAGCACCAGGTTTCTATGCACCCCAGAGGTGTGGGGCTAAGCAGAGCAGCAGTAACTGGCAGCCAAGGCCAGGTGCTTGCCATGTCAGTGCCAAACTCCCCTTAAATGTTCCTGCTTTTTTACCCACCTCCTGAACAGCCTCCCTCTGCTGGCATCCCTCAGCCAGGAGGGAGAATACCTGTTTGCTAGGCATCCTGTCCCTTCTCAGGAGAACTCCAGTCTCACAGGGGTTGCTGGCTGAGGCTTTACTGCTGCTGCTCTGCATCTCCATCTGCAGCAGAACCAGGCAAAGCAAGCAGGAGGTACCAGGCCTCCACTGATGGGTTGTGGTCCTGCTGGTCAGGCTGCATAGTCTTGTTCCCTGATGAGCTAGGGAGGGCGTAGCTCTCTGGGCTTTGAATCTCTGCTGTGCAGACAAGTTCATAACCCTTGTATGGCTGTTCCCCCTTGCCACAACCAAGGACAGGCTGATAGATGTCTTTAAATCCCAGGGTATGAATCTCGAACTGGCAGTGACTCTGAAGACTCTTGGGAGCTTGATTCATCCTCGGAGCATGGCTTGGACATTGCTACAGCATACTGCAGCATCCATCCAGTGTGCCATGAGGAGGAGCTGGGAGAGCCCCATAGCCTGCAGGAGGACAGCACAACACCCCAAGCTGGAGGAAGTGACCAGTGTGATGGGGGAGACAACACAGCAGACAGCACATCTGAGGCTTCCGACTCAGCAAACACAGAGAGCCGGGGATTTAAGACAAGTGGCTCCAGTGACTCTATGGATGCACTAGAGGAAGATGAGTTGGAAGCTTACTTCTCCTCCAGACCAGAGAACTTCCACTTCTGCACACCAACAGTGCAGGAGATGAGCAGCTCAGATAAGACCTTCTCCCCCATTCATTCTGCAGGAAGGTCCAGCAAGGCAGAATCCAGAGACTACTTCTGTTTCTTGCAGGTACCACATGTGGAGGAGCCTGGGTGTGAAGACAGCCCCTCTGAGCAGAGAGGGAGGACACTGGTGTGTCTGTGCTGGAGACTGAACTGCCTGAGAGAAACACCATGGGCTACTACAGCCTGTGCTACAGCACATCCCCTGCGGGTAGTGTGGAGAGGAGCAGCACTAGTCACAGCCCTCAAAGAAACCCTTGGAAAGATGTGTCTGCCCAGGAAGAGGCACCATGTGGAGAAGAGCCAGCAGAGGCCAGTGATCTCATGCAGGAGCCACCTCCAGGCTTTGGTGACACCAGCTCAGAGGAGGAGTTCTATGATGCCGCAGACAGGCTCAGCCCCCAGATGCCCTGGCAGGTAAACCCACATACCACAGGTCACCTTCCTTACACCCCCCGGCTGAGCTGTTGCCTCTTTCTCCTCTCAGTCTTCCTGAAGGGATTATCTTTCATCTCTTCATAGTTTGCCCAAGACTTTTGAAGGATCTTTGAACACCTATTCTTTGTAAGCTACTTTTCAGCAGAAACACAGTGGATGTACACACAGGTGTCAGAACTGCAGTTTGCAGGGAGGTTTGTCATCACTTCCAAGCATTGTATGCCAGAAAAAAATATATATACTTGGCTTTTAAGTTTGGCATTATGGGAAGTTCCCATGTTCCTGAAGGAATTTGAGAATAGTGATTCATGGCTCTGCCTGATCCTGAAGCCAGTATGCTGCAGGAGTTAAGTTCTCCGAATCCTTCTGTGCAGGCTGATTCTTCAGTGAGAAAATAGTGACAAGTCCCAGAAACAGAACTGGGGAAAGATGCCTGTCCTGGAACTGACAGGGGGCTGCATGTCAAATATTCCCACTGCCATGCAGTACCTCCTCTCTGCTGTCCTCCTTGAAGCTGAGGAGAGCTAAAAGCCCTCAAACATTGTTCCATGCATCCGTAAGGTGCCAAAGGGGCCAGAGTCCTGTGGCTGAGCAGCTCCCTGGTGGGTTTATTTTCTCAGAAAGGAGAGGATTCTTGTTTCTGAGGCAGTCAGCTCTCTTAACAGTAACTGAACTTCTTAGGAATTTGTTTTGCATGTGTCTCGGTCCAGAGAGGGAGAGAGACTCCATTCTCTTGAATATTCCCGTTATGAAATGAGAGGCACAGAGGAGGCCCAAATATCAACAGCCGGGCTGTTTATTACACAAATAAAGTGGATGGATCAGAAGGGGAGAGAGAGAAAATAGAGAGGGGAGAGAGAGAAGAGGAAAGGAATTATATTACCACACCCCTCACCCCCCAAGACAGTTTGAGTCTGTGGAGGAAAGGTGCTGCAGCTTTCGATGTAGAAGGGTGCTGCAGCTTTGGCTGCGTTGTCCTCTGAGCAGCCTCTTCAGCTCCATGAGTTGCAGCACACAGAACTTAGGACATGGAGAGAGGGTTCCTCTTGGTCTGCTTCTTCCAAGCTACATGGTGATGTCTCTGTCCTGGTATTCTGTTTTTCCTTCTCAACAGCATTGTCCAGGCCTTTTCCTCCTGTGTTTTTCTTCTTCTGAGCCAGTAGTTGCTCAAGTCCTTTTATACACTTTTTTAGTCCTTAGGTATGTGTCCCCCAGGAAATTGTCCTTAGGTAAGTGTCCAGGTATTGCTCCCCAGGAAATCTTCCTGTGTATTCCTTTGTGTTTGGACAGGGGTCTGGAGAAGGGGGGGGGGGGCTCCGCCTCCTCCTTCTCCATTTACCTGCCCACACACCCAATACACATCAGGGGCCAGGTGCTGAATCCATTGTCTCACCATCCTCCCTTTGTGGGGTACCTGATGGGTGGAGATGGTCTTGTCTTATGCATATTCCCGAAGGTATCCATGTGGCCTTGGTCCATTGTTGTCAGGGCAGTTGTAGTCCAGTGAGCAATCTTTATCCTTGCACCTTCCCGTGGCTCTGCCCAATACACATCAGCTATTGTCTGGGCAAGCAGCAAAGGTGATTTTCTTTGTTGAGTCAGAATAAACAAGATTTTAGACTCTCACAGCATTCATGCATACTAACAACACAGTGATCAAGCACAAATCAGTAATCTCTTTCATTTTTATCGTTTAAAGACCCAGGCTGGGAATTTCTGATCATGTTTCTATTTGCTGTTAATAAATCTCCAGCTGCAGGCAGTCCTCTTTGTAGCTGCTGCCATTATCACCACATTTAAGGTGAGAATTACAGCTGTACCTGTAGTCAGATCAAGTGACTGCAGCAAACTACAGGTCCTGGACTGCAGTCTTGGTAGCCACAGGCTCAGACCCTGCTTTTCATGACACAGTTGATGATAACATGGTAGAGTTTCCATGCAGGACCTGTGTTAAAAGCTTTTTGGCCCACTGCCGAGATGCAGATATTCTGCTGCCCAGGACTATTTCTTGACTGTCATGGTTTGTTTTGTCTTGCCAGCAGGCTTCAATGTGACATCCTGGCAGGGTAGAGATAACTGCTCATGCATCCCAAAGAAACCAAGGTGCTACAGCTCAGAAGAAAATGTGATGGCAAAGCAGACCACAAGGGAGAAGGAGCTGGCATATGCCAAGAGCCTGAGGAAGAGGAGATCTTTCCTGCAGACTCATTACACCTCGCAGGTCACTTTCCCCTTGGCTTTGCCAGGCTCTCTGCAGAGCTGTTGCTCTTGGCCACCAACTGTCCCACTCCTTGCTCAACCACCGGCTTCCCCCGCCTCAGAGATCACCAAGAAGGATGCAGACCTGGGATGTCCTGCTGCCACCTGGGCCCAAAGAGACAGTGCTAGCACAAATGCCTCCCCTGACCCAGTGGAAATGGAGCCTGACACCATGGAAACAAAGTCAGTGACTGACTTGGCGATCTCTTCCCTTTCAGCTGTTCAGCTGCAGGGTGGCCAGCACACAGAGCAGAGTGCAGGGGTGGCCACACATGTGGGCAGTGGCCTCCAGCCTGCACATGTTGTACATCCACCTTTCCTGTCTGTGGAGGAAACTGTGCTCCTTCCTGAAGGACACAGCAGAACTGCCCAGGAAAGCTCCTCTATGAAGACAAATGCAGTGAGCGAGGAGAGCTGCAAGGCCACTGGAGGCTCAATGGCCCAAGTGGCACTGGAGGAAATGGGTGAGGTGATGACAGCGCTAATGGCTGGTGATGCACCTCCATTGCTGGGCCAAGAGGTAACCTACCCTGCTAATGGACACACACTGCCACCCTCAGCTCATGGCCCCAGCATGGCCTCTCTCCATGAGGTGGCCCAGGACAAGAAGACTGCTGGGAGGCAAGCAGTGTCCAAGGGGCTTGTGCCAACTCCATGTGAAGAGAGAAAAGCCCATGGCAACATCTGTGCTGGACACAGTAGTGACAGTCCCTTGTCAAAAAGCATACAAGTGGTGAAGAAGGAAGCCTTCTGGAAGGTGCACAACAAAAACCATGTGGGCTTTCCAGAGGCAAGCCAGCTCATGGCAGATTGCAGCAGCACTTCAGGGGTTCTAACTCGCCTGTCCTGGCTCTCATTTGGGGTGAGGACAGACCTCACATCACCCAGCCCATCTCAGGAAAGGGTAGATAATCCACAAGAGCTTTTGGCCTCTCAGAAGACCAGTGGTTGTCTGGGGGCAGATGCTGTCAGAAGGGAGATGCCATCATCTCCAGCTGGACCACCTTCTGAGAAAGCGGTGGTAAGCAGGGAAGGGCTGGATGGAGAGCCCGAAAAAGGTACAGGAAATGTGGCTCACAAACAGCTGTGGCCTGTTCAGACTCCTCTTCATGAAGAACAGACTGCTGAGGTGGAGAAAGACTCTCTTCTGACTCCATCTTCTCCTGGGTTTTCCTCAGGCACAATTCCCCTGGGCTCATTGGGGAAAAGAGCAGGAGACGATGGGGCTTCAAAACACTCTGTCCTCTGCTTCAACCACAAGATGAATGAGCAGACAGCTCCTGACCCCATCATGATCAGCACAGAGAGGAAGACATCACCGCAGCTTGGGATAGACAAGTGCAACTGTCACCTGTCCTACATCAGCTGCTTCCACAGGCCTGATGATAAGGGGGAACATGAGATCACTGTCCCCATATGTAGCACATTTCTGGGGCCCCTCACCACCCCACCACCCAGCAGCTGTAGTCTTCCTGGGATCCCTGTGAGCTGTTACCCCATCTCCATTGCTAGGGGTGTGGCAGGGCAGGATCCTCACATCCAAGCCCTCAGCCAGCTGAAGGACCAAGCACAGATGAGCCCTGCAGATTTCTCCTGTATCCTAGCTTACACCACAGAGCTTCAGGAGGTTGTGGAGAAGCTCTCTGGGAACCAAAGAACCCACCTGCAAGATCAATGTGCAGAGCAGGGTGCTGAGAGCAAGGGTGCCCTTAGCTTAGCCTCCCGGGACCTGCTGTCCAGCTGCCAGGAGCTCCTGAAAACAGAGCAGCCCCTCAAACAGCTGCAGGAGATGCTGAGGGTGACATTTAACCACCTGCTTCAACTGGCAGTGGCCTGCTTCCAGGTGACACAGTGCCAGCTGTGCAGGCAAAGGCAGCCAGAGCTTGGGGCTGCACTGGTGGATGTGGTGGGCACCTACCACCAGCTTGTGCAGGCTGTTCACCAGCAGCTTCACAGGCAAAGCTGCCCGGATCTGGGTGCCAAGCTCCTTGCCCGCCAACACACAGCCCTCACTGCTGCCATGTTTTGTCTCCTGCAGCAGTTCAGGGCACAACCATTGTTGTGATGGGGCTGTTAGGTGGCACACAAGTGCACAGGGTGGGGTAGAGCCCAGCCATGTTCCCTCAGTCCAATCTCAGGCTCTCCCCTGTGGGCTGTTTCACCCCACAGGACACGCCTATGCTTAGTGCCACCAAGAGCTGCCCGTCCTGCCCGGGGGGGCAGTCATGGGGATATGCTTGCTGCCCTCCACCCTAGCTTTATGCAATTCCATGAACTTTTATATGCAAACTTCAGTGGCTTAAGTATCGTGCCTGGGGCTTGTCCCTCATCTCCCAAAGACCTTGAAGGCTGCCACTCTCCAGGTGTTGTTCCAGCCACCCTCTATCACCTGTGGAGAATGACAGGAGCTTTCTGGCTTGCCCCTCCTCCTGCTCTTTACTGTCCAGGCAGACTCTGAAGTAGAGTGATATCAAATCTTTCCCCCCAACCCAAATGGATCAACTTAGGCTGCTTTGTCTGCCTTCCATGGTGAGGATGTGCCAGGACTTGGAAACCTCACTGGGAACTAAGCCATACTGCATTTAACTGCTTTTCCCTGAAGGATGGCAGAGGGCTGTGCCAAGCGAGGGAGGCAGCACCACAGCCTGCTCCTCTGACACGGTTTCTGCGTCAGGCAGCTCTATTTGTCTGCTAATACTTGAAAAAGTCTCCAGTTACCCTCAGCCATAGGTCCATGTCTTCCAGAAGGAAGAAGTGAGTCCTGCGGTGCAGATTTCACCTCTCATCTATGGAATAACCCCTAACTGGCTGCCCATGGAGAGGGTGAGTTCCCAGCCTTCTCAGTGGCTCCTCCCTGCCCTCAGTGCATCCTGGTGCGTGCTGCTTCTGGGTGGCAGCAGTCTGCACCCAAAGCCATTCATCTGTGGGCCCCCAGCGAGCCAGCCCTGTTCTGGAAGCATCACCTCTCAGAGACAGGTCGCTGGTGGCTGCTATTGGGGCTGATTTGGGAGCTGCCCACGGCCGACGCTATGGTGAGAAGCTGTTACTGCAGCCGAGCATGCTCAGCCTAGTCTGCAGCAGGCAGTGGCAGAGCTGGGTGGCACACAGCTCTGCCCATCCACACGTGCCCCCTGCACCCGGGCAAGGGCCTGCCTAGGGCTCTGGGACATGTGAGGGAGGCCACCTCCACTTTTTGCTCAGCCTCTAATGCTTCCAGATGGAGAGGGGCAAGTTCTTGCAGCTGCACCTTGGCGTGAAAGAGAATGGCAGCACGGCAGAAGAAAGTGCTCCATCACCCCCAAGACATGGCTAGAGTCAGGCAAGCTGACTCTAGCAGCCAGAAGCGTGAATACACGAGTCCAGCAGCACACAGCAAATCCTCCCAGAGCTGCTTACAGGCAGCCAGCTACCAGGGCATGCTGCTTCCCTGGCCATATAGGGACAGGGTGGCCAAAGCACCATCTGCTGGGTGTCTGGGTTCGTGCATGCTGCTGTGCATGGAGGCTGTCACTGCTGCAGTGTCTTACAGTGAAGCCTGAGTGCAGCCCTGTAACTGCACAGCAGCAGCCGCCAAGGGGCAGGGGAATGCAAAACGTAAGAACTGGAGCATGCAGGGACAGAGTCCACAGGGCATAGCAAGGCTGCAGCCTCCTGCATGCACAAATTCAGCCAATGCTGGGAGCAGCTGCTGCTGCAGGCTCTGCTGGCAGGGTCTCACAGGCACTGGGCAGCAGGTGGGGGAAGAGGCTTATGATGGGAAGGAGAAAAGAAAGCACGTGAGCAAATGGGATTGTAATTTGCCTGAGAGGACTTTCAAGTCCTTCTATGAGTGGTCACAGTCACTCACCACAAGGGTTGGATTTTTAGCAATGGTGGCTGAGGTTAGCACACCTACACTGCATCAAAAACTCACTCTGCTGCAGCCATGAAACGCATCATAGCTCCCAGTGCAGAGTGCAGCCAAATCCCAGACACCTCTCCAGGAGGTGAGCTTCTCCCCTCACTTTTTGAGGATACACCAGGTGGCAGTGACTGCAAGGACACCAGGGAGGTTTGAACATTGCATTTCAGATCTCTAGGTTATCTGTACCGGACACCAAGGCTTTGGGCCCTCTGCTTTAAAGTTCTTAGGACATGGTGTACCTGTGAACAGGCTCTCTGCTGGGGACTCACTTCCCACCTTGTGGCCCCCAGCTGGAACAGCTCTGACTATTGCTTCACCACTGAGCTGGCCCGCAGCTGGAACAGCTCTGACTATTGCTTCACCACTGAGCTTTGCAATACTGACTTCTCCTTACTTAAGAGTTTAATGAAGATCAAAGAAATACCTTAAAGCTCTCCTTCCCCTCCCAGATCAAGTGTAGATGCCAGAGTCAGAAATGCTCTAACAAGCATCTGCAGAGAATCCATATCAAATTCTTGTCTCTCATTGGCCACTGGCCTCCAGTGGGTTTTGTTCCCTTTTGAAAGGGAAGAGTCACTTCCAGGGGTGTGCTGATGCTGTGGAACGTGTCACTCTCAGCAGGGTCCTTACTTTGAGGTGTTTATGCACAGTCATTCTGGTGCCTCTCCTTGGAGTCTGGAGTTTGCCTCTCTTGCCTGCACAGCTCCTTGCATCACAAAATGCAGCAGGGTCATGCTGAGGTGCTTCCCCTTATTTCGCTGCATCTGGCAGCACGTAGCCTTTTCCAGCGGCAACTCCAGCCTTCAGAGCTGCTGGCCAGCTTCGGGTCTTGTAGTAAGTGGACAGAACGTCAAAGACTGTTGGGACAGAGAGAGGTGCCATGCTGTGACATCAGTGCCAGGAGCCAGCACAGTGACACACACCCAACTGCCTGCAAAACACCTGCAAGCTACAGCAGCTGATGGGGTCTGCGCTGCCTCCCATCAAATGATTGATGAGCAAGTGCCTGAAGCAGCTCTTGCAGGAGCAGATGACTCTTCTAAAGACGACTGCAGGGACCTCTGGCTGGGAAAAGCAGAGGCTGTGTCACCTAAAGCAAGGTGCCCCCATCACTATTCTGACTCCACACAGTACATCCAGTGGGTCACAGCTGCTGTGCTTCCGCCACAGCTCCTCGGGTGCCATGTCCCTACACGAGGCTTTCCCTGACACAGATGTGCTCTCTTGAGCTGTACTTGGTGCTCTGCAGAGATCCCTGCCACCTCCTCTGCCCTCTTGTGATGGAGGTGGCCTCAAAGTCCTCGTGCCAGAGGTAAGAATGTATTAGAGCCAGCCTAGGACATCACCCTGGCACAGAGACAATTACAAAGTCATGGACTGCGAGCAGAGGTGGAGGGGCATGGACACATCCGCTGACATGACCACCTGGTCAAGCCTGGGGTTGCAACATGGAGCTATCAGAGTGGTACAGCACAGAGACCACCCAACCCTGGTGGTGGGAGCCTTCCCTAAGGCAAACAGGCCTCCCCTGCCTGGGGCTTTGACTTGCAGCACAGCCACCTCCTAAGACCTCCCAAAACCACTCACTGATTTGTGCAGAGTGGTTGCTCTGAGTCCTGCTCCCCGTCAAAAGCCTGATGCAGAGCAGCACATAAGACCTTTAAAACAGAGGCAGCTGGGATAGAATGTTCCTGGAGAAACTATTGCTCCCAGTGTTCCTCCTGTGAGGCATCACTGGACCTCCCCCCATTTGGCAAGCACTGCTGCTCCAGTGCTTGACAGCCTGCCCCTGCTGCGGCCTGGAGGCACAGCAGGGCTCCGCTCTCACCTTGGTTGATCGCCAGTGTCTCTGAGTGGTAGTTCCTGGTGCTGCTGGATTTCACCATGTACTCGCGGATGGGCAGCCGGGCTGTCTGCAGGGCCTGCTCCTGTGCCCTCTGCAGGGTCAGCTTCTGCAAGGGCAACAAGCACAAGGTGCCCAGTGCGCACATGCGGAGCGTGCACATCGCTGGGTACGAGCGGCTACAGAGCTGAAAGCTGTCCTGGGATCGCTTCACACAGCGTGCTGCAGTCTCCCTCAGCCTGATGCTGAAGCAGGCAGAACCTCGAAGGAAAACCACTGCTGGCTCAACAGTGATGCCTCAATGGAGGCAGCAGCAACCCTGTCTCTGCTCTCAGGAGCAAACGGGGCAGACAGCATGTTCACTTTCCAACAGGCTACTACTCACCTTGTGAATACTCTCATCCACCAGGCCTCCAAGGACATACACTTTATCTGCATCAATATCTTCAAGGACTGGAAACACAATAAGCATTTGCTCACCACCATGCAACAGTAAAATCCTGCTCCACACCATTCTCCAAGGAACAGCTTATTCCTATGAGAATGTCATAGCCAAGTTCACCCTTTACCCTGGAGCCACAGACCATGCATGAGTCTGAGGGCTCTGAGGCAGAATCAGCTGCCAAAGCCCAGCCATGGGCTTGGGGATATGGTTAGGGGTGAACTTTGTAGAGTAGGGTTATTGGCTGGACTTGGTCTTTTCCAACCTGAATGTTTCTGTGATTCTGTGAAATGTGGAGATCAGGCACAGGCTGAAAGCAGAGGATGACCAGAGGTCTCCTACACTGTTCCATGAAACTCCTGTTCTGCTGTGGCTGAGCTGCTCAGTCTGGTCCCAACCTGCCTCAAAGGCATCTCTGCCCACTGTCAAGGTTTCCTCCTCAAATTTTCCCCGTCTTGTGTGCCAGACTCTTTATCAGAGTAAGGCACATGGGTAAAAAAGACAGGGACCTACAGTCCCAGGAACATGTGGACAATTAGAAATGGAGGAAGAAAAGAAAATAAACACAAGAGTAAAGTAAGCAACAGAGATTATAGCTGCTGCATTATTTCAGAGAAAGAGGTCATCCAGGTTATATCCAGAACTGCCACAGCATCTCTACTTTGTGGTACTACAAACTACAGCGGAGCCTACAGATAAGTTTTGAGTTAAGTCTGCTGCAGATCTCACACAGCACTCAGTTGAGACCTCACTCTATGTCAAAACAGACTGAGATAGTAAGAGACTGAGCAACAGAACCACGTGCACAGTACAGTTCGTGCAATTGGAGACAAATGCCTGGAAGTCAATCACCTGAAGCATGCCATAGTTTCAGAAATAAAAACCCCAACATAAAACCCAACCTTTTGCCCCAGTTCCCCTGTGCCTAAAGCGCGTAAAATACTTACCGTTGTCCGAGTCAGGAGTGAGATAAACAATTGCATCTAAAGGGAACAGGTCCAGATAGCTCTCTTGAGTCGTATCCATCTCAAAAATGAAGACAGGGAGAGAGGGAACCCATCAGCCCAAAGTCCACCTGCCAGAGCAAAACCCACTCCCACAGACACAAATGTTCTGGATCTCACACTACTGCCTCAGGTGTCTGATCCCCTGCAGAGGGGGCTTTAGACTGGAAAATGTTTCTGGATGAGCGCTGAACAGTACTTACCTCATCAAAATGCCTAGGTGTCGTTTGAGAAAGGGAGATCAGCAATAATTACCTAATTTTAAATGAGAGATTCAAGAATCTCCAGTGGGGTGGGTTTCTCCCCTCACTGTTATCATGCAGTAGAACACACATGCAGGTCTCACACTAAGCTCCATCCAGAAACTCGGGACAGGAATGAGCGACCTGCAACCAAGCTGGTGTGCCTGCCTGTCCCCAGTACAAAAGGTCTCTCTGCAGAAACAGCATATGGAGAAGTAATTCTGCTGGCAGGATGAAAATGTGTTCCAACCTGAAGGCCTGACACACCACCCCATTACCTGTCAGCTCGTCTCCTGTCTGTGGGCCGGAAGGTGTGCTATTAACCACCATCACTGAACTGCATTCCCACACCACTCACAGCTCTCATCCCAGCCCACCTCAGCTTGTCTTGGGCCACCACTGTGGCTGCAAGGCACCAGGAGCCTAGAGAGGGCTGTGGTCCGGGAGTCTTACCAAGTAACTGGAGAAGCCATCATTCATGCGCAAGCACTCCCTGTAGATCAGCGAGCCCTCCGTGAACTCTGTCAGGCAGAGCCAGAAGGGCTTCTCTGCTCGCCTGTTCGCCCCATAGAGTCTCCTGATCTGGGAGGCCAGGCGGCTCGTCTCCTTCAACAGACAGCAAACAGGTGACCCTCAGACCCAGGGCACACAGCTCCACCCAGAGCCTGCAGACTCCCCTGACAGCCGTGTCCCCCAGCATGTGCTGAGGCTCTGTTCTGGAAAGCACAGCACAGTGCCTATGGGCCTCAAGGAGAAGCCAGCAACCATCAGAGGCTGAGTTTCAGAGAGCTGCCATGCACAGCCTCAAACGTCCCAGCTCTAGCTGGGCTGGAAATTTTCTCAGTCTCCCAACGCAGACAGAATAAACCAACAACTTGCCTCAGCCACGCCCTCTCCCTTGGACACTTCAGAGCAGGACCAGAGGGACAGATGAGATGGTTGGATGAGGTAACCTTTAAAAGGTCCCGTCCAACTAAAGCATTCATGATTCTATGATCAGGACAGTTGCCAGGTTGTGTCACGACTACAATGGGGCATGTCCACTGGATCTCTGAGTGGTTTCCGGACCCAGGAGGAGGATTGTGCTGGCAGGCAGCACCCATGCAAAAGCCCCCATACCTTCTCTGTCATACGGGCAGCCACGCCGAGATCTATGCACAGCCGCGGTCCCGAGGCCCGGGCTTCCAAAAGCCGTTCCTTGGCAATGGAGGCCAGGGCCCTGCCACCGTTCCGGCCGGCAGCCCCTGTTAAAGGAGAGGACAGGGAGGGGATACGGCAGGGCAAGGTGAGGGCAGCCCAGGCCCCGCGGGGCCCCACCAACCCCCAGACAGACCTCTCTCGGCGGGGCCGCGCCGCCCTTACCTGGGTTCTCGGCCCGCCGGGCCCTGCTCCTCTCCCGCTCCTGCGCCCGCTTCCTTCTCCTCGCCGCCAGCACCCGCTCCCAGCGCCTCCGCTTCCGCAGCACGTTCCGCTGTGGGGGCAGCGGAGCCTCAGGCCTGCGGGCTCCTGCCCCCAGCGGCCCGGCCCGGCCGGCCCTGCCCCGCGGCACCTACCGAACACGGCGCCGCGCCACCCGCCTGCCCTGCGCCGGGGCTGATGGCCGAGGGCTCGATCCGCAGCAAGCGGAGGGCCTCGCAAAATACCGATGCCTCCCCATCGAGCTCCACCGGCGCAGCGCCGCCAGCTCCGCCACTTCCCTCCATTGGCGGCGCGCCTCGCTCGGGGCTGCAGCCGGGGCGGGGCTGCAGCCGGAGGGGCGGGGCTGCAGCCGGAGGGGCGGGGCTGCAGCCGGAGGGGCGGGGCTGCAGCCGGAGGGGCGGGGCTGCAGCCGGAGGGGCGGGGCTGCAGCCGGAGGGGCGGGGCTGCAGCCGGAGGGGCGGGGCTGCAGCCGGAGGGGCGGGGCTGCAGCCGGCCCGGGGCCCCGGACAGACGCTGCCAGCAGCGCCGCGAGTGCCCAGGAGCGCGCGGCCGGGCCGGAGAGAGAAGGGGGCGGAGGGGCCTGCCGCGGAGGGCGGGCTGGGCTGAGCCGGGCCAGACCAGGCCACGTCCCCCTGCCCCGTCCCCGTCTTTCTCGGCCCGCGACGGGAGGACGGGGGCCATGAGCGGCGTCGCGCTGCGCGCTCTGTGCCGCGCCCGCGCGCCCGTGAGTAGGGGCTCGGCCCGCGGCCGCGGGGAGCGCGTGGGTCTGACCGCGGGGCCCAAGCAGCAGGAGGCGCCCGGGCCCCGGCACCTCTGGGGCGGTGAGGGTGGCTCTTGACCAAACGCAGACTGCGAGCCGGGTCTGATCTCGGTGCCCTCGGGGGCCCGGCCGCCGCATCCCGGGAGAGGCGGTGGAACAGGACAGCGGAGGTCCGCTGAAGCCGCTGCCTCCTGCCCCTGGACGGTTCCCCGCTCGTCCTCGGGATGTCACACACCGTCGCAAACGGAGGATGAATTCCCGCCGAGAAGCTGCCACCCCGTGGCACGCACCCTGCGCCCTCCGAGGCTTGTCCTCCTGTGACGTAGTGGGAAACCCACTGCAGTCTTGCCCCGATGCGTGCGGGCGTGCTCCGGCCCGCAACCGGGGTACAGCTGACCCCCGTGTGGGGGCAGCCCTTGCTTCCGGGCGCCTCAAGTAGCTGCTTGGTGCTTGTCCTCAGAAATGAAATTTCTGAGATGGCCTTCCTGTTTACACTTGCTTTAGTGCTCTTCTCATCATTGTCAGTCCTGGATACATTCTAGCACAGCTCTTCCAGTGTCTTCCTTCCTTGTAGCAGCAAGTGGTGGAGTCTCTGTGTTTGTCCTTATTACTGGTTTATGCTGCAGTGTTGTGTTGGTTTTTCAGGCCAGAACTGAAGTATATGCCAAAAAAAAACCCTATGTATGATCCAGCAGGTTTTGTTTTCACCCCAAAATTGGGGACACCATTATGTGCTGGTGGGGTGATCAGGTACCCTTGTGGTGTCCCTGGGAAGGTCCTGCACCACTGTGGTGTGGAGAGCCAGGAAGGCACTCAAGGTGTGCTCCAAGCTGGGCTCAGGATCCCTGGGTTCTGCTCCCACACCTGCTTTCACTGCCCACCAGTGCAGTGCAGTGCAGTGCTGTGGCCTGCAGCTGTGGTGGTGGTGGTGGTTAAGAGAGAGGCAAGGGGAGGTGATGCTTGCCAGATGCCCACAGAGCAGCTTTGGGCTATGGTCAGGAGTGAGACTTAGGTGGTTTTTTTCCCAGGGCCCTCACTGCCCTCCTGATAGAGCAACAAGTAGCTTGCAGTGGCGGAGGTGACCCCGAGTTCTGCCATAGCAGGAGCAGGTGAAGAAAAGTTCTGCCACAGGCTGCTGAGGAGATATGTCTCTTTCCAAATAACAAACTGCCCTGTCCCCTTTCTCCCCAGCTCGTGCCTCTCCTGGCCTCAGGGGCACTCTGGAGGCAGTCCTGGCTGGCATACAGCACCAAGGAGGAGAGGCCTGTTGGGCGGTACCCAGTACCCAACAAGAAGGACATGCCATATGACATCGTGGAGCTCATGGAGGAAGTAGAGAAGAAGGTAAAGGAGTTCTGTTGCAAGATTGTGTCACTGAAAAGTGTCCAAAATCTGAGCAGTAAGAGAGCAGTTCTGGTCCAGCAGGGGCTCACACAAAGCTGACAGGAGACCAGGCTGGCCAGCACTTCATACAAAGCCCCTTCCAGTCCACAGGATAGGGATTTTGCTGGAAATCATGCAGTGTGTCGACAGGATTTTGAGTGTGGCTGGTTCCATGAGAGCAGTGGGTTGTTTCAGATGGTATCTCATGCACAGGGTGTGCTGGGGCATTTGTTTTTCTGGGAGAGCAGGAGCTGGACAAACTATTTGTGGTAGGGTAGGAAGGTTCCCCCACACACACACAAAAGAATCCACAGCTAACTCAGCCGGAGAAGCAGATGAAAGCTGTATTTTACAAGCAGAAGTGGAATGCAATGAATATGTACAAAAATATACAATATATACAGAAATATACAGCAATGTATGCAATACAGGAGACCTTTCCCCAACCCCCCTGCGGCCAGGGGGTTCGGCCTGTTCCCCCCTTCTCCCTCCCTGCCTCCCTTTTTTTCCCAAAAGGGTTAGAGAGAGAAAGGTAAGGTAATTAAAAGGGGAAAATTCTGTTAAGCTCAAAGCGAATCCAAGAGTTAGTTTTCTTATCTGGCTAGCAAGGTCGTCCCTGCGTAGCAAGCTGTTGCTTCAGAGAGAGAAACAGGCCAGCTCACAGGACAGAGAGAAGAAGCACAGACTGAAAGACTAAGCTAAAACTTAACAGCTGCATTCTACCAATGAAAATGGTTTAGCCTATCTTTGTTTTCATTCAAATATCAAAACATTCATCCAAAGTGTTCAGAAAGTGTCCATTTCTTAAAGGCACAGCCTAAACCGGTCACACTATTAGAGGTATTTCTGACACTATCAATGGAGAAAGAGCAAGGCAGTAGCTGTTTTGATGACACTATAGAAAGGCTCAGGGTATTTCTGCATTTGAACTTGGACATGTTTTCTCCCAAGCCCAAAAGGCTGCATGGTGGTAGAACAGTAAGCCTGCTGCAAACTGTAGGTGAGAGAGGGAACTGGACAAGAGTTTCCTTCTCTGCTGAGGAGAGGAGTCCACACAGTTCTTCCTGGTGGCTGAAGCACTCCACCAGCCACAGCTTCTTGGAGACTTGGGGCAGTGCCTGTCCATTCCTGTGCTCGCAGCAGCACTAGTGAAGCTTGCATAACAAAGAAGTCAGCAGTCTTGAGGGTAAATATGTACAGAGGAAGAGCCAACTCTAGAGTCACATGTTGTGACGTGAGCCCCTGTGTGTTTGTGCACTGCAGGGATCAGCAGTGACCTGTGTGCAGGATCCAGTGAACCCAGAAGACTTGGATATCCAAACAGTGCTGCCAGCCTCTGTTGCCAGAGGTTCTGAAGTAAACTGGTGGCTTGTGGATGATGAGGGAAGAGCTTCCCCTTGGTTACCTAGCAGCAAGCAGAGGGCAAGACAAGAGGAAAGCACAGGCAGTTGGGGGACAGTGGAGGGAAGTGAAGAGGTTGCTCTCCTTTTCCATGACAGCCTGAAGAGCCTGTGGGCAATTTCACAGTGACAGCAAACCCAGTCTGTTCAGAAATGCAGTGGGCAGCCAGGCACCAGGGCTGATAAACCCCAGCTGACTGCTGGGACCCAGGCAGCTCATCCTGCTTGTGGAGACATCAAACAGTACTGGGACAGGCAAAGAAAGAGCCTGGGCATCAGCAGTTACTGTGGGCAAATGATGGGTGAAACAGGGCAGCATCCTTGTGCCAGCATGTAGAGCAGTTGTGTGCCAAGGGCTCTGGCTGGCCTGGTCCTGCCTCATCTCATGTAAGCCTGAAGGGACCAGAAGAGTTGTGGGAGGGTTGGGATGGTCAAATGTGAGAGCACGTGGAGATAGCCTCTCGGGAGAGCAGCTTATCAGTGTGATGCTGTGGTTATTGGTGCTGTGGCTGGACTGAGTGGGGCAGTTAGCCCCAGGATAGCACTGCAGCAGCACCTGATTTCATGTTCAGCCATACGTGTAAGTGGGCTCAAGGGGCCAGAGAATCGGTCTGCAGAGATTCCCCAGCCCGCTGTACTAACAAATTGTGCTCCAAGCCTCATGTGTTGAAGTTGCTCTCTGTGCTAAGTGACAGTTCTTGTTTTTCTTTCCCTGTTGAACAGACTGGATTCCTGCCCAATATCTTCAAAGCTATGTCTCACAGACCTGCTGAATTCAGAGCTTTTTTTGCTTACTACAATGCCATTATGAACAAAGACACAGGTAAACCATTCCACCACCCCAAGTGCTCTTCTCTTTCTAAACATGAAAAGTTGCTAGAAGGAACACTTCTGACACCCTCAGATGTATTCCATCACTTTGTCTACTCCCAGCCCATAACAGCTGCCAGAGACTAGAAGTGCATGTCTGCTTCTGGCTTTGCTCCTCTTGCACACAGCTTCACACTCTTTAGCTTGTGGTTCAAAGGCAGATCTCAGGCTGAGCCCTGCTGCCTCACTGCACTGTGCTCTGTATCATGACAGAGAAAGGAGGGGATGCTGCCTGAGGGAAGGCGAGCCAGGAGCTGGGTGTGCTGGCCTGGAACAGGCACAGGTGATGGTTTCTTGGGTAAGGCTGCACCCTCATGCTGCCAGAACAAGGTGAGCAGGGCAGGTCTGACAGCTGTAACTGGTTCAAGACTGTGGGGAGTAAGAATATCAAGACAGAATGTTAGCCTGGGGCTCAGTCAGGTTCCACACAGGGCTGGCACTGCAGTGTGCCTCAGTCATGGGCCCAGTAAAAATCAGCTCCTGAGGGAGGGGCAGGTCCCTGCAGAGCCTCCTTGTCTCTTCCTTCACTACAGTTTTTGGCCAGGACCTACCCAAGAACAGCAGGCAGTCTGTGAGGGAGGCTGTGCCCTCTTGTTCCTGATGTGCTGTGCCAGTGTCTTTGAACCCAGGGTGTCCATACCCTGCAGTGGCAGGGAGAGGATGGGGCTGTTTGCTCTGTGCTAGGGTAACTGAGCTGAGCAGCGAGTGTGGTGGTGAGGGAATGCTGGCAGCAGCCCTGCTACTGGCAGCACTGCACAGCTCTCCAGCAGGTCAAGATCTGCCTGTTCCTCTCCTGCTTCTGTGGTATCAGGCACTCAGGGCCTGTTCTCGTGACTTTTGCTCTGAAGTAAACCCCAGATTTTGTGAAATAACTTGCTGTGTGTAGTCTGCTCCTCCTGCTGATGTGAGAGGAGGCCTTAGGAGGAGTGTCTTGGCAAGTTCTGGGGTCAGCAAGGAGCGCAGCCTTACACCTTTCCCACATGGTACATGCTGTCTCTGAAGCTCTCTGTTCTGTGCTGTGGTATGAAGCTGTGCACCTGGCTGTATGAGAGCTCCTTTCCCCATTTGTGTTTCCATGCTTCCTTTTTGTCTGACCTGAAGAGTAAGGCTATTTTGGATCCCATCCTCCTCAGTGTCTTTTCTGCAGAATCATGATGTTGCCACCAGAGCAAGCAGACCTATTCTGACTCCTCTTTACCCTGTTGTGGTGGTCACTGAAAGTTCACAAAGCACCATACCTAGGGTACCTCATCATCACTTGTGTTTTTCTTTCTGCCTTCAAAAGCTGCCAATAATGTTTGCTTGTTGACACCTGCTCAGCAGGTTTCAGAGCACTGCACCTTTCTGTAAAATCAGCCATAAAACATCACTGGAATGACAGACAATATCCTCCCCAGCTGTTTGCTTCTGAGATGTATGCAGAGAAGCACCAGCTGAGCTTCCTAGTCAGTCAACAAGCAATTCTGCTTTGCTGAGCTGTTCTGTCATCTAGAATTGTTTCCCTGTTGACCAAACCTCATGTCCTTCATCATAATTAGGTGCCCCACAAGCAACTATCCAGGTAATTGGGTCACATGGATGATCACAGTATCACAGAAAGGTTTGGATTGGAAGGTACCTTACGGTACATTTAGAGACGATATAGTTCCAGCCCTGCTGCCATGGGCAGGGAGACATCCTACTATACCAGGTTACTCAAAGCCCCATGTAGCCTGACCCTGAAGACTCCACTTGTCACTCTGGACAACTCATTCCAGTGCCTCACCACCTTTACTGGAAAACATTTAATGTCCAGTATAAGCCTGTGAACTTTCAGGTTGAAACTGTTGCCCCTTGTCCTGTCACCCAGGAGCATTGGCTGCAGGGCAGCTTGTACCCAGAGTCTTCCCTCCCCAGTGGTACTTATTGTGGTGGACATTTTTAATAGTAAACTGTGCCAAATCTGCTGTCCCTGTAGGGCAGCTCAGCAAGGCAGACAAAGAACTCATCATTGTGGCTACAAGTGTTGTGAACAGATGTCCCTACTGCGTGATTGCACATGGAGCACTGCATCGGATCTACTCCAAGCAGCCAGCACTGGCTGACCAGGTCAGTGGCATTACAGCAATGCATGCCCCACCTCCTTCTCATGGTCCCTTGGGTGGTGAGAATGGCCCTCTCATGTCTGCCTTGTCACCTGAAGCTTTGATCCATAAGTCTTCAGCAGTTCCCAGAAATCTTCACATCTGAGGCCTTAACTCAGTACCTGACTGAGTAGACTTACTGGTGAGCAGTAGGGGTAGGACCTCAGGATGAGTTTTGTGTATCCTCCTCTGTCTTCAAGCAAGATGAAGGGAGGGACTGTTGACCTGCAGAGCATTCACCTTTCTGCCGTGTTCTCTGCTGGTTTAATCTGTCTGCTACTAATGGGGAGCTGCAGCATTGGGGCCCATTTCAAGAGGTCCTCCACAGCCTGATCAGCAAAACTGGCATAGTCCATGAGAGGAGAAGGATAGTAAAAGAGAGGTGTCCTTTGCTGATGGCAGCCAGGGCATCTGGATCTGGTGCTGAGTAAGGCTGTGTGCTGCCATCTCTTTGTTTCGCAGAACAAAAAGGTGGTTCACCCACTTAGGCTGCCTCTGCTTTCTGCCCTCTCACAGGTGACTGTGAACTGGAAGCTGGCTGACCTGGGCGACCGGGAGGTGGCGATGCTGGAGTTTGCTCTCGCCATCTGCCGTGCTGACACCATCACTGAAGAGCATTTCCAGAAGCTGGAGAGGCATGGGTTTGGCCGTGAAGATGCCTGGGACATAGGCATGATTTCTGCTTTCTTTGCCATGTCTAATCGCATAGCTCACTTCATTGACCTGCGCCCAAACAAGGAGTTCTACACTATGGGCAGGATGCCACATGGGGAGAAGGCGGATGAAGCTTAGTGTGCCTGATATGGCTCTCTGATGCCTCTGTATGTGAGTGACCAATCAAGCTCTAAAATCTCAAGCTAGTGTGCCTTATTTCTGAATGTGTGGAAGGATCAAAAGGTAATGCCAGGCTGTAGGCATGAGGGATGCTGGAACTCCCTTGTCATCAGCATCCAGAAGTCATAGAATCACTGAATGATTTTGGTTGGAAGGAAACTTTAAAGGTCATCCAGTCCAGCCCTCGTGCAGTGAGCAGAGATCTTTGACTGCCCCATTCAACATGACCTGGAATGCTTCCAGGGATGGTGTGTATATACTACCTCTGGGCAGCCCATGCCAGTGTTTCCCCACCCTCATAGTAAACCATTATTTCTTTCTATGTAGTCTGGATTCCTCCCCCTTAGTTTATAACTATCACCCCTCATGCTGTTGCAGCATGCCATGCTGGGAAGTCCGGTGAGACCTCTTGTGCTACCTCCACTACTCATGGCAGGGCCAGGGGGACAGCCCTGGTCTCTGCACTCACGGCAGGCAATGAGCTTACTGGGGCACGACGTGACTGAGCGTGGGCTGTTCCGTGCCCTTCTGCCAGCCCAGCGGTTGTAGATATAACACATCCCGTAGCAGAGCGCCCGGCTGCTGTCTGTGCTCGGGGACACGGGCTGCTGGGCACGGAGGAACGGCGCTGTCTGCCCTGGGCACCCGATGCTGCCAACGAGGCCGTGGCCCGGCCGGAGACAGTCGGAAGCAACGTGAACTCGAGGCCCGTGGAGCGCAGCCTACGCGCTGCGGGGTGGACTAAGCTTGGGGTCCACGAGGCAGCCCGCGGCCTACGGCGGGGGGAAGGGGGAGGCGATGAGAGCGCGCGCCATTCTCGTCGCCCGCCGCGGCCTCCCTGCGCGGGGCCGGCGGGGGCGGGCCGGGGCGGGGCCGCGCAGGCGCGGGGCCGCCGGTGGAGGGTGAAAGGAGGCGCGGCCAGGCGATGCCCGCGCCATGAGTGCGGAGGAGGAGGAGGACCCCCGGGCGGGGACCGGCGCCGGCTCGGCGGTCCCGGGGCCCGGCTCGCCCGCCGGCATGAAGCTGGCGCTGCAGCCCGCCTCCCCGCGGGCGGTGCCCGCGGGGGACGGCCTGTTCGGCTGGCTGCGCGGGCGCTGCCTGGGCCGCAGCGCCGCTGTGGACCCGGCGCGGGACACCTTCGGCGCCATGACCGGGCTGTACGCCTCCATCCAGCCCGCCGACTCCGTGTACCTCAGCACCCGCACCCACGGCGCCGTCTTCAACCTGGAGTACTCGCCTGACGGGTAGGGCTCCCCGCTCCCCTGGTACCTCCGGTTCCCCGCCGCTGCTCCAGCCCTGTCGCTGCCCGCCAGCTTAGGGTGCGGGAGGGCGTGGGGTGCCCCGCTGCGCAGGAGCCGCGCCGGCCGCGGCCGTGCCCCTCCCGGGTTCCTCATCCCACTCCTCCGTGCCTTGACGGCTGTCCTGTGACGACTTGGAGTGCCGAGGGCACCGTGAGGGCCGAGCCGTCTCGTCTGGAGGAGAAGCGGGGAGACGGGCCCGGCTGGCCGGGCCCCGGTGCTCGTTCCTGTCTGCCAGTAGCTGCCTTGATGCCGTACCGGGACTCGTTCCATTGTGAGGCGTCTGGCCGGTGACTCGCGCCGTGTGGCAGCCGCGGTGCGGGCCTCAGGCACCGGACAACGTGGGTGGAGCTGGGCAGCGGTGACCGAGGGCACCCTGCGACCAGGTGCGACCCCGCGACCCGGCGAGGCTCCTCACTCCCATGGGTCCTCCTTGCGGCAGCCGGGGAACGGTAAACTGAGGCTGAGGATTGAGGACAAGGTGGTGGAGCCGTGTCTGCAACCAGAAAAGCACTTGTGGCAGATGTCCGCTGGCAGCTGAGCGCGGACCGCGAGCCTCGCTGGTTCCGTGCGAGCGCTTTGGAGTTTGCGGTCGGCGCTGGCAGGTGTGTGCAGAGCGGTCCTGCAGTACAGCTGTGTGACAGGCTAGGCAAAGCAGGCGACAGCTGCGTTGGTTTGGAATGGAAGAGCTGGCAGCCGGCACAGCAGGCACTGGGTGGTGTCGGGCGTAGGCCAGGCCTGTGGCACCGCCGAGTTCGGTTCAGAGGTACCTGCGTGTTTGTGTGTTGCAGCAGGCTTGTGGGGGAAGTCTTCTTGGCAGAGGCCTCGGGTAGGGGCGGCTTCGGGTTGGGGCAGCTGTGTTTTCGGTTTGCACAGACCTGCAGTCTGTGTGACTCTGGATGACTAGTCAGCTTTCTGTTTCCAGTGAGTTGTCCTGAGAGCAGAGGTCTGGTTCCATGAGCACATGAAATTATGATAGTTTTGCTGTGATTGTGTTGTAGAACTGAACTTCTGCTCCTTGTTTCCTCCTCTGTTTTTCAAGGAGGTCAAAGTTAATCTCCAGAAACTATCAAAACCCTTTTCAGGTCACCGTTGCTGGAAAGCAGCTACCTCTGGATCCCCAGCTTGGAGGTCCTGAGGGAGGTGCAGGGTCTGGTCTGCTGTGTGTGGTAGTGGCATTGCTTCATTAGAGTAGCCACAGTGCCTGGGCTGGAAGAGCTATCACGTGTGGATGTTCTGTGCAAGTGTAGAAGCTGTCAGCTGTGGGAGCAGCACACCTGGGCTGTGGTTTTAAGATTATTTGTGCAAGTTTCTGGTAAACAGTAGTTCCCCATGCCTGGTGCTTGTGAGGCTGCATGGTGAGCTGAACCTGGGACCTTCCCCCTCCTAAAAGAGACCCAGCAGAAAGGTTCTGGTGTTAAAGGGGATGTGTCCATGGACCTGGCTGCAGTGCTTGGCTCAGCAGACAATGCGTGGTGTTGAATGTAAGTTAGGACCTCAGCTGCCTTAACACCAAGTAAAAAGAGCCTAGGCTTGGCTCGCTTCTGTGCTTGGCTGATTTAGTGCTGGATAGGCTCAGCTTGGAGCAGTCACAGATCTGTCTTAACCTGTGGAGATGTCTGGTCTCTCCGCAGCTTCTCCTAGAAGAAACCCAACTCATGTTAGTTATGCTGCCTCCCTGCTCCTTGCCTCGCTTGGCTCTCCTTAAGGTACTGCTCTGAAGTGTTGCGGGTTGGGTCTGTCCTTGTCCTGGGACTTGCTCCTCTGGGGCTCACTTTAAGTACTCAGGCATGCTCCCTTCTTCCTATGCCACTGCTGATCTGATTGGGGATGTTGCTGTGCTGGGAATCTTCTGAGCTTTCCTGCAGGTCACTTCACCAGTTTAGCAGGCCAGGATCCACTGTCACTGTTGTGTCATTGTACTTAGTCAGACCTTTCCAGCGTGCACTAATCTAGTAAAGGCTGATGTGGATGACACCACGCTGGGTGGGAGTGCTTGCCTGCTTGAGGGTAAGGAGGCTCTGCAGAGGGATCTAGACAGACTGGATCAATGTCCTGAGAGCATCTGTATGAGATTCAGCAAGGCCAAGTGCCAGGTTTGCACTTTGGCCACAACCACCTAGTCAGAGCTGCAGGCCTGGGGAGAGGAGTGGCTGGAGAGCTGCTCAGCAGAGAGGGACCTGGGGGTGTTGATTGTTGGCTGGCTGAAGATGAGCCAGTAGTGCCCAAGTGGCCAAGAAGGCCAGCGGCATCCTGGCCTGGATAGCAGTGGTGTGGCCAGCAGGAGCAGCGTTCATGCCCCTGTGCCCAGCACTGGTGAGGTCACACCTGCAATCATGTGTTCTGTTTTAGGCCCCTTGCTCCAAGAAGGACATTAAGGGGCTGGAGCAGATCCAGAGAAGGGTAACAAAGGTGGGGAAGAGCCTAGAGAACAGGGCTGGGGAGGAGCAGCTGAGGGACCTGGGGGTGCTTTTTGTGGAGGAGGCTGAGGGGAGACCTCATTGCTCTCTACAGCTCCCTGAGAGGAGGCCAGAGCCAGGTGGAGGCTGGTCTCTTCTTACAAGTTACAGCTGATGGGGCAAGAAGAAACAGCCTCAGTCTGTGCCATGGGAGGTTCAGGGTGGATATTGGGAAGAATTTCTTACTGAAAAGGTTCTCAGGCATTGGAATGGCTTGCTCAAGGCGGTGTGGTTGAGTCCCCAACCTTGAAGGGATTTTCGATTCATGTAGACATGGTGCTGAGGGACACATACTAGTCAAGGACTTGTCAGTGTTAGGTTAATGATTGGCCTTGGTCTTAAAGGTCTTTTCCAGCCTGGGCAGTTACATGATTCTGTGAGCCCCATCAGAGGCTGGTGCAAAGCTGGACAGCCTGCCCAGGCTCTGGCAGTTATGTTTCTGTGACTGTTGGGACCCCTGTGAACTCTGCAGAGATCTCTCTGGTCTCGTTCACAAGTGATCTGTATACTGGACAGGGCCACAGAACCAAAGAATCACAGAATGGTTTGGGCTGGGAGGGATTTTTAAGTTCATCCAGTTCCAATCCCCTGCCATAGGCAGGGACACCTCCCACCAGCCCAGGTTGCTCAAAGCCTCATCTAGCCTGGCCTTGAACACCTCCAGGGAGGGAGCATCCACAATTTCTAATATCTAATCTAAATCTGCCCCTCTTTCAGTTTAAAACTGTTATGCCTCTTCTCAGTACACTCCCTGGTGATGGGTACCTGCCCATCTTTCCTGTAGCCCCTTTAGGTGCTGGGAGACCACTGTAAGTTCTCCCAGTCTTTGACCTGTTTTTAATTATTTTTTTTGCTTTGAGAAAATTTGTAGATTAATAGATAGAGATCTTTCTGTGGGGAAGAAAATGTTATTTATTGTTTTTTAATTTCTTTTTTTTTTAAAGGAGTTAATGTCCTTGAAGACGTAGTTCTTGGAGTTTATTGTGAGTTTGGTGTGAATTAGGCTATACAGGAAGATACTTAATGTTCATTCAGATTTCCCTCTGTCCTCAGAGCAGTGAAGATAGCCTCATTCAGTGTCTGCCATGAGATTAAATCTCAGCAAACATGGACAGCAGGAGGCTGTGTCCCCAGCCTGAGTCTCTGCTACTGTCCTTGATCACCAGCTCATGGCTGCTCTGCTCTCAGGACACAGCTCCTTTTGCCACAGGAGGTTTTTTTCAGTGTAGCTCATAGGATGTGATGTCTGAGATCCCCTGGCTTCTTGCTGTTTTAAAAAGTAAAGCTTTTGAATCCAAAATTACTAAGATTTTAGTGAAAAATCACCTTTGTGTCAGGGAGCTTGACTTTTACATAAACGTTCCAACTGGTCTTGTTTCTGGCTTTGTACAGTTCTGATGTAGACAAACACAGGGAGTCAGCAGAACTGCTGGCACTGCAGGGTGCTGGGGAAGGGGCTGTGCTGTAGAGCTCTACTCCCTGTACACAGCCCAAGGGGCCCCTGCTGTTTTGCCAAGCCAGGTGCCCCCTTCAGCCTGGCCACCTGTTAGGGTGGTGCTGTGGCCATGGTAGTGGTGGTGAAACTAGAGTCCCTCCTGTAAGAGTCTTAAAGGACTGCTGTTGTAGTCAGTAAGGGAGGATGGCTGAGAGGCACTGCCAGCTGTCCTCTGTACTGAGGGTTAGTGCAGGGACAGTGTCAGTTACCTGATGGTGGCTCACAGCTGGTGGGACACACAGCGGAGCAGGCTGCCAGCACCTAGTGCAGGCCTGTGCCTTCACAGAGCTCCTCAGCTGGCCATATGACACCCTCAAAAGCAAACTTTGTGTCTCAGAACCCCCCTTGAAAGTGTTGCCAGTGAATACACAGAGGGGCACCATGACGGGGGCACAGTTTGATGGGGAGCCTGCCACAGAATTTCAGCATGGATACCTTTACACCTGGGTGCTGTTGTGGGGTTTTTTTCCTCTTTCCTGCAATATTAGGCAAATATCCTTACATGAACAAAACAGTTTCACACCAGAGCTTGATTCTTCATTACCATATGACAGGATCTGCTGAGCTCACATGCTGGAGTGCTGGGACAGCTCACTCCCAAGTAACTCCTGATGTCAATCCCTTGGCTGGTGTGATTTAAGTAATGCCATCACAGGATCTGTGGAGAAGTTAGCTTGTTCAGAATGAAACTCTGCTGCTTGCTTCTACCTGTTCTGTGTGTTAGGTACTCGAGAGCAGACACCTGCATGAAGGCAGTAAAGCTGCTGCAGGTCTTGTGCAGTGTGGGCAGAAGGCCAGGCCCTGGATGGTCCAGCAGTGCTCTGTGGGGTGAGCTGCTGCACACAGGTGTTAATGGTTTCACTGAAGTGTTTCTGCTCTGCTCTTTCACCTGCAGGTCAGTGTTGACTGTTGCTTGCGAACAGACTGAAGTACTGCTCTTTGACCCCATATCTTCAAAGCACATCAAAACCCTCTCTGAAGCTCATGAAGACTGTGTAAATAATATAAGGTAGGTCAGAAGGAACGTTTTGTCTTGCCATAATTGTCCTGAGCTGGTGTTACGCACTTGCTTGGAGTAGTTTCTGTGAAGCCATTAGGCTGTAGTTTGTGCCATTTCCTTTCTCTGTGGAGTTGGGGGTGGGAGAAGGCTTCCAAGGGGAAGAGCAGGAATCTGCACATGTTGGTTTATGGTTGGTGAATAGTTTTGTGGGTGAAGGAGATGTGGTTTGTGGGAAGAAAAGTGTGAAGGTATCAGCACTTGTTTTGGTAGGCCCTGAATGAGTGTGGTAAATCAGAGCCTAACGAGTAGTGAATGATTGATGCTTGAAGTGCAGGTCTGAGACTAGCAAGATTAGAGAATCACAGAATGTTAGGGGTTGGAAGGGACCTCCAGAGATCAAGTCCAACAGCCCTGCCAAAACAGGATCACCTAGGGCACGTCACACAGGAACACATCCAGATGGGTCCTTGAAAGTCTCCAGAAAAGGAGACTCCACAACCTCTGGGCTGCCTCCTCCAAGGCTCCAGCAGCCTCACACCAAAGAAGTTTCTCATGTTGAGGTGGAACCTCCTTGGTGTTCCACTTGGTATCCTTTGGCCTATTGTAGGACACCACTGAAAAGGGCCTGGCCCCTTCTTCTTGACACCCATCCCTCAGGTACTAGTAAACATCAAGAAGATTCCATCTGGGACCAAGTAGCCCCAGGGCTCTCAACTTGTCCTCCTTGCACAGACCTTGCAGTCCTTCCATTGTCCTCATAGCCTCTGTGAGACGCTCTTCAGTAGCTCCCTGTCCCTTTTGAACTGGAGAGCCTGGAACTAGACACAATACTCCAGATGTGGTCCCACCAGGGCAGAGCAGAGGAGGAAAACCTCCCTTTACCTCCTGGGCAGACTCTTCTGAATGCACCCCAGGAGTCCATTGACATTCATGGCCACCAGGGCACATTGCTGGCTCATAGATAAGTTCTTGTCCACCAGGACTCCAAGGTCCTGCTCTGTGTAGCTGCGTCCCAGCAGGTCCACTCTCACCTGTACTGGTGCAGGGGATTGTTCTCCCCAGCTGCAGAATTCTGCACTTGTTCTTGCCGAGCCTCATGAGGTCTTTATGGTTTAAATCCTTTACCTATTTCTCAGGTAAATGGGAAACAGTGGTGCAGGAGCTTAAATCATCAGTAGTGCTTTTCCTTTTACATTCTGTTGTTTTTAAGCTGCTTCAAGTCTGAGGGTGGACTTTGACATGCGAACTTAAGACACCATTTAACCTTGAGGAAAATATTGCAGCCTCTTTTCACTCAGATTCTTAAAGAAAACAAAACCCCCAAAACCCAAACTCGAACCACAAACCCCCAAGAGAGCTGTAGAAGCAACCTGAGGCTTTCCCCTCAAAAGGGCTGAATGACATTTGTGGTGCCAATGTCTTCACACATTCTTCAGAGAAACTGATTTTTCTTGTAAGCTGTCTGCCCTTTTTAGGAGAGGTGAAGTTTCACGTCAGCTGGATGCCTTTCAGAAACACCAAAGCAGAGGATGGGGTTAGCTGACAGCAACAGAAGATGTTGAGAAGATGTGCTTCTGTAAGGGACTGCAGCTTTTCAGGCCTGGCATGCAGTGGTTGCCCTTGACACATGGTCAGGGTTTAGATGAAACTAGCTGAGCGGCAGAGCCATGTTACGAGCGTCCAGCCCTCGTAATTGCTCTGCTCTGGCTCAGGACTGTCTGGGTGGTGTTTTACCAGGAGCATTCTCTTGCAGGCTCCTTGACCACTGGATTGTCTCTGTTGCACTCAGCTGTGCTGGTCTTGGAAAATTTGTCAGGTTCCTTGGCTGGGAACTGCACTGAAAATTCCTGCCACTCTCTTCTCTTACTCAGAGGTTCTCCTTGCTCGATTTGGCTGACTGTGAGGCTTTTTAAGGTGGTCTTGATCCTTAATGTCTGTCTTCTCTATAGTTTGATTTACATTAAGTGCTGGTGCTCCCTCCAAGCATGTAACTCAGGTCTACTTTTCATCACCAGACTAAGATCCACCCTAGCAGCACGCAGTAAACTTTCTGCTTTCTTCAGCATGGTTCTTCAAGCTTTATTTTGTCTTTGTGGGATATTGGTGTCCTTTTCTGTAGTTTTCTGCAGGTCCCCATTTGTTTGTTGTTGTAACCCTCACAATAGACTGTAACACACAGTTAGCATCACCAGGAGTGTTGTTTCTGCTTAGTGACCAGGACTCTAGGCGCTATGGTGCTACAGAAATTCCTGTAATAAGCAACAAAACCAACCAGCACTGCTGCTGAGCACTACAGCAGGTGTCTCAAGGAAGCCTGCAGAGGTCCTCTGCCAGGGGCCTCCGGGTCACTGGGGATTTCTATTTCATAGTATTAGTCAGGGTTGGAAGGGACCACAAGGATCATCTAGTTCCAGGGACACCCCACACTAGATCAGGCTGGCCAGAGCCTCATCCAGCCTGCTCTTAAAACCTCCAGGGACGGGGCCCCAACCACTTCCCTGGCCAACCCATTCCAGGCCTTCACCACTCTCATGGTGAAGATCTTCCCCCTCACGTCCAGCCTGAATCTCCCCACCTCCAGCTTCATTCCATTTAATCATCTGAAGCAGACATTTTTTTCCACTTGAATTTGGTCAGGTTTTGAGCTTACTTAAACCTCTCTTGTGGCAGAGCTCCATGGCACAGATATGACTGAATGAGTATTTAATAGTGTTCTTTAAAACCTAGCTTAGTTTGAGCTAAAACTTAGGCCTATGGTATTTATTTTTGTTTCCTTAATTAGGAAGACAAGGAAAAATTAGTCTCCGTTTACTTTTTAAGTGTCAGTTTTACATGCCTGCTTTTTCTGCACCTTCAGTTAACTCTCTGCTGGGTAATTCCCTGTTTGAAAGCTGTTTCATATCATTTGTATCTCCCTGTCTCTCTTCTGAAACATGTTTGTGGTGGGTGTGAAGTAGGGCTGCCTGTAGCACCCTAGATGAAGGCAGTTGATTGATTTACACAGGCAAGATATGTACTCTGTTTACTGTCACCCCAAAGATCTGAAAGTTTGGATTCCTCCCTTTGCAGCTGGTTATTTGTCACTGGAGCCATTGCTATTTTCAGATGATATGGCCTGGTTTTAGGTCTAAAAGGTAAAATGCTGTTCTTAGGGATAACTTGCCACATGTGTCTGTGGGCTGTTCTTGCCTTAGTGTGGTGCTCTTTGGACAGGTTTTGTTTTCCCTTCTACTTCAGGTAGGGTGTTTCTCCTAGATGCTTTCACCAGGCTTGAATTTCAACCAAAATTGTAAGCTTTGTCCTTCTAAAAGGAAGGGCAGACATAGACCAGAATGCAGGATGGTGAACTGATCTGTATAGTGCAAGCTAAATCACTTTGCCCAGAAATAGCCTCAGTGAGTGTTTGTGATATGAGCAGATAACTCGTCTGAGGCTTGTTCAGACAAATGC
The DNA here is from genome assembly GCA_033816785.1 of Picus viridis. Lineage (NCBI taxonomy): Eukaryota > Metazoa > Chordata > Aves > Piciformes > Picidae > Picus > Picus viridis. The sequence goes on along the minus strand of CM066606.1, from coordinate 87,743,266 downwards.
TTCTCTTGGTGGTTTTGAAAAGTCTCACATTTGCTCCAGGTTTAATTTATGACCTAGCTGTGCCTCTCTTGGTGCTGATTCCAGCTCTTCTATCCTCTCCTGTCTGATGGAGTGTATTTACATCAGATATTCTTTTTTCTGTAATCACTTGGCAGTGGTCAAGGTGCCTCAGAGCTTCAGGCAGGAGTGACATGTACCTTGGATTTTGACTGAACACCAGAGATTCTATCAAGATAAAAAGCTGCCACCCAAACAGGCTAACCACTGAGCCTGAGCAGTGCAGTAACCCAACTACTACGGCTCATGTTCTTCTCCACATTCTCACCCTCTCCCTGTATGACAGTGCCGAGCCTGCCAGCTGTTCAGAAGGCAGGACTCAAACCTGCTCAGTGCAGAAGGTGCTCAGTCCACATGGAGCACTGTGCAGGTGACACAAGTTCACTGCTGCGTGAAAGTGCTCTGTAGAACTGCAGGTCTGTAAGTAGCTGGTGAAAGGAGCAGAGGCAGCAGGCAGGCAGAGCCCTCCTCTCTCACTCTCAGGTTCCTGGATAATCGACTGTTTGCCACCTGCTCCGATGACACCACCATAGCCCTCTGGGACCTGAGGAAGCTGAATACCAAGGTGTGCACCCTGCATGGCCACACCAGCTGGGTGAAGAACATCGAGTACGACACCAACACTAGGCTGCTGGTGACGTCAGGCTTCGACGGCAACGTCATCATCTGGGATACCAACAGGTACCTGGCGGTGGCCAAGCTGTGCCTGGGGTGCATCAGCATGGGGGTCTTCTGTAAAAGGAAGAAAAGCTGCTCCACTGAATGGTGCCAGGGTGCATTCTTAATGCTGTCACTGGCTTGTAGTCCCTAGAGGGCTTGTGTCACCTTTGTATGGCCCAGTACGTAACAAGTGAGCTGTTGTTGCTGACCTGCTAAAGTGTAGCTCCTCTAATTTTTGAAACAGTTCTATTTGTTGGTAGTTTGAAAACTGACTTCTGCCACTGCATTAAGATCTGAGCTAAGCAGGATAAAGACAGTGCTCCAGAAGAGGTGTTGGGTGAGCAGTGATGACCAGCACCTCCTCTGGACGTGACTAGGGACCTGAGCTGAAGGCAGCTGCCTACATTCCTTGTTCTGTTTGGCTGTCCAGGTGCACAGAAGATGGATGTCCCCACAAGAAGTTCTTTCACACTCGTTTCCTTATGCGCATGAGGCTGACGCCAGACTGTTCCAAAATGCTGATCTCAACCTCCTCTGGATATCTTCTGATCTTGCATGACCTTGATCTCAACAAGTCATTAGAGGTTGGCAGCTACCCAATTTTGAGAGCTAGGAGAACTACATCAAGTTCAGGTGAATGCTTGTGGAAAAAGTCTGCAGCAGCTTCTTTTAGAGGTATTTTATGGGATACACTTAGCTAGCAAAAGAGGGCAGAGGTAGAGGGGTTCTGCTGAGGACCTCTTAGGCACAGTAGCTGCTTTGTTCCTCAGAGGTCATGTATGTCTGTACTGTTGAGTGGCATGTTCTGACTCAGAGTGTCTGGGGTGATTTTTAGAGTCAAGACATCAGCACTACAGGATACAGAATCATATAAATGGATTGGGTTCAAAGGCACCTTAAAGGTATCTGGTGCCACCCCCTTGCAGTGGGCAGGGACATCTTCAACAAGATCAGGCTGCTTAGAGCCGCAGACAACTTGACCTGGAATGGTTTCAGGGATGGGGCATTTACCATCTCTCTGGCAACCTGGTCCAGGGTCTCAGCACCCTCATGGTAAAAAACATCTTCCGTATCTAGAATAGCAGAACTTCTTGGGTTGGAAAAGCTCTCTAAGATCATTGAGTCCAGCTGCCAACCCAACACCACCATGGCCATTAAACCATGACCCCAAATGCCATAGCCACACATTTCTTGAACACCTTCAGGGATGGGATCTCCACCACTTCCTGGGGGAGCCTGTTCCAGTGCCTGACCACTCTTGCAGCACAGAAAGTGTTCCTCTTGGCCAACCTAAACCTGCCCTGGTGAAACTTGAGGCTGTTTCCACTTGTCCCAACAGTCGTTCCTTAGGACTGGTTGTCACTCCCACTTGTAGCTGTCGGGGTGGCAAGCAGCCAGACAGGCAGCAGACGTGGTGGTGGTCCCCCATGCTCTGCCCTGGCCCCAACCACAGCAGCAGGGGCTCTGGCATGGTGCCATGCTGGGCCAGGTGTAGAGAGCAGGAGGGAGCAGGCTGGGCGGGCAGCCACTGGCATGGCAGTGGCATCTAGTGCAAACCTAAATGGACTGTGGAATGTTGTTACTTGGAGCAGGCAGACTGTGACTGTAGTTGTTTACAGTCCTTGCTTGGTTCTGTCTCAAGAAGCTTCACCCATGCTGGGTGAGCTCCAACAGCCAGTGATGGCAGCCTCTTGGCAGCAGGCTCGCAGCATTGTGTGCTCTGAAATGTCACATCTTTCTTCATCCTGCTTGTGACAGGAGCAGAGCAAAGTACTGGCAGAGTTTGCCATTTGGTGCCAGGCCTAGGGACAAATCCATAGCCCAACTTCTGGTAGTGACAGTGCACAAGGAGGGAGGATGGCAGCTCCCCTTTTACTCCCACTAGAGTTTGCTATGCACCAGAGAGTGGAACTTACAGACTCTAAAACTGAGCTTTGGGAAGTGTTGTGTTTTGGGGTTGTTTTTTAACCAACTGCTAACCTCTACATTTGCAAGAGGGTTAAGTGAGAGCATGCCCAGCTAGGGGGCTGTGCCTGGCTGTGCTCACCTGCCTGGTACTGTTTGCAGACATCATCTCATCATCGGGTTCCTCTGGCCTTCGAGCTGTGGGGTCACCCTGTCACCAGAATGATTCGAGTCCCCTCTCTGAGAAACACATCTCGAGGTCCTCCCAGCGAGAAGGTAGGAAAAGATTGGGGGGAAAAAAATAAAAAATTGTGGGCTTGATTCCTTGCACTTCATGAGAGGCCAGAGTATAAGAGTGAAAACCTGCATTTTTGTCTCTGGGACTTGTAAAAGGGTTGTTTCTGTGAATTCTGTTACACCAATGAAGTATCATTGAAAAAGATTATGAAAACTGGTTACCCTGCAATAAGCAGACTTCCTCTGGGCCTAGGACATGATTTCAGAGTGAGCATGAGCAGGGCAAATTGGCAAATGCTTTGTGAATCTCCTGTGCTTTAATATATATAAATTGTTGTCCTGAGTTTTAACTATTCATGGTTCTTATGAAAGGAGGAGGCTCCTCTGGATTGGCATCCAGGTGTGAGGAAACCTGTGAGAAGGTTTCTAGGGTCAGGGGGAGAAGGGAGCTGAGCAGACTTCAGAAGGAAACGGAAAGGACGTGATACAAGTTTGAAGAGCCACCAGTAGCCCTTACAGAAAACCCACACTTCACAGTTGGTGTTCATGAGGAGTGTGTGTGTGTGAAGTTAGCTCAGACTGTCTTTGTGGTGTGAGGAGATTTAATGTGGGTCTTGGAAGGCAGCTTTCACAACAGGAGGTGTCTGAGATCAGGGCTGAGCCCAGTGGTATTAGGTGCAGTTGTTCATATCCTCTCTCTTGATTTATCCTTTCCTAAAGCTGCATCTTTTCCAGCAGCCAGGTGCAGGTGTCACATGTGTGACCTGGTTTCAGCAGTAGGCTGCTGATGAGACAGAGGATCACTGTACAGACACAAGTGACCCAGCTGACTTCTTCTTCCAGGTGGGTCACCGAGAAATAGCTTGGAGGTCTTAACACCAGAGGTTCCTGGAGAAAGAGATCGAGGCAACTGCATTACGTCGCTGCAGCTGCATCCCAAAGGGTGGGCGACGCTGCTTCGGTGCTCAAGTAATACAGACGACCAGGAGGTAAAACGGGTGCCTTTGAACCATACCTTGGTGAGGAGGTCTCTCTCATACGGCTGTGTGGGGGTAGATTTGCATCTGGATAAACTAGTCACTTATTTCTGCTTACAACTGCATTAATTTTACACCAGGATTATGAATTTCCCCTTTTCTGATGACTTTGTATCCCACGTTCAGTACCCCTGTTGCCCAGCTCTTCTGCAGAATACATTTTACAGTTTTCAAGCAGTAGCTCTGCTGCCAAACACATCACTTAGAAGTAAGTACCTGCCAAGATCTAGAATGCGTGAACTTGGAAAAGTCAGAGGATTAGAGAGTTGTGCTCTGGTGACCATGAATTAAGTTGAGCAGTGAAGCTTCTCTGAACTCCTCAAGTGCCTTGGCAATATTTTTGGCCTCTGTTGGCGCTCCAGGGGTGAGGGCTCCTGCTGCTTTCCAGAGGCTGCTTCTGCACTGCTGTGAAAAAGCCTCATGGTTTGTGTCTGCATCTCCAGAAAACTGCCACGCTGTAGTCTGTCTGATCACCTCCACTGTTGACTGTCCCATCGGAATGCCCTGGCACGGTGGCCAACTCCCACTCTAAATCTCTGCAACCGCAATATAAAGAGTGTTGGTGTTGGGTTCTGTTGTGAAGTGTCCCATAACAGCTGCTGTACTGCGCTGGGACCCTGCTTGAAGTCTGTAGTGCACTCAGAGCTAGTGACAAAGCCTCTTCATGAGCTGCATGTAGAAAGCAAGAGCCTGCAGGTTGTGTGGGGAATCACTTGCTTTTGAAGAAGTAACTGCCAGGTTCACTCACAGCTTAACCCCCAGCCAGAGCCCTCAGGACACCTAGGCTGCACCACATGGTCCTCTTGCAAGCACACGTTTTTCCTTGGCTTTTTTCAAAATTAGTTGTGCAGACCACTCTCTTTTCAAGACATGGAGGTTTTATTTTCCCTAACCATGCAGAATTCTCTGAATAATTGGCCTATAATGAACAGTTTTGTTAATTCAATAGCTAATGTAGATTTGGGCAGGTTTGGAGTTTTTATTTGTCTGGGAGGGTGGTTTGAAGAAAGCCACTCTTTGTAATGGTCACCTCCTGCAGAGGTGTAGAGGGCTGGATGAAAGTCTGGCAGATTTGTAGGAAACTTAAAGGCTGGGTCTGTAAATCACATCAAAGCAGTGCACAATGTAGGAGCTTCTCCAAGCACAAACACTCTGTTGGGTCAAGCTCTGCTGACCTGGTTACAGTCTCCACAGGGTCTACCCTACTCTCTGCTGGTAACATGCTTCAGTAAAGCTCCTTTTGTCTGTATTTCAGTAGAATACTTGGAACTGAACTGAGAACATTTATTTTGTCTTGTGGCTGAAACTGGGTCTTGCACTGTGATGCAAACTGTGATGGAGCTGTTTTTGCCTTTTGTCTGAGATGAGATCATTGGAGCACACACTCTGCCTGTCTCCTAAGTAACGAGCTGGCTATAGAGCTGCTCATAAGATTCCTTCGGGGGTCTATTTCCCTCCTGTTGGCAAATTTGTTCCCTTTGTATGTTAAGGGCACATAATGCCAGTGGTCAGCTGTAAACTGCAGCAGGATGAGCTCTGCTTTGCTGTGGGTTTAATTTAAATGTTTACTAAATCAGAGCAGATGCATGGCCAAAGGATTAGATATTGCTCTTTCCAGATGAAATACAGATTTCAAAGATTATACAGAACCCATTCAATTTAAAAAATAGCGCTGATGCCAGAGAGCTGTTTGGTTTAGGTGCCAAAAGAGCAGGCTGTTCTCAGCCTCACAGCAGCTCCTTACTGAAAAGTAGATCACAGCGGCGCTGGCCACTACTGTTCTCACTGAACATGCCGCTGCAGGGGAGGGGCGCTCGCAGTGCTTGCCCATCCCTTCAACCTTCTTTTCTCCTCTCCCTCCAGTGGACTTGCGTCTATGAGTTCCAGGAAGGGGACCCGGTGCGCCCAGTCTCGCCGCGCTGCTCCCTGAGGCTGACTCACTGCATTGAGGAAGCCAACGTAGGCCGGGGCTACATCAAAGAACTCTGCTTCAGCCCCGACGGCCGCATGATCTCGTCTCCGCACGGCTTCGGGATCCGCCTGCTGGGCTTTGACAGCCACTGCAGCGAACTCGTTGACTGTTTGCCTAAAGAAGCCAGTCCCCTTAAAGAGATCCGTTCCCTCTACTCCCACAACGACGTGGTCCTGACAACCAAGTTCTCTCCAACACACTGTCAGATTGCCTCGGGGTGCCTTAGTGGACGTGTGTCTCTCTATCAGCCAAAGTTCTAGGCACATCTTGCATCAGCAGGACCTTCAGATATTTGTGGGTTTTACTTCAGTTTGGTTGAAGTGTGTTCTTTCTGAAATCTCTAGATCCAGAGGAGAGTGTAGTTACTATGATCTCTGAACACAGGAAGTTTCCAACCTGGCACTACGCCGCCTCATAATGCATCTACAAGCCCCTTCCATGTGCTATGAGACCTCTGCTCCTGCTGATCCCATGCCACCAAGTCACTGTTTGGGTTGTTTGTACCATAGTGCTCATGGGCAGTTCCTTCACTGCCCCTTGAGCTACTTGAGACACGTGTGGAGGGGCAAGGGCAGCAGTTCCACCAGAGCTGGCTCGGGCTCCCCCGCTATGACCCCTCCTTGTTCCAAAGGAGCTGGACTTTGCGCTTCAGCTTCCTCAGCCCTTCCTGTCACCAAAACTACTGGAGGGTGGTTATGAGATAATGAGCTGCTTTTCTGTGTAACTAATACCATGAGTTGCTGTTAAAAAGAAAAGAGCAGGGAATTCATTGTGCCCCTGTACTCAGAACTGGTTAGGCCACACCTTGAGTCCTGTGTCCAGTTCTGGACCCCTCAGTTTAGGAAAGATGTTGACTTGCTGGAACGTGTCCAGAGGAGGGCAGTGAGGCTGGGGAGAGGTCTCAAGCACAAGCCCTATAAGGAGAGGCTGAGGGAGCTGGGGTTGCTTAGCCTGGAGAAGAGGAGGCTCAGAGGAGACCTTATTGCTGTCTACAACTACCTGAAGGGAGGTTGTAGCCAGGTGGGGGTTGGTCTCTTCTCCCAGGCAACCAGCACTGGAACAAGAGGACACAGTCTCAAGCTGTGCCAGGGGCGTTTAGGCTCAAGGGGAGGAGAAAGTTCTTCACAGAAAGTTATTGGCTATTGGAATGTGCTGCCCAGTGAGGTGGTGGAGTCACCATCCCTGGAGGTGTTCAGAAAAGGATTGGACGTGGCACTTGGTGCCATGGTTTAGTTGTCATGAGGTCTTGGGTGACAGGTTGGACTTCATGATCTCTGAGGTCTTTTCCAACCTTATCAATTCTGTGATTCTATGATTTGCTTTTGTTTGTATATAAACTTGGTTGTTTGTGACTGGCTAGGAGTCAGCTTTATGTAGTGTTTTTCTGCACCTGAAACGTCTGTTTTTCTGTGATTGCACATGCTATGTTTATTGCCAGAAGAAAGAAGTTCTGGATGGAGATGTAACTGCATTTGACCTTTTTTTTTTTTTTTTTTTTTTTTTTCTTCTGCAGAATTTAGTAGGAAAAGACTGGAGCATGGAAGCAGGAGTTGAATGAGTGAAGACCTTGCCCCATGTTACCCACAGAGGAGCTCTTGGAGTGCTGGGTACAATGGGGCTCTCCTTGACTGTGACTGCTGCCTCCAGACTTTCTGCTGTAGGGAGCTCTCCACAACAGTAACTTAAACCTTCATCTCATGCCTGAAACTTCATGCTGCAGAATCTCCTGATGGTGTTGTTAAGGCTCTTTTCCACTTGACTGTTCTTCCACACCTTGCCTGCACCACTGTTGTCAGAGGAACTGGCCCAGGACACATCCATAGCATCACCAGAAAAGCCTTCATGGGAGCTGCTAATCTGGGGATGGGTTAAGAGCATGCCTGTCTACAGTAAGGCCTACTTGGATGTGACAAATGTTAATGTTCAGCATTAAATCAGATGTGAAGTATGACTGCCAGGTTTCCACCCCTCCAGCTCATAGGGCTAAGCTTGCAGAGGCATCGATGGCAGTCTCCTACGTCTGAGCTTGTAGCAATCTCATCAATGACCAGTTCCACGACTTTGGGGAGGTCTTGCTGACCACTCACCCTGAACTCAGCAGGAGGCTTTACCCACGCAGAGCTGTCACATTCTGGAGTGCAGACTCTCTGTTTCTGGCTTGATGGAACACACTTTGTAGCTGACTCTTGCAAAGCCTTTTCAGCATTTGTGTGTTGTGAGCAAGGAGACATCCACCAGGGTGAGAGACCCGGAAGTGCATGAACCCAACCACCCCCTTGTAGTTCTGAATGTGTGTGGGTTCTGTGCACCACGTGGTGGTGAAGTCATTGAAACTTGAGGCTGCTCTGCATTATGAGGAAAAGGTATTTTATTTTTACTTGAAGAGTTTCTTAACAGGAAGCCTTCAGTATTGGGGATCTGGTAATCTGAGGACTAGTTGATCAGTCCTGAATTGGTTTTCATCATCTCTAGCAGCAGGCTGCTGAAGGACTACACTCAAATAGTCAGGTCTGTGCAGCTGAGAGACCTCACGCTGCCCGGTAAGTCCTAAACTTTGTGTTCTCATGGGGTTTCTCATGATGATGGTGTCTCAGTAGAATATCCAAGCTGGAGGAGGGACAGTCATTTGTATGTAATTGTACTCAGTTAACTTAAAATGCAGATAGATGCCCTTGGTCTTCTCATCCACTGCCAGGCTGGAGCATTCATAGTGTTTCTGAGCACTTGGGCTGCTGCTGAAGCCATTGCCTGGAGCTGGAGAGCAGAGATGAAACCGTAGATGAGGAGGTGACCTGCTGGCTCACACTCACTGCTGAGCTCCAGCACTTGCACCCTTTGTGTGCTGCTGGAACTGTATGCAAGGACTGCAGTTCATAAAAAGGTGGTTTTTTCACTTTAATTGGCCATGCCATGAAAAAGGAGGCCTAGTCACTGAACAAATAACATTATCGGTGTACCCCAGTCCAGATGGGAGCACATCACTGGCACCCAGCTCCTCCTGTGTGCCTGACAGCCTGTGACACCCCACCCCCCCACCCCGAATCTTGGCTTGTCAGCAGCAGTTCAGGGGGAATTTCCCTGTGTGTGACTTTGTGTGGTGGCACACAAAGGTGTGTAGGGAACTTGAGGACAACTGGAATGCAAGCTGGAGCTAAGCTGCTTTGGGGAGAGGAAACCCAAAACCCAGAAATCCCTTGAACATATCCCCCAGCCCAGCAGCAGCATGTGGCAGAACTTTGCATATCAGACTCCTGACAGGAGCTGAGAGTCCTGTTCTGAAGCGTTTTGGAGGGGTATGTGGTGTAGCCCTGAACACCTGCAGGTCTCTGCTCTTCCCCTCTGCTGGAACCTGTGGCTAATACGGCTAAATAATAAAGAAGTAGGTTCTGCCCCATTGCCCTAGGGTGCTGTCGTGGCTGTTTCTCAAAGCTCTGCTTGCTTCCAGGCTGTGCTTTCCTCACCTTCTTTAGTAGTTTGTGGGACATCACTGAAGGGACTGCAGCTGGTGTGCTGAGAGAATCTTGCTGTTCCCACAGGGTTCAGCTGTACTTGCTTTGGAGGCCAGAGAGCACCTATGAAATCAAAGCAGTTCTAGTGTCTGCTTTCATGGCTGGTTTTGTTTTCTCCCCTTGAACCAGTAGATCCTTCAGGACTTCAATTCCATGCCTGTCAATATGCACTGAGTGTTAACTTTTAATTCTACCTCATGATAGTTGTTTTTCACAAGAGTGTTGTGCTGAAGCACTGGACACCAACCTTCATTTTGTGTGAGGAACCCTTACTTGCAGAGAGATGCTGTCACCTCACCCAGACACTGCCTGCAGGAGCAGGGGGTTACTAGCCCTGCCCTGCAGCCAGGGCCTCGCAGCAGGGCTGCTGCCAAAGCTGTCCTGGGTAAGGTTCTTGGTGGTCATCTTTGTGCTTTTGTAGCCTGTCTTGCAGGTGTGTGCTAGGATAGATTCTGTCTTTGTCAGCTGTAGAAATGTGACTTCTGGTTACATTTGTAGTCAGCTTGGATGAGTAGAAAACCTCAGATGCTGGTTTGGTTGCTCCTCCTCAGCAGCAGGTGGAAAGTTTCAGTGGGAGGTCATCTCTGACTGCTGAAGCGCATGTAAGGCTGCAGCACTGCTCACTGGTCTGCAGCTGACCTGCCTTGCAGCTGCACCTGCTGGAAGGAGTTGTTCAGTTGTCTTTCTGAATAATACAGCCTTGCCTTACTTAATTAGTGGAGTCATTTGTTGGTGAGCTTTGGATTATTTCTAAACCATCAAAAAGGGGGGGGAAAGGTTTATTTTGCTGTTACATTTGAAAAGATTAACCTTTCAAAACCATGTAAAACTGTCTGCAACAAACGTTTCCAAGAGCAGATGGAAGCCTGCACTGACAGCAAAGGGTGCTGGTGGTTCATACCTCAGGTTTCCTTAACTGGTTCACTTTTGGCCATCGAACCACGGAACTGTTTAGGTTGGAGAAGACCCCAAAGGTGATCAGGCATTGAACCACTTGCATGGTGCCATCGGCTGCTGAATTTCACCCCACTCCCGCTGAAGACAAAGCTCCCTGTTAGACTGTAAAGCATGTGGTATGTTTTCAAATGCATGGGTTTTCATACTCATCCCCCTGTGCAGTGCAGGAGTCCTTCCCTTCGCAGCACAGTGATCAGCTGTGTGAGAGAGATCTCTACAGGAACAGCACAGCGAAGTGTCCAGAGGAAACAAACTCCTGTGTGAAGTCTGAAAGGCCACAGCCCAGTGCCTGCTGCGGCAGTGAATGGTATCCCAGTGCTCTGCTGCAAGGCTGGTCGCTCCGGTGCTGCAGCACCGTTAGGCGTTGGGGGAGGGGTGGAGGAGCTGTTGACGGCAGGAGGCAGCAGCGCTCAGCCCTGCTGAGTGCGAGGCTGTTTGCGTCGCTGTGTGCACGGCTCAGGCCCGGCCGCTCGTCTGACGTGGGTAGTTCAGGGAAAAACGTAGCCTCCAGAGCTCTTGGGGATAGAAGAAAAGCACAGAGACAGACACAAAAATGCTTGTTTGCACTCTTGGAGCCTGGGCAAGGACGTTGGTTGCCTGCTACCAGAACTGGAATGTAAGCATCAGGTTTTGCTGGTGTCTGGGGGGAGGAGGTGTTCGATGTGGTTTGGGGTTTTTTGTTTGTTTGTGGGTGATATTTTGTTCTTAATTTGGGTAACCCTGATGTGGAGAAGGTCCTGGTACCCTAAAACATGGGTCTGTTGCTCTGAAGTGTGAGCTCTTAGGAGAGATGTACACTTGCCAAATGAAAGCTTTTACAAAAACTAGTTTACAAGATTCTAAAATGTAGGAGTAAAGGAAAAAGTCAACAGCCCATCATATTTTTGTCCTGCAGGAAGAAGAAACTTCTCCTTTCCTGATCTTGGTCAAAGGTGCATTTTCTTAAGTACTGAGTATCTGAACCATAAGGTTTTTAATACAAGAACAAATTGTGCATGTAGAATATTTTGAAATACCTGAGATTTCATAGGAAAAACTGTAGCCTTTTAATAAAGTATCAGAACTGCCCTGGAAATGTTGTACTTGGAGCTGTACAGTAACTGTTTGTGGACAGTTTCTTTTGCTTGCATAAGGAATTAAACATGTAATAATTCAGTGAATCAAAACCCTGCTGTAATGTTTGTCTCGCACTCGGCAGGGCTCACTGGCTCTTGCCTGCTGCCTGCAGCCAAGAGGCAGAAACGCTGCGGAGAGCCGAGCCCCCGCCGGGGGTCCCTGTTCCTCTGGGACGCTGCTGCTGTTGCCTGCGAGAAGAAAGGGTGAGGGCAGGACACGGGGCTTGCTGTGATTAACTACAAACACAGTGTCGTTAACCATTCCGTTGCCTGAGCACCTGCAGGGCAGAAAGCTCCTTTTGTTCAAATCCTTGAAGGCAGTGCTGCTTCTCTGTGGCGTTTTGCTGGAGGAGCTTTGCAGTGATGAGCAGGCAGGGATCTGCCCACGGGGCACAGCCTGGGATGGAAAACTGTTGCCTATTCTGGCACAGGGACGTGGCTGGGTATGGTGCCTGTGCCAGCAGTGCCATCCTCTCCTCTTACACTTAGAATCACAGAAGGGTAGGGGTTGAGCGGGACCTCCAGAGATCATCCAGCCCAACCCTTCTGCTAGAGCAAGGTAAACCAAGGACAGGCCACTCAGGAACACATCCACGTTGGCTTTGAAAGTCTCAAGAGGACACTCAACATCTCTGGGCAGCCTGCTCCAGGGCTTCAGCACCCTCCCAGTAAAGAAGTTTCTCCTGGTGTTGATCTGGAACCTCCTGGATTCTATCTTATATCCATTGTCCCGTAGTGCCAGGTGCCACTGAAAAGAGCCTAAGAAAAGACCATGGAAACAGGCTCAGGTGGCTGGCCTGCCTTTGCCTTGAAGGGGGCTGTGCTGTACTGCTGCAGCACCACAGACCCAGCTGCAGTGCTCTTCCACTGAGCTTTGAAAAGGGGACAGGCAGTCAAAATTTACTCTGAATCTGTTATCCCCCCAACAGCCCTATTTGATGTAGGCCAAGCAGTGGAACACAGTCTGTACCCTGCTTAAAATACTCCTCTGTGTTCATTGAACCTGCCTTGATGCTGCAAAAGGGCTGTTTGGGCTTGTCAGTGCTTGTGACTTTCAATACAATACAATAAACCAGGTTGGAAGAGACCTTCATGATCATTGCATCCAACCCATCAAGCAACTAGATCATGGCACCAAGCACCCCATCAAGTCTCCTCGTGAACACCTCCAATGAAGGTGACTCCACCACCTCCCTGGGCAGCCCATTCCAATGGGCAATCACTCTCTCTGTGTAGAACTTCTTCCTAACATCCAGCCTAAACCTGCCCTGGTGCAGCCTGAGACTATGTCCTCTTGTTCTGGTACTGGCTGCCTGGGAGAAGAGACCAACCTCTGCCTGGCTGCAACCTCCCTTCAGGTAGTTGTAGAGAGCAAGAAGGTCACCCCTCAGTCTCCTCCCCAGCTCCCTCAGCCTTTCCTCATAGGGCTTGTGTTCCAAACCCTCACCAACCTTGTTGCCCTTCTCTGGACACGTTCCAGCAAGTCAACAACCTTCCTAAACTGAGGGGCCCAGAACTGGACACAGTACTCAAGGTGTGGCCTAACCAGTGCAGTGTACAGGGGCAGAATGACCTCCCTGCTCCTGCTGTCCCCTTGTGACACCTTGCCTAAGGAGGGAGAGAGCTGCATCTGGTTGTGAGAGCTGTGGGGTTTCAGTTTGTGTGAGAAGAACCAAGTGACCATCACAGCCAGACTGGCCTACAAGAGGGGCTGTTTGCAGAGGCCTGCAGGGAGAGGACCAGAGACAACGGCTTCAAACTAGAGCAGAGCAAATTTAGATCGGATGTGAGGAACAACTTCTGCACCATGGGGGTGGTGGAGCACTGCAACAGGTTGTCCAGGGAGGTGGTTGAGATCCCATCCCTGGAAATATCCAAGGTGAGGCTGGACAGGACTCTGGGCAACTGGATCTAGTGGAGGCTGTTCCTGCAAAGTGCAGAGGACTTGGACTGGATGAGCTTTGGAGGTTCCTTCCAACCCAAACCATGCTGTGACTCTCTCAGCTCTTGCCTTTTCCAGCCACGTTGTCATTTCAAAACTGCTGAGAGGTGCTGCCCTCATGTTAGTTCACTTTCCTTGAGCGTTCTCTCTTCACCACACAGCTAAGAGCTCAATTACCTGATTAGCGTAAAACACAAACAAAAGGCCTTTGGAACAGAAGTAACGCCTCAGAAACTGAGTATTGTGTGGCACCGCCCTCCCTTGCTCAAGGCAGTTACTGCCTGGGCTGCTTCAGCGACTCTCCAAGCAGCTGTTCTCTCTGTGCTGAATTCCCCTGCCCTTCTGCAGCTGGAAATGGAAGGTGTAGTCCCACAAGAAGAGCACCTGCTGGAGGTAGCAGCAGCAGTCATCAGAATTCTGATCCGCACCAGCCTCGTTTGGGCTGCAGGTGTTCAGAGCAGGCAGCAGTTGAGGATGGGGCCCTCTGGCTGCCCTGATCACGTCCTGGTTTAGCCCCAGCAGGCTGAGATTCTGTGACTCCGAGATCAGCAAACCAGGAGCTGGGACTCCCAAGCTGTCCGTGACCAGGACACACCCTCAGGGAGATAAGGCAGGCCAGGGTCATTTCCCTGCACACTTTCTCCTCTGTACCCTGCAGTAACCCAGCCCAGCATGCAAAGCACAAAACCAGAGTGAACCGGTACCTGGCTGGGATTTCTGCTCCCCCTGATCCTTGTTCAGCGTGGCTTCAGTTCCCACACTGCACCTGCAGTAAGCATGGCACAGAGGTGGCCTGGTCGCAGTCAGTTTAAGACAAAACAGTCTTGAAACTGGCCTGAGCAAAGCTTTCTCATGAGCTAACGCATCACAACTCCTTCTGTGCTCTCTTTCCCCCACCCCAGCAGCACATCCCCTTCACTGTGGCAACACAAACCACAGCTCATGTGCCAAGGCTCACTGGTGCTTCTCTCCCCAGTCACAAATATCCCCCTCCCACATGCAGCACATCTGCAATTTGTACAGCTGCAGCACTGCACAGCTGTCAGTGGTGACAAGGCAAAGGTGATCCTGCAGCACACCTCCAGCAGGGACAGCAGCACTCCAGGGCAGCTTCTTCCCTGTCTGCTACAGCAAAGCCAATCACCAGCCAGTGGAAAGCTTACCTTCAGCTGTGACCCTTCCCACCCCAGGTTTCCTAACACAGAGAAGTCTGTAACATCCTCCAGGGAGAGACAGGATGCAATTTCTGTTTTTATTCCATCAAGGAGTGATTACAAAAAAACAGTTCACTGGTAAAAATCAGATTCTGCCAATAACAAACACAAGCAAACGTTTTATTTCAATGCAGATCATCACAACAATCAGATACAGGAAAGCTCACTTGTGCCTGGCTGGTCTTGGATGAGAAGCTAGGGACTGTGCTTGTAACACACTGATCAGAGTATCTGAGGAGAGTTTAGCAAATGGAAAACTCAAATTAAGAGCAGTAATAGCTCCTCCAGAACATGGGAAAAGACCCAGTTCAGACCACATTCTGGAAGCTTTTGTGCCCCGTTGTATTTGTCAAAGTATTTTGTTTTGCATATATAGTTTCATAAAGTCCCCCAGGAAAGCAAATGCTGTTAAGAGCCTCTCCTAGTTGATGGTTATGCTTGCTCTTCTGCGCCTCTCCCCAAGTCCCTAATCTCTCAGCTCCCAGGTCTGTAGGACACACAACAATTCCCACTTCTGTAAGGCTTTTTAAAATTCACCTACAGAAGTCCTTATACATATCTTCAAAGGCTGCTTTTGTCCAGCCCAACTGCCTTTGAGGTCACCTTTGTCTCTGCTACCCTCAGAGACCTCCACTGAAGTGGGCAATACCCAGAAACCCCCTGGTCAGTGCCACCATGCGGCCCTGTCTGATGGGACTGTGGAGCACACATTGAGCAGGCAGAATGTCAAGTCCCAGGTGAAAACACCTCGCTGGGATCCATGATTCCACAGCCAAAATGAAACAGAAGTGTTTGCAAAACACAAGATCCCTCAGCACAGGAGAGCGGTGTTTGTGAGCTACCTTTGCAGTTGCAGAGACTGAACTATTTAAGGGCCCTTTTCTTCTTGACCCCACAGCTGAGAGCAACAGAAAAAGCAGCAATAAAAAAAAAAGAGAAAGGCAGAACAATCTCCATGTTCACAAGCAGAAGGGCTTTTAACAAGGAAGGACACTTTAAAGCTTTAGTAAATTCGCTTCAGCTCTTCCCTTTTCACATGAAGGCACCCAGTGCACACTCAGAGATCCCAGGTGAGCTGCAGCCAGCTCATACTGCAGCTCCTGAGCACTCAGTGGCCACCCTCACACTGATGAATGAAACAATCACAGCCAGCACCAGGGCAGTTGGCAGAAGAGTCTGTATAGGCTTAGCTTACGCTTGAAGTTCTAAACTTCAGTCATCCCCATATGGATACATCCTTTTGGCTTTAAACAGTAAGGATTACTTAGGACCCTAACACATTGGAAATGCAGTTCTTAAATCACCATTTTGAAGTCTGTGAGTGTGGTGGTTTTAGGCTATGCCTTTAAAATTTAGTTACAGATGTTGAGCAGAAAAGTAGAAAAATATAAATAAATCACTACTGGGTGTGAAAAGGAAAACCAAATTCATTGGGTAAATATCTGGGATAAGAGGAGCTGTACCATAATAATTCTTCCTTTTTCTCTTCTGATCTCTGGCTGGTTTGCTTTGCTCAGGAGAGATAACTTGCTTATCAACTGGCTTTGGCTAAGTCCAGCTTCTCTGCTCCTTCCTCTTGTCCCTTTTGTACAGGGGGGCAAGGGGGTTAGGGAGGGAGAAGCTAGTAGCTTCCCCTGGTCCTTGGCCAGGGGTGTCCTTGTGCTGTTATTAATTGTAAATACCTGTGTGATACTGTAAATCCTGTGTATTTGAACGTATTCATTGCATTTCATTGTAGAGTGTACATTTTGCTTGTAAATGCAGCTTCATTTGCTTCTAACTGAGTTGGTCTGGCAGAAGTTAATGCTGGGGGAAACTTCAACCCACCACAGTGAGGCAAGGGAATTGATTTTCATCAGCCCCTCCTTGATTTTCGTGTTCTACAATGTGGGCAGGGGAGCACATTCCATCATGGAGCACTGGGAGACTGGGAGTGATACAGAGTCAGCTGCTGGATCCAGAAAAGTCTTCTCTGTTTTTAAGCCTTGTACTTGCCTAGTAGCTCCGATACGGGCAAACTCACCTGCCAGAAATAAATACCTCTAAGTGTTCATCTGAATTGCACCAAGGTTTGGGTGCATCACCAGTCACCCTCAGGTACCAAAGGCCAGTTGCCTGTGGCGGTGCCAGGCACTGCTCTCTGGCACACAGCGGCACTGCACGTGCCAATCCCCAATAAGCAGCAGAGCTGCAGCAGGCAGTGGTGCTCACAGCAGCTTCAGCAGGAACTCGTAGGTGGCATTGATTATGCCCCAGGACAGCAGGGAGCGGTGGTAGTTCAGGTGGGCTCCCCTGAAGAGGTGGATCAGCTTCCGGTCACGCTCCAGCCAGATCTTCAGGAACACCTTGGAGAAGGACTGGAACTCGCCCCCAATCTGCGCCTGCATGCGAGTCTTGACGACGTTCACCGGGAAGAACAGGAAGCCCAGCATGGCGCCCAAGAGCCCCCGCAGATGAAGTCATTCACCAAGTGAGCGCTGTAGGAGGTGGCCTCTGGCAGGCACTGCTTGATGGGTCCCCGCAGGCCAAAGAAGAGCACGTTGCTGGGCCCGTTTCGGAGCAGGATGGGCACCAATCCCCGGTAGTACTCCCGCAACCCGTAGGCCTTCAGCACCTTGAAAGCCTGGTAAGTGTTTGTGAACTTGTCGTGGTGCTTGTAGTCCTGCAGCAGGGTCTGCACCCGCTCGAAAGGCGTCAGCAGGGCCTCGGTGGTCCCAGCCAGCACCGCCGCCATGCTGCGCGTCAGCAGCTCGGGGGCGCTCGTGTGGCTGTGCAGCAGGCAGGAGAAGTCCTCGTACAGGCCGAACATGAGGGCCAGCGTAGTGGTCTTCTGCATCAAGGGGGCAGGATGCCGCGGTAGAGGTTCCGGATCCCATCCTTCTGCAGCTGCTGCACTGCATCCTTCGTCCTCAGGCCGTAGAGCTGCTGCCGGAAGAGCACCTTCTGGATGGGGAAGGTGACGGCGATGTTGGTGAAGGCTGCACAGTAGCCACAGAGGTAATGCTTGCCAGAGGCAGCAGCTGTGTCACTGCTGAGGTGCTCCTTGGAACCCCCTCCTGGAGCCATCATACTGGATTTCCCTCTGCGCTATCTCAGCTCCACTTCCCTACAGCAGAGAGAAAACAACGACCGTGAGCAGCAGGAGGTGACCTGTAGCCTGTCCCACACTACTGAGTCATTCCAGCAGCACCTGGCACTCTACACAGAACTGTTCTGGAGAAGACCTCCAAGATCAGAGTCCAGCCATCACATACGGCACAGAAAAGCCCACACGGACTGAGGTGTGACAAATGCCGCAGCAGATGGATGTGGCTCTGTTTTCTACTCAGGGCTCAGAGACACAAGAAGTGACATTTTTTCCTTTCTGTGCACTTCCAAATTAGGACAGAAATAAACTGTGAAGGAAATCGAGGTATGGAGTTCTCAGGTGCCACAGGAGAGCTGACATGAGGAAGCCCACACGGTGACTTCACTGCTCACTCTGCCAAAGAACTCAAACCAGTCTGCTGTCACACAGATGAAGCATCACTGCCACAGAGGAGTGGGGACAGCAGAAAGCCTAAGAAGAAGACAAACCAAATGAAATACATGCAGAGCACTACAAAGCCTGGCCAGCTGGATACCAGGCTGCATCCAAAGCAGATGAAAAGAGGGTATTCTGCCCCTTTCCTCTGGAGCCCTTGTCCTGAAGGGTCAAGCCCCAAAGCATGCCATAACCCAGACAATGGGTTAAGCACCTGTGAATGTGCAGACCTGGACAGTCCCTGGGGTCCAGATGGTCCAGGCAAATGTGTAGCACCTGTAAACTTTGTAAGACACCTGTGAACTGTGTGTGCCCCTGGCCGTGTTTGGATATGCTCCATCCCACAGGTTCAGCTGTCAGGTTTCTCTGTTACCAAAGGGCATTAGCTGCCTTGGGACAGTACTTAAAGCAGAGGAGAAGTTGGGCAACTTGCCTTGGTCTCACCCAGTCAGCAACAAGAGCCAAATGCTGCCAGAGCAGCAGCTGAAGAGCCTGTACCAGCAGACCTTGAACTTGGACCAAGGCAGAAAGAGGAAAGCTCGAAGAGAACTGAATCCAGAAGAGCCACAGAAAGGTTAAAGCCCAGCAACAGAGCACACAAGACAGAGAGACTCTTAGCCCTCTCCAAGCCAAGGACAAGCTCCAGACCATGAACTGGGCATGAGAGGAGAGAGGCTCTTAGCCCTCTCTGAGCCAAGGACTGCTCAAATTAGTAAGAGCATCAGGGAAGATACCGGACGCAGAAGCAAGTCATGAGTCCCTGGCTAATTTGCCACGGAAACCCACTTGTGGAAAACCACAGACTGCAGCACCTTTATTTCCAATTTGAGTTGCTGTATTGGAAAGTCTTAGATCTGTGCTTAAATCATTTAACTGTCTTCACATGTGGGATGTGTCACTCACACACCAGAGCCTGTAAAGACACTTTGTAAGTAAGTTCTGGTGGTGTTTGAAGATACCTCTGCCCAAAATATTAAAGTGTTTAAAAATATACATTTTATTACAGCCCTCAACACAGGAAGGCCATGGATTTGCTGGAGTGGGTCCAGAGGAGGGCCACAAAAATGATCAGAGGGCTGGAGCAGCTCTGCTATGACGACAGGCTGAAGAAGGCAGGGGTGTTCAGTCTGGAGAGAAGGCTCCAGGGAAGCCAAACAGCAACCTTCCAGTACCTGAAGAGAGCTACATGAAGGCTGCAGAGGTACTGTTCCCACAGGCCTGCAGTGACAAGACAAGGAGCAGTGGTTTGAAATTAGAGGAGATTTAGGTTGGATGTTAGGAGGAAGTTCTTTACCATGAGAGTAGTGGAACACTGCAACAGGCCACCCAGGGAGGTGGTTGAGGCCCCATGCTTGGAAATATTCAAGGTCAGGCTTGCCAGGGCTCTGGGCAACCTGATGTAGTGGAGGATGTCCCTGCTGAGTGCAGGGGAGTTGGACTGGATGACCTTTGGAGGTCCCTTCCAAACCAAAACATTCCGTGATTTGATGACACATAAACAGAGAGGGTCCTACCAAATAAAGCAGAGGAGTACTGAAGCAGTTCTCCTCTGAAGCAGATAAGCAGTGGACTGCTTATCCACCAGGGACCGAAAGCTGGGTTTACAGCTGCACCAAGGCCAGCACAGCACAGCCTGGGCTAGGTCAGGAGCAGCCAGATGAGGCTGGTGGAACTTTGTCAACTTCAGTACTCCTCACCAGCAATATGAAATCTTCCTGATTTCCAGATGGTGTCTGGAGCAAATACTCCTGCCTGCAGCCATTCTCAGTGTGCCATGTGGGCAACACATGGCAGAGGCTGCAGAGGGACCACCTGGACTGCTCCAAGTCAACCAAAGATGGCTGTGACCAAGCACAGCACTCATCTTGAGAAAAGAACACAGATCTGCCTGGATTGGCTTCTCCCCTGTGTTAAGGCCTGGCAAGCAAAAATGTCATCTGAAAAATGAAGATTGTTTCTGTCACTATCAGAAGGGTCACCAGGGACAGATTTGTCATGGGTGCCTTCTGCGCTACTTCACAGAGGCACCAAGCTAGGTGTCATTCACATCACTGTTGTTCTACTTGCACACACTATGAAGGCCACATCTCAGACCCAAGGTCTGAGAGAGGTGCTGTGCTCACTCAACCTACACCATGTGAAGTCTCACCAGAGACAACACTATGAAGGGGACAACTCCAAAGGCCTTTGACCACCAGGGCCCTCACTGTCAGACAGGCTTTGTGAGCCCTGTGCCACCCACAGGTACCAGAGCACAGCAGCCACTTTGTTAGAAGTTAACAGGAAAGAGCACAGGTTTTGGATCCAGGGCACTGTGCTCCCAAGGCTGCTGCAACACTTCGTTTGGACATAGCAGCTCCCCTGACTCCAGGAGCTGATTTCAGCAGGTTCTAAGCCTGGGGCACAGGTCATCCTTTCCAACAACAATTTCCTTGATTCTCAGGTGCCTGCCACTGTCACCATCCTGTGGTGTGAATCTTTTGTGCTCCTTGAGAAGGACCTCAACCCATTCACCTGCTAAACGACCATGGCCTTCAGCATGCTGCCGCCACACGACCCCCGGGTCTGGAAAACAAGGGAAATAATGCAGAGAAGGGCTGCAGGAACAGCACTGCACTGCATCTCTGTGCCACTGTGAGCGATGGCCATGGCTGCTGCCGTCCTGGCTGCTGCCGTCCTCCCTGCTGCGGAGCCAACGCACTGCCCAGCAAGTCCTGCGAGCCGCACCGCTGTCCCAGATCGCTCTGGGGGTGGACAGGTCTGAGCGACGCTCGCACCCCTGCACCGTTAACCGAGAGCCGTTCACGCCCCACAGCCGGCGCCCAGGCGGAGGCCTGCGTCAGCACGGAAAAGCTCCGCGCTCCCTGCTTTCTCCAGCCGACCGCACACCGCTGTGGCACACACACCACCACCAGACCAGGGCCTACCGGCCCGCGGTCACCGCCAGGCCACGGGGACCACCGAGCCTTCCCCGACCGACCGCAATCTCGGCGCGGGGCTTCTCGCGGTGCGGCCGCTCGGACAAACCCGCGGATCTCAGTGCATCCGACGGCGCCGGCAAGGCTGCGGAGAGCCGGCGTGCGGAGAATGCTGGGGAGCGATCACGGCCCCGCCGCGGCGCGGCCCCGGGCGACCTAAAAGCGAAGAGCCGAGCGCTGCTCAGGGACGCGGCACGGCCGCACGGAGAGGCCGCGGCTAGCGACGCGGAGCCCGCCAGGGCCGGGCCTACACCGCCGCCCCGCTCCCCGCCGCCATTCGGCCCAGGCAGATGCCCGTGGGCCGGGATCGCGTTCAAGGTCAGGCCGGCAGCGCGGCAGAGCACAGGGCGGCGGCTGCAACCCGCTCCCGGCGGAACCGCACTCGCCCGCCCGCCCGTGCCCGCCCCGCCGCGCCTGCGCGGCCGAAGAGCCGAGAGGGCCAGGCCGGGCTGGGCCGAGCGTGACCGGGCAGCAAGCCGGGCCTCCGGTACGCACCTGCAGCCGTTGCCATGGCGGCGGGAGGGGACGGAGACCTCCGCCGGCGGCCCGGCCCCGCGGCCTCCGCCGTGAGCGCGCCGCCGAGTGACGCAGGCGCAGCGGCGCAGGCTGGCGGACGCGGACGGCGGGCGCACAGACCCCGCAGGTCCTACTCACGTGACCCCAGCGACGGGCGGGCGGCGGCCCTGCCCCTTACCGTTGCAGCCAATCAGGCAGCGGCGCGGGGCACGAGCCAGCTCAAGCTCCACCCCCACGTGCCGCCTCTCTCCGGGTCGGGCGGGGCGGGGGCGAGCGGGCGGGGCCAGGCAGCGCCAGACAGCCAGAGTCGGGTGGCCGCTGTCGGGCCAGCAGCTGGGCGAGCAGGCAGCGGCCGGGCAGTGCCGGGCAGCCAGCGCCACTACCGGGCGCTTCCTGTCCCGTGTGACCGGACCGAGCTCTGGCTCACAGCTTCGGCGGTCACGCCTGCGCGGCGGGAATCCCGCAGCTGGCGGCGGCGGCGGGAACCTCAGCAGCACTGGCAGCCTATGTCTCCCTCCTCCAGCGGCTGGCGCTGCTCCAGTTCGAGCCGGTCCCTCGGCCCCGTTTGCAGGGACGCGAGCAGCTGCCTTAGGACGTACAGCGTCTTGGGTACCTCGGACAGAGGTCCTAGGCGCGGGCTACGGGCGCTCCGCCTCGGCAAAACGTCGTCAGGACAGCCGCTGCCTGATCGCCGGTCCCCGGCTGCGAGCCTGGGGCGGCCATGGGACTCCCGGGTGCTCGGGCGCTGGGTCCCCGGCAGCTGCAAGGCTGCTGGGAAGTGGCCGGGAAAGTCTCCTCGGTGCCCCTCGAGCCAGGTGGCATCCCCCGTGCTCGGCTGGGCCTGATGTCAGGATCGCCTCTCTCCGGGGAGGGGCTGCAAGCCACAGGGGTCGGAAGGGTCTGCGGCGCTGCTGCCTTTTTGTCGCGGCCTTTGATTCGAGGCGGGGCTGGGCAACAGCGACTAAAGACGAACCAGTGGCCAGACACCCGAGCAGGAGGACCGTAATGCCACCAGCGAACTACTGGAATGCTCTTGGGCTGGTGGCAGAGGAGCAGTGGAGGGCTTCTGATCACCTTCAAACCAGGCAGCTGTGGGAGCCACCCTGCTCTCCTGGCAATGTGCCACAGATGATGCCGCCTTGTAGGTGCTGCCTCATCTTCCTTGCTGGCCCAGGCATGCTGATGTTGCCTGGCTACAGAATATCCTTGTGGAGGTGGCAGTCCTGGCATGTCCTGGGCATGGTGTTTGCACAGCATGGGACCAGGCCAAGGAGAGCCATGGCCGTCACCCTCCTGCTCCTGTCCAGCCCAT
This sequence comes from Picus viridis, assembly GCA_033816785.1. NCBI lineage: Eukaryota > Metazoa > Chordata > Aves > Piciformes > Picidae > Picus > Picus viridis. The sequence goes on along the minus strand of CM066606.1, from coordinate 87,720,332 downwards.
CTGGGTGTCACTGCTCTGGCAAAGGTTACAACATCCCAGTATGGTGGGGCTGGAAGGGACCTCAGGAGCTCACACAGTCCAATCCCCCTGGCTGCAGCAGGGCACCACAGCAGCTTGCCCAGCAGCACAATGCCTAGGGGGGTTGGAAGCTCTCCACACAAGGAGACTCCACAATCTCTGTGGGCAGCCTACTCCAGGCCTCCAACACCTTCACACCAAACAACTTTCTCCTTGTGTGAGGAGTCCCAAACCTGCAGCTGCCATTCCCATTGTCTCCCATGGCACACATGCCTCTAGAGAGGCATACAGCCTCACCCCCAGCCTCTCTTGCACTCTCAGTGTCCAGGGCAGGCTCTGAGGTAAACTGATCCCAGAAAGGTGAGCAGAGCATTAACAAACCTCTCCATTTCCACTGCAGCATCTTTCCCCCTTTCCTGGACTTCTCCTTTCCTGTTGGTCCCCAGGGATCACCCCATCTACCCACACACCCCTGTCATACAGACAAGGGAGCTTGGCTGGGGGCTGCAAGCTCCTCAGGCTGCCTGTATCCTGGTTGGAGTTTTACATGGGTCATACCTGCTTCACGAGGGGCTGATTGAAGCTGAGGGCATCAATCTGGCCCCAAGGTGGGAATCTCTGGTCCCCCTCTACTTCTGCTACATCTATGCCTTAGCACTGAGAATCATAAGATTGTTTAGGTTGGAAGAGACCTTTAAGATCATCCAGTCCAGCCATTAACCCAGCACTGCCAGGTCACCACTGAACCATGGCCCTCAGCACCACACTGAGAGGTCTTTGAAACCCACCCAGGGATGGGGACTCCATCACTTCCTTGGGCAACCTGGGCCAGGGCTTGACAAACCGTCAAGGGCAAGAAATCATTCCTCATGTCCAACCTAAACCTGCCCTGGCAGAACCTGAGGCCATTTCCTCCTTTCCTATCTTTCCAGCATGCTGCTGGGAAGGCCCAGAGTGCTGCAGCTCACGATGAGACTGCAGATGAGTCACAGCTCCTTTGGGCTCCAGTTAGCACTCATGGGTGCTGCTGGCAGATGAGGTCAGAGCAGACTGTAGCACAGAGCAGTGATTATTAATTGCCAAGAGGCAATTAAGATACCTCTGTTGCAAATGGCTCCAAATCACAGACAACAGCATCACTTTTGGCTTGGCTGCCCAGGAACCAGCTCTGCTTTGTGTTTCTCTGCTCCCTTGGCAGGCAGATGTAGCCACAGCAGTTCACTGGTCACCCCAAGCCCCATGGCAGTCAGGAGGACCCAGGTCTGCTGCCTCCTTGTGCCCCAAACCAACCACCTGGAACACAGCAGCAAGGGGCTAACAGGAGATGAAGAGCATGAACTCACGATGTGTCTCAGCAGGATGCTTCAGAGCAGCCCACACCAGACCTGGCCCCAGTGGGCCTAAGGAGGATTAACCTCCCAGCAAACACAGCACCTTCCCTCTGCTGAGACTGCAGAACACAGCCTGGGCAAGACAGAGGCTTCCAGGGTCCAGCACAGGTAGGGACAAGCAGCTTCCTGCCAGAAGCAGCAAGGAGACAGGGACCTGAGGGCAGACACCAAGTGGAATGTGACCCAGAAACACATCCCTGTAGCAGAGGCTGAGGGTGTCCTGGGTGGTGTCAGGAGACAATCTCCAGCATGTGAGGCAGGTGATCCTTTTCCTCTGCTCAGTGCTGGGGAAGCCACAGCTGGAGTGTTCTGGGCTCCCAAGCATGAGCCATGGACACAGCAGAGCCTGGGGAAGGGTTACTGAGATGCTACAAAGCCTGGAGCACCACTGCTGTGGAGACAGGCTGGGAGAGCCAGCACAGCTCAGACTACAGCAAAGAAAGCTCAGAGGGACCTTATCCATGTTGTAAATGCCTAAAGGTGCCCAGAGGAGTTGACTCTTCCCAGGGCAGCAGAGGTTGTGGGCACACACTGAGCATGGGGGTGGCTCTTTCCCTGTGAGGGTGACCAAACACTGTCACAGGTTACCCAGGGAGGCTGCAGAGCCTCCTTCATTGGAGATACTCAAAGGTCACCTGGACATGGTCCTGGGTACCTGGGTCTGGGCAATCCTGCTTGAGCAGAGGTACAAGGTGACCTCAAGGGTTCCTGCTCAACCTCAGCCATCCTGTGGCACAAACACTGCTACTGATGACCTGCAATTCCCATAGCATTAATTATCCCCTACCAGAACCCTGTTTGTGTCACTGCTAACGAGAGCTGTGAACTGGACACTGAGGTGTGCAAGGACTTACCCTCAAACAGCAAAATGACTAAGCCCTGAGCACTCCCTGAAGCAAAGACAACTCAGAGGACATCACAGAGGCTTTTTGCTTTAGGTGATCCTCAGCTTTTCACAAGCCCCAGACTCCTGCTGCTCTGCTTGGTGAACATCTGCAATGAGGATGAGAACAGGACTGGTGAGGAAATGCAGAGAAACAACCCAAGGACTGGGAATCCACAGCGGTGGAGCCAGCATCACCCTTCCTGTGGATGACAGCAGCTCTGAGTTACCACAAGCCTCCCTCTTCTGCAAGCTCTCCTGTGGCAGGGTGACTGCTGAGTGGATGGGGTGTGGGGCTGTGGGTGGTTTGTCTGGACTCAAGCAAAGCCTTTGACACAGTATCCTCATGGAGATACTGGCAGCTTGTGGCTTGCATGAGTGGAGGCTTTGCTGGGCAAAAAAGTGCTGGATGGCCACGCCCAAAGAATGTGAGGGATGGAGTTAACCCCAGTTAGAGGCTGCTCACCAGTGACTTTCCCAGGACTCAGTGCTGGGCCAGGTCTCTTTATCAAGAGAGCCAGGTGGGGGTTGGTCTCTTCTACCCATTAACAAGTGATGGAACAAGAGGAAATGGCCTCAAGTTCTATCTGGGGAGCTTTAGACTGGACATTAGAAGAAACTTCTAAGCTGAAAGGGTTCCCAAAGCCTGGCACAGGCTGCCCAGAGGTGGCTGAATCCCCATCCCTGGAGGTGTTTCCAAGAGGCAGAGATGTGGTGCTGGGGTACATGGCTTAGCCCCAGCCTTGGCAGAGTTAGAGAAGGGGTGGACTGGGTGAGCTTAAAGAGCTTTGCTAACTGAAACAGTTCCATGGCTCTACTCCACCACCCTAAGCAGGCAGGGCAGAAGTGGCAGAAGCATTTTGTGCTGCACCCTTTTTGCAGACAGAATGGCACCAAAACTCTGCAGAGAAGCCCAGGGCCTGGGGTCCTGTGTGGCAGTGCTACGCTTTGCCTCTCCTTCTGTGCTTCCTGCCCTGCCTGTGTGAAGGGGTGAATGGGTCATGGGGTAGCAGGGCACTGCCAGAACAGTCAGATGGTGGTTGGAGGGGGACCTGCAGCTTCACAGCATGTCCTGCTGCTGGCACAGCCTGCATCTTCCTCCCCTCATACAGACAGACGCATTTTCCCATTTCTGTAGAAAAAGCTGCACCAAAGCAGCAGTTTAATGAGGTGTGGTCCAGCCCGGCCTGCAGACAGTCTCAAGGTGCTGGTGAAGGGCAGCCAAACCAGCAGGTGTCCCTGGGCATCTCTGTGTGCAGCACAGCAGTGGTTCCGCTCTGTGCCACCCTGCTGGGGCCTGCCGCCGCCTCAGGTCATTCTCCTGCGCTTCCGCCGCCCCTCTGCCGCCTTCTGCACGGGCAAGGGCAGGGAGAGTCTGCCCAGCTTGTGCTTCTGATCCTCCTCGAGTCCTGGCAGCCCCTTGGCATTGGAGATCCTCAGCCGCATGGCCCTGGCGATGTCCAGCACCCTGGGGAGCGGCAGAGAAGCTGTCAGTGGGCAGGGAGCCCTCTGTGCCATGCACTGTGCCAGGCAGGAGGCAGGGCCCAGCAGGATGCAGTCTCCACCTCACAGGGTCACCCTGCACACACAAGCTCAAAGCCACAAGACAGAGGCCTCCTGGGAGGGACAGAAGGCTGCTGAGTGCTGAGCTGTGCACCACCACCTCCAGGAGCATCACCACCCACAAGGGTACCCAGAGGCTCTGCTGACCTCCAGGTATCACCAGACCCTAGAAGCACAGCCCTCATCCAGGAGCCCACAGTGTGCCTTCTCTGTGCCCTCCACAGGCCCTATCCAGCCAGAAGACCCCCAGGCAATGCCAGCAAGAAGGACCAAGGTGCCCCAGCCAGGAAGCTCTTGGTGGATAGGGCAGGAGGAGCACAGCCAGACACCACCAGACAGCGCTGGGAGCTGCTGCCGACGGCTTCTGACCCGTCCTGCAGCAGCTGCAGCCAGGCAGCACTGACTACAGTAGAGGCAGTGTGGAGCTGAGGAGCTGCAGCAGCTGCGTCTGACACCTGCTGGGAGCAGCCGGTGCTGCAGCCACTGTCACAGTGCCTCTGCCATGGGCAGCTGCAGGCCAGGGAGCCACAGCCAGGGCTGTCTGCCCAACTGCTTTGTGACTGTCCATTCACCCTGACTCGGCATTGCCTCACTGCACACACAACGACTGGCAGCTCCGCCAACCACTCTGCTGCAACCTCCCCCGGCCCATCAGTGTTCCAGAAACAAAAATGACCTCCTGGGTGCTGAGCATGGAGTGGAGAAGTGCCAGGGGCCTGCAGTCCCTCCTGTACACACCAGCTGCAGGCTCACTGCAGCTGTGAGGAAAGACTCCCTTTCCAGTTTCCCTGTGGCAGTCACCTGCAGACCTGCAGTGGCACTCAAACTGGCACCTCAGAGCAACTAAAGCTTGCTACAGGATTAAGGACTAATGTCCTAATGGTAAATAGAAGTTTTCCAGAGAATTTGAGATAATCCAGGGGGATGGATGTCTGCAAGAGGCTGAGCAGAACACAGGAGGCATCTTTATCCCTTTTCATTGGTCTGCAAATTTCTGTGCCACCTGAGGTGCAGCTTGTTCCCCTGGCTGCTTCCTTCCCCCTTTCCCCTTCTGCCTTTGCTTGCCTTCACCTCACCTTCTCTGGGTCATGGTAGGAGCAGTGGCAGGGACAGGGGAGAGATGATTCTTGCTAGCTGGCACAGCCTGCTGGGCTGTGCCCAGCGGGTCTGGCTCTGTGGGGCTGTTTTTTTCTATCTGTATGTTTATTACCTTTTATATTTAGTTTGGTTTTGTGTTTAATCTATGTTTGTAAATATTATTTCCATTTAATTTCCAAATTCTGAGCAGGTGTGGTTATTTTCTCATTCAGGGTAAATCCCAGCTCTGTGTGGTGCAAACCCACCACACAGTTCTACAGGGAGAAGGGCACAGAGCACCAGGAGATGCCACTTGTCAGGCATGAAACAGCAAGTCCTGGGATTTCCCCTGGCTGGCAGGGTTGTTGATGCTGCCTCTGCCTTCCTCCCAGCAGCTGAGCACCTCCCAATGCACCTGACAACATCCTGGCAGCCCTCTCCAAGCCTGAGATGTACAAGCACCCTCCTTTCGAGCACCATGACCTCAAGGTAAAGCCTCAACATGCTCATGAAGTCCAATTACAGCAGAGGAGACTCACCAGCAGCTGTGACTCTTGTCACCCAGGTACCAGAGAGGTGCCAGGGGTCCCTCCCAGGAGTCCTCTGTGGGAGGATCTGGGCTGTCCCAGCAGGCAGGGACAAGCAGTTCAACTCACCTGCTCTCAGGGAGCTTCAGGTCATTCTGCAGGACTGTGAGGTCTGTTTGGAAGCTGTTGATGTGCAGAGCCAGAGCAATGACATAGGCTGTGATCTTGGCTTTCATGGATGCAGAGATGAAGTTCTGGACACTGCATGGCAAGGAAAGGAGAAGAGGGGAGATGGGAAGCCTGGAGGGGCACAGGGCAGATGTGGGGTGTCCCATGAACCAAGACAGCCTACATGGCTGGATGAGCTTTAAAGGTCCCTTCCTACCCAAACCATTCTGTGATTCTATGAACTTGCAGGAGCCTCCCAGCCTCTGCTCCAGTCTCTGCCCTTCTCCTGGCAGACCTCCATGGCAGCACCAGGCTAAATCAACCTCTGTTTCTGCTGGGTCTCAGCCCAGGAGCATTGACCAGTGCAGATCTTTAGCTTCATCTCTGCAGGTTTCAGTGGAGAACCCAAACAACTGCCTAGGGTCATACAGTTGTGAACTAAACTGCCTGAGAGCAAAACTCAGCATGTGCCACAGCAGCACCTCTGGAGTGCTGCAAGAGCTGAATATCCACCTTGGCTCAGTGGCAGTGCAGGTGTGGAGAGCTGCCCCAGCAGCTGCACAACCTGCACCCACGCTTGTCCAGGCTGAGGGCTGGGCATCCCCCTGGCTATGCTGGCTGAACCCATGGGGACAGCTTTGCTGTCACACTCAGAGCCCTGCTTCTCCCAGACATTTCAGACCATTGCACACATCAGCAACCACCACCCAGGGAGCACTGCTGAGGCCATACCTCAGCTTTGGGCCCCTGACTGCCAGAAGGACACTGAGGGCTGGAGAAGTGGCAGAGAAGGGCAAGAAAGGTGCGGAAGGGTCTGGAGAAGAGGGCTGGGGAGGAGCAGCTGAGGGAGCTGGGGGGTTTAGTGTGAAGAGGAGACTGAGGGAGACCTCCTTGCTCTCTGCAGCTCCCTGAGAAGGGCTGAAGCCAGGTGGAGATTGGGCTCTGCTTCCTAGGAACAAGTGACAGGACAAGAGGAAACAGCCTCAGGTTGCACCAAGGGAGGTTTAGCTTGGACATGAGGAACAATTTCTTCCCCCAAAGGCTTGTCAAGGCCTGTGCCAGGCTGCCCAGGGCAGTGGTGGAGTCCCCATCCCTGGAGGGAATTAGGAGAGTGTAGACATAGCAAGATGATTTAGCGGTGCCCTGGCAGTGCTGGGTCCATGGTTGGACTCAGTAACTTTAAAGGTCTTTTCCAAGTGAAACAACTCCTTGACTCTAGAGGGCTCAGGGTGTGAAGCAAGGGAAGCTGCTCCTATCTTCCATCTTGGTAGGAGGTCTCCAAGCTGAACTCTGCCCTCTGCCCTCACATCACAGCAAGCAGAGTTTCTTACCTGCCCTTGTTGTAGGTCAGTGAAGTGAAGTTCTTCATCAGCTTCCTGCTGATTGTGTGTGGGCAGTCAGGACCCATTGGATCTAGGACAGAGTGGGGTTTGCAGTGAGTCCTTCTGTGCTGCCTCCATGCCCACCACCACCATGCACCTGTGTCCCCATGGCACTGATCAGCAATTGCGGGAACACAGAGTGAAAGGAACCTGGGCCCCTGATCTCCAGGTCTCATCATTTCCCAGGCCCCAGAGAGGCTCCTGACAGCTTCTACTGTCCTTACAAATGGGGCCTCCCACCTGAGCACCGCTCAGGCTCAGGTGTGTCCATCCCCTGCAGCTGGCAGATGCCTGCCTTGCTGAGATGATCCTGCCACACACAACTCGGACACCAACAAACTCCTGCTAGCACCAAGCATGGTCCTTCCCTCACCCTCCACAAGCCCTTCATGGTGGCTCCTGCCTTCAGCAATGCAGAAGGGTATCTACACCAGGCTTGCCATCTCCTCCACCATCCTCCCTGACACCAAGGGCACCAGTGACAGCATTTTCAGTGGGCACTGACACAAGCTCTGTGGGGGACAGCAAGCCCTGCTCCTGCATCCTGAGTGCAGCCAAGGGCATGGTCATCCTGACCCACACATGAAGCCGAGCAGCACAGGATGAAGAAGGCTTTCTCAGAGGCACGCAGATATGAGGGATCTGTCCTGTACTCTGTGCCTCCTGCACCGGGAATGCGGAGGCTGGAGGAGGGAGTGTGGACAGCTTTCAGCCTTTTGGCTCAGGACTGAGGCATGAAAATATGAGCCATGTTTGTAAGCACAGAACTATGGATGAACCAGAGAGAGGCTCAGGGTTTCCAACCCAAGCTGCCCTGCCTCAGAAGATCTGGTGGTGCCATCCTAGTGCACAGCACTGAGGAGGACGAGATAACAACCTCTGACAGCATGGAGGCTCAGCCTGAGAGTGGAACAGGCTGAAAGCAGCTGCTGCAGATAGCTGTTGCCAGCTCAGCCTGTGCAGCTCCACTGCAGCCATGACAAACCAGGTCCCAGCAGGCAGTCTGAAAGGGGAGGAGCTCAGAACTCCCTTACGCTTCTTTCTGATCATTCTCAGGCAGCTGAACTTCACCAGGGTGTCCAGGAACCAGAGGCACCTGGCCCTGTGGTCTCTGCTCTTCCCATCAGCAGGCAGCAGCTTCAGCTGCTCTAAAACAAAGGAGCAGTGGCTGAAAGAGAGAGGAGGTGAAGGTGAGGCTCAGAGAACCAGGAACCAGTCTATAGTCAGCACACAGCTGTCACTTCCCAGACCCTTGTGGAACATCTATCATGGGCAGCTCCTCTTCAGGTGCAGCTGCAGTGCCAGAACTGCAGGCTCTGCAGGTGGCACAGACCCACTCCTGCTCCAGCACAGGGAGCAAGGTGTGGGTTGTGCTTTTCCTGCTCAGCACAAGCAGATCCTCAGACGTGTCTGTGCCAGCTTGCCAAGCCACAGCAACCTCCACAGCAAGGCCTGGCTGGGACAGGGCTAGGCCACAGCCACAGGGTGCTCAGTGCAGTTCAGGGGCCCATTTTCTAGATACCTGCCTTCAGACCCTCTCTTCCTTCTCAGTGGTTTCAGGTCTTTTCCACCCAAAACAAGTTTGTGACTGCCCTGCAGCCAGCCCCCAGAGGCCAGCCCTGCTGCTGCCTCACCTGTACACAGCTGTGGCTTCCGCCCAGGCAGGCACTGCTCACCCACGTGGGGATCAGATGTCCTCCCTCTGCCCTGGACAGGTCACCCTGGGTGCCCTCCTGCCCCACAGCAAGACTGCAGCTTCACAAGGCCCACCCTGGCTAATGCCAGGCTGCCTGCAGCCACCCCACCTTTTCTCTTCCGTCTTCTTGGCAATCTCCTCTGCAGTGATGTTGACAAAGGCTGCCGCTGGGACCCGCAGGGCCTCGTACTCTGCTGGGGACAGAACTGGAAGGGTGTTAAGGAAAAGTGCAGGCACACTTTGGCTCCTCCCCTGGCCTGAGCTGCCTGCAGCCAGGGGAGCTCTGTCCCTGGCTTTGGGAGCTGTGGGGCAGGACAGGGGGCAGGAAATTACAGACAGGCAGGACAAAACAACAAGGGCTGGAAGCTGGCCAGTAACAGAGGTCTCCAAAGGGCTGTGGCTCAACCACAAAACCCTTCTCCTGCATGGCTGACCTCACTACTGCCCCAGTGCAGCTGCTGCCAACAGGCAGGTACAGCATCCTGATCCTGGAAGGGCTTCAGACCCCAAAACACCAACACAGCACATCCCTGCTCTCAGCTTTGGGCCCAGGAGGGAGAAGGGGTAGCTCACCCACATGCCTGGCAGCACCCACCCCACGTGCCAGACCACTGGGGCTGAGAGGTGAAACCAGAGAGGAACCACCCTGCCATGGCAGAGGATACTGTCCTCAAACTTGTACACATGCTCTGGTTTCTCAGCATCTTCATTACAGGGTGGGAGGAAGGCAGAGATGTTCTGTGTGTCCTCTTGGGTCACATCCTGAATCAAGGCTGTGGAGGGAAGGAGAAGTGTATTTGGACCAGCAAAGGAGAACACAGACCACAGAACCACAGCCCAGATCCTTGCTTTCAGCACAAGCCTACTGAAGGGTGGTTCTTGACCAACACCAGTTACAGCAGGAGCTCTGAAAGTCTAAAACTCCAGCTGAGGTTCTCACATGGGGGCTGACTGCACAGCAACCACTCCAGCAGGCACAGGAGAGCTTCTGACAGCCCTGCCATGCACCCTTCACTTCCACCAAGACCTTTCTGTTCCTTAGAGTTCATAAAAACCACACAAGAGTACAGAAAACTCCAGGGAAGGAGTGCTCCAAGACTGCTGCTGCTGCTGCAGCTCTTGCCTGCAGGATAGGCACCCTGGGCTGCAATGAGCACCTGCTGGGCACAAAGCAGTGCCACCAATACCCAGCCCAGCAGAGGAGGGGTGAAATGCATTCTGCAGTCAGACACCTCTCCCATTCCTGGCCAATGGAATTCAGAATCCCAGAAGTGCCAGTGGCAAGCAGCTCTGGAGGTCTTCTGTCCAACAACTGCCTACAGCCCATGGCCAAAGCAGCCCTGCCTTTGTCCTGCCAAGGCCTGGAAACCCCCAGGGATGATGACTCCACACAACTCTGTGACCTGTCTCAAAGCTGCCACCCTCCAAAGCAAGAAAGTTTACCCAGCCTCCAGCCTCCCACCTGGACCTCCCAAGGTCCAGGGACTTCTGCAAGCTGTGCAGCTGACTCCTGCTGGCAGTGCTGAGAAGGGTTTGGCTCCGAGTGCCCTTCAACAACCTGTGGGGATCCCCTCTGACCTCCTCTCTGCCAGATGAACCAAGCCAAACTGCCTCTGCCCATCAGCTGTGTGCTCCAGGCCCCTGTTCTTGCTGCCCTGCCATGACCAAGTCCTCGGTCACTCCTCCTTGATCAGGGCAGACACAGGGGGTGGCACAGGCTGGCCAAGGTAACACAGGTGCAGCCTCCCCAGCACTCAGTGGCAGGGTTATCAACATCACTTAGCTGTGGAGAGTGAACATTCCCTGCAGCAGGCACAGTAGCCAAGGCCAGACTCCTACTTCCTGCTCCCCCAGCAGAAGCCTGACGAGGTCCCGATGAGGTCCATCAACCTGGCTGACAGCAGCACTGCTGGGCCTGCTCTGAGGCACAGACCCTTGCTCATAGGCATGCCATGTGAAGGCAGGGTACAGCTCAGCTTCAGGAACGCCCAGCACCCCAGAACAGGTGGAGGTGCTGCCTTTATCCCAGTAAGCTGACATCCAGGGACTTCCAAAGGAAATTCCAACAAAGGCAGGGACGCTGACGCCACAGGGACCTTCCCCCACCCAGGCAACTCCCACCCTAACTGCAGCAGGACCAGCAGGGAGCAGCTCCCTCTCCAGCAGGAGGCTCTGCGGGTTCCCCGCTCGGCTGTGCCACCAGCTGCCTCTGCTCCCTGCAGGGCAGGCCGCAGCGCAGACCCGGGCGGCCCTGGCACCTGTGACTCCCTTGGCGTCGATGACGTTGGCTGCTGCCTTGCTGACAGCCGTGCTGACGACGTCGCTGCCCACCGCGTTCAGCCGCCGCGTGCTCAGCGCCCGCTTCTGCTTGCTGGTGCCAAAGGCCTCGATGCACAGATCCATCTGCAGGGACAGGACAGGGGCAGGCACGGGATCAGCACCTGACAGCCCGGGCGCTTCGCACAGGCACCCACGCCCCACCCACGGGCACCCACACCTTGCACGGGCACCCACGCCTCACACGGGCACCCACGCCTCACACGGGCACCCACGCCCCACCCACGGGCACCCACGCCCCACCCACGGGCACCCACGCCTCACATTGGGGCACCCACGCCTCGCACTGGGGCACCCACACCTCGCCCACAGGCACCCACGCCTCACACGGGCACCCACGCCTCACACTGGGGCACCCACACCTCGCCCACAGGCACCCATGCCTCACATGGGCACCCACACCTCACACTGGGGCACCCACACCTCGCCCACAGGCACCCACGCCTCACACGGGCACCCACACCTCACACTGGGGCACCCACACCTCGCCCACAGGCACCCACGCCTCACACGGGCACCCACGCCTCACACTGGGGCACCCACACCTCGCCCACAGGCACCCATGCCTCACATGGGCACCCACACCTCACACTGGGGCACCCACACCTCGCCCACAGGCACCCACGCCTCACACGGGCACCCACACCTCACACTGGGGCACCCACACCTCGCCCACAGGCACCCATGCCTCACACGGGCACCCACACCTCGCCCACAGGCACCCACGCCTCACACGGGCACCCACACCTCGCCCACAGGCACCCACGCCTCACACGGGCACCCATGCCCCACCCACGGGCACCCACGCCTCGCATGGGCACCCACGCCTCACATTGGGGCACCCACGCCTCGCACGGGCACCCACGCCTCGCACTGGGGCACCCACACCTCGCCCACAGGCACCCACGCCTCACACGGGCACCCACGCCTCACACTGGGGCACCCACACCTCGCCCACAGGCACCCATGCCTCACACGGGCACCCACACCTCACACTGGGGCACCCACACCTCGCCCACAGGCACCCACGCCTCACACGGGCACCCACACCTCACACTGGGGCACCCACACCTCGCCCACAGGCACCCATGCCTCACACGGGCACCCACACCTCACACTGGGGCACCCACACCTCGCCCACAGGCACCCACGCCTCACACGGGCACCCACGCCTCGCCCACGGGCACCCACGCCTCACACGGGCACCCACGCCTCACACTGGGGCACCCACGCCTCGCCCGCAGGCACCCACGCCCACACTGGGGCACCCACGCCTCACAGATACCAAAACCTCACACAGTCCCCTGGGCCCATCCCAGCCACGCAGCAGGCCCTGCCCTGCTGGGGCCATACTCCAGCCTGAGGCACTACTCATCTGCTGCCCGAGTGAGCTGCTGGGCACTGAGAGAGGGCTGAGCCTGCAGCATATGCAACTGTCCCACTCCTGCCACTGTTGCCCAGACCAGAGCAGAGCATGAGGTGGGGTTCCCATCTTACCTTCTCCCTGTAGGACTTGTTCTGGTGCTCCCTGCTGTCAGCAGCTATGATGTTATCTGCAAGAGAGCAGAGGGCAGCGTGCCTGGCTTGCAGCAGACACCACAACACAGCCACTCACACCCTGCCAGCTCTGACTCACTATGGCAGACATGGCACACAACCTCCAGATCTCCTCTGCAGGCCTTCTCCAGCTAAAGAGCAGCTGAAGGTGAGACAATTACCAGAGCAAGGGAAGAGGCTGTAAAGCCTCTGTCCTTACCCTGGGTGGTGCAGCAATGCCCAGTGCCTGCTGCACAGGGTGGAAACAAGCTCCCAAAAGAGCAAATGCTTCAGCTTGTGCTCCTGGGGGCAGTGGCAACCAGCAGCTCTGATGAGGAGCAGCTGCTGTGTCTCAGTGGTGCAGTCCCTTGGCCCAACACTCCCCCAGCAGAGGCTGCATTTTGACCAGGAACAGATTTGTTACTGCCTCCAGCACTTCCACCCTGCCTTCTCCCTCTGTGTCTCATGCCATGCAGGGCCTCAGGAGCAGACTGTAAAGGTCTCCTCCTTTCTCCATACTGAGGGCAGGAGGCAGAAATAAGGCAGAAGGAGCAGCCAGGGAGCCAGCAGCGCCTGCAGTGGCTGGATGCACACCAAGGGATAGCAGGCAGTGACTCAGTGCTGAGCTTGAGAGCATTTCCCCTCCTACCTGACAGCAAGGGCTGCATGTTGAATATCTCAGCATTGTAAACTTCCATCTGCCCAGAGTCCTTGTCCAATACACCCACAAAATACCTGGGAAGGAAGATGGTTAGTGAGAGACTCCCCTGGGACCAGGGTGCAGACCGATCTGCACTCCCCAGCCCCAATCCCTTTGGCTGTTCCAAGCACCCTCACAGTGTGCAGCCTGCCCTAGGTGAGCCTGCTGGGGCAGTGGTGCCGAGGAAATTATCTCTAGAGGTGCCCTGAAGCCCCTCTGTCCTCCTGTGACTCCCAATGTCACAGCAGAGCAAACTGAGCCCAAGGCAGGCACTGGTCTGTGCATCTCTGCACAAGACCACAGAGACCTGTGGAAGTCATAAAGACAACTAAACCATCTCCAAAAGGCACAAAGAAGCCCAGGTGCCAGCTGCTCCTCTGTCTTTCCTGCCACGGCAGGAGCCTTGGTTTCTCAGTGCTTCCAGTTTCCTGGGCTCCCCAGGGCCACTTCCCTGCTTAGTAAAAGTCACTTGAAGCCCTCCAGGCTGCTCAGAAACATGGCTGTGTTACCTCTAATGCAGGACAGTTTCTCTTGTCTGAATTCCTTCTCAACCCACGTGGTTTGTGCTGGTCCTCACCATGCCTCACAGCCCCCAGGAGCCCCCACAGCCACCAGGCTGGTCAGGCAGGACTTGCCCTTGATGCAGCCATGCTGGCTGTCTCAAATCACCTCCCTGTCCTCTCTGTGCCTTATCAGAGCTTTCAGGATCTGTCTGATGATCTTCCCAGGCATACAGGTGAGGCCTGCAGGTCAGTAGTTCCTGGGGCCCCCTCTACCCTTGGGATGCTTCCTTTCTTCCAGTCCCCAGGGACCCCACCTGACTGCCAGGGCTTCTCCAACATCATGGAGAGTGGTCTTGCAATGACATCAGCCACTTCCCTCAGGACTCTGGGATGCATCTCACCAGGCCCTATAGATTTATGCATGTTCAGGATCCTCAGGTGGTAATGAACCTGATCTCCCCTTGCAGCAGGAGGCACTTTACTCCCCTGGTCCTCACCTAGTGGTCCATCAACTCAGGAGGGGTGAGGAGCAAGGCTGCCAGTGAAGACTGAGGCAAATAAATTATTGAGTACCCCAGCCTTTTCCTGGTCTGGTGACACCAGCTCTCCATCCTCACCCCCCAGAGGGCCCTCCTCTGCTGGCTGACATACTTCCCTGTTCTGGCTGATGACTGCTTCCCAATCACCTCCTCACCCCTTCCTTCACAAGGCCCTTCCAAGGACCCACTGTCTGCAGCATGACAATTCCCAAAGGAGCTAACATGCCCAAACAGCTGCTGGTTTGGGTGGGAGCTGCTGAGCCAGCTGCAAGACAAGTTCCCAGGAGCTGTGAGCAGTGCCCTCTGCTTGCAGCTCCATCTCCCCAGTGACCCCCTACCTGCAGAGGGAGTTGCACTTCAGAACCCCGCTGCTGAAGTTGTTCCCCACATAGGAAAGCCTCTCAGTTTCTGAGACCTGAAAAGCAGAGAGGAAAGGGTTAAGACAGGGCTGTGAGTGACCATCTGCATGGGCTTCTGTCCCTGGTGCCACAAAGCTCTGCACTCCCAGACACCAGTCAGGCACAGGCAAACTTCACCTTGCCTGTTTGGGCTGTTTTGTACCAGGACAGACACCATCATCTGAAGCTGAAACTGCCCATGATGTGAAGCTCTACCTCAGCTCTCCCTGGGCTGGAAGATGAGGAACCCCTGCAAGGAAATGTTGGGACTTGTGATTTAAACTGAGTTCATCAGCTGCAAACATAGGGGTCACCAGAGTTAAACACCTTGCTATGCAGACCGCTGCACTGAGTCCAGAAACAGCACAGGATCACAGATCACAGACATTAGGGGTTGGAAGGGACCTCTGGAGATACAATACAATACAATACACCAGGTTGGAAGAGACCTTCAAGATCATCACGTCCAACCCATTAACCAATCCAACCCACCTAAACAACTAGACCATGGCACCAAGCACCCCATCAAGTCTCCTCCTGAACACCTCCAATGATGGTGACTCCACCACCTCCCCGGGCAGCCCATTCCAATGGGCAATCACTCTCTCTGTATAGAACTTCCTCCTAACCTCCAACCTAAACTTCTCCTGGTGCAGCCTGAGACTGTGTCCTCTTGTTCTGGTGCTGGATGCCTGGGAGAAGAGACCAACCTCCACCTGTCCACAACCTCCCTTCAGGTAGTTGTAGAGAGCAATAAGTTCACCCCTCAGTCTCCTCTTCTCCAGGCTAAGCAACCCCAGCTCCCTCAGTCTCTCCTCATAGGGCTTGTGTTCCAAACCCCTCACCAACTTTGTTGCCCTTCTCTGGACACGTTCCAGCAGGTCAACATCCTTCCTAAACTGGGGGCCCACAACTGGACACAGGACTCAAGGTGTGGCCTAACCAGTGCAGTGTACAGGGGCAGAATGACCTCCCTGCTCCTGCTGGCCACACTCTTCCTGATGCAGGCCAGGATGCCATTGGCCCTCTTGGCTGCCTGGGCACACTGCAGGCTCATGTTCAGCCTCCCATCAACCAGCACCCCCAGGTCCCTCTCCACCTGGCTGCTCTCCAGCCACTCTGACCACAGCCTGTAGCACTGCCTGGGGTTGCTGTGGCCAATGTGCAGAACCTGGCACTTGGATGTGTTCAATCTCATGCCATTGGACTCTGCCCATCTGTCCAGCCTGTCGAGGTCCCTCTGCAAAGCCTCTCTGCCCTCCAGCAGATCAACTCCTGCCCCCAGCTTGGTGTCATCTGCAAATTCACTGATGATGGACTCAATGCCCTCATCCAGATCATCAATAGAGATGTTAAAGAGCATGTTAAAGAGATCTCCCAGTCCAAGCCCCTGCCAGAGCAGGAGCATAGAATCCAGCACAGGTCACCCAGGAACACATCCAGACAGGGCTGCAAAGGCTCCAGAGAAGGAGACTCCACAACCTCTCTGGGCAGCCTGCTCCAGGCCTCTGCCACCCTCCCACTGCACAACTTCCTCCTCCTCTGCAGCAGGAACCTCCTGTGCTGCACTTTCCAGCCACTGTCCCTTGGCCTCTGGCAGGCTGCAGCTGAGCATAGCCTGTGCCCTGCCTGCTGAGCCCCAGCCCTCAGCTCTTGACAGACATTGATCAGATCCCTCTCAGCCTTCTCCTCTGCAGCCTGACCAGCCCCAGGGCTCTCAGCCTCTGCTCCCCAGGCAGCGCTCCAGCCCCTTCCTCATCCTTGTAGCCCTCCCTTGGGCTCTGTGCAGCAGCTCCCTGTCCCTCCTGAGCTGGGGAGCCCAGAGCTGGATGCAATCTTGCAGGTGAGGTCTCAGCAGGGCAGAGCAGGGGCGGAGGAGAACCTCCCCTCTGAATGCCTGCAAGGACCCCCTTGTCCTTCTTGGCACCCAGGGCACATTGCTGTGCCATTCAGAACTTGCTGCTCTCCAGCAGATCTCCTCCCAGCCTGTGCTGGTGCAGCCTGAGAAAGAAGCAGGGTTTGCCCACAGTCACCAGTGAAGAGAGAACAGGGCTCTGGAGTCACCCTAAGGTACAACTGCCAATGTCCCAGGGTCCTTAGCGCAGCTGTTCAAAGCCTGTAGGAGCTTATACCCAGGATGAACCTCACAGACTTCAGCCTGGGCATGCTGGACAGTGTTGCCACCACAAGTGAGGGGAGCTCAGTTTACAAGAGGGTTCCCAGTGACTCCTCTGAAGGTCTGGTACTGCACAGTGACTGCAATTCACTGACTGAAACCCCGAGCTGGCACCAGGAGTGGCTCCCTACATTTCACATTTGTGTGCCCATCACCCTGCAGCACACTTCCCCTGAGAGTCTGGGAAGTAATTTACCCCTTGAGCTCTAAACCTTAACAGCAGCAGCAGCAGAAGGCACCTTCTGGCTTTAGTCTGGGCTCTCTCTTCACAGAAAGAACAATAAATCCCTTTAAAATGCAATTTTACAACAATAAAGCCTTTGCTGAAGCCTGGGAGATTTGTTGCCCGAGACTCTGATGGGAGTTAAGGGCATGGACTGCACTTCAACGAGGCAGGTGTGTGGAGAGGAGCAGCACTCTCCCTGGCACGGGGCCACAGGGGCTGCAGGTCAGATTGGCCTTTCTACTTCCCAGCTGCCATCACCACTGCCACAGGGGGAAAAAAATTGAAAGTCTCACCCTGACCTCTGCATGGGAGCCCAGCCCTCCAACCATGCCCCACAGCAGAGCACTCCACAGCGCGCACACGGGCGGGGTGATGGTGGCAGCGCTGTACCCGCCACCGGGGCCTGCTCCGGGGCAGGCGCGGCCACGGGAGCCCGGAGCTGAGCTTGCCCCGAAACAGGCCTCGGGATTGGCATGAGGACCGGCCGCAGGCGGCGGTCAGACCCTTACCAGGATTCTCCGGTGCTTCTTTCGCGGGTGGGCCTTGTCCTTGTTGCGGTAGACGGTGAACTGCAGGGAGTCGGAGTTCTGCAACCTGCCGTTGGAGAACCGCACTGTACGGTGCGGGAATGCGGGAAGAGCTTGAGACCGGGTGATGCCCGCTGCTCCCCCGCGGCCCGCGGCCCCCGGCCCCCGCCCCCGCCCCCACTCCCGCCCCGCGGCCCTGAGCCGGTCCGGTCGCGGTGCCTCACCCAGCAGCGCCGGCTGCTCCCCCTCGGAGTCGCCTCGGTAGCGCCAGGTGGCGGCCGCCATGTCGCGCGGCAGTGAGGAGGCCGCTGATTGGCCGGCCGCCAGCACGGCGCCCTGCGCGAGGCCGTCACTTCCGGCCGCCGGCGCCGCCGCAGCAGCCGCGCAGGGCCCGTGCGGGGCGGAGCCGCGGGGAAGGGGCAGCAGGGCCGAGGACGACGGCCGCGCCCGGCCCTTCCCGCCGCCCTGCGGAGCCCCGCCGCGGCCCGTCCCGCCCGGAGAGCAGAAGCACCGGGGAGGGGAGTGGGGACCGCAGGTGAGCCGGGGCGGCGGTGGGCCCCGCGGGCGGCGCCGGCGAGGGACAACGGTGGGGGGCGGTGGGTGACGTGGGCGGCCGGGCCGGGGCCAGGGCGGAGAGCAGAGCGCGGAGCGCTTGTTCTCATTCCAGCCCCGGGCAGCCGCACCGGGCCATCTGCAACCCCCACGGAGGGCAGGGGTGCCCCGGAGGGCGTTGAGCTGCGGGCAGGCCACCGGGAGCCCACCCGGCGGGGAGCGCAGGAGATCCGCTCGCTCCTGCTGCGGCGCTTGCCGGGGCGCAGGGCTGCGGTGGATGCCGCCGGGGTGGAGGAGAACTCCGTTCTGTGCGTGAGAACAACCGGTGGGGCAGCCCGCGGCCCTGGAGACCCCGGCCTCTATCGGACCAAGCGGTCCCTTGGCGGCTCCCGATCCGTTGGCTGCGGGGGTCGTGGGCCCGCGGCGGCACGGTCACGCTGGTGACAGCTGCACGCTCCGTTTGCCAGGGTCCAGCTGGACGGAGCTGGCACCGGAGCTCTGACTCGGGACTCCGTGAACGGCTTTTGGCTCCGACCCGGTCCGTACGGAGCTGCGTCGCCGGGCGCGGGGTGAGGCGGTGGAGGAGGGCTCTCTGGAGGGCTTTCCGTGGTGTGTCTGGGGGTGTCTCTGTCAGACACACAATGAAGTTCGAGGGTGCGTTTTGACTGCTGGCCGTTCTTGGGGGATGGGCTGGGGATGCTCTCGGGAGCCTTGTGGGACATCAGACAGCAGCAGGCTGGAGCACTCCACCGTGAGCAAAGGCTGAGGGAGCTGGGGTTGTTCAGCCTGCAGAAAAGTCTTTTCAGGACTTAGGGGGGCTGCAGGAGAAACGAGGAAGTGGTTTTTAGGGAGCATAGTGATAGGATAAGCTGAAAGAGGGTGGATTTAGCTTAGGTATTGGGAAGCAGGTTTTGGCTGTGAGGTGAAGATGTTCTTGCTCACCGCAGTGGGGTGGGAACTGGCTGACCTTTACAGGGTCCTTCTCTGTGATTCTGAGTCCGTTTCTGGGGGCAGGGTTGCAGTGCACTCAGAAGGGAGCACGGGAACAGCCTCTCTTACCTGCCCGTTAGTGCAGTGCCAAGGAAGCACTTTCAGATGGCTTGTGACAAACTGGGTCTGACCTTCTGTGCTGGGCTAATTACTCGGCTGGTGGTGTAGGGGTCAGCACCTGAAAGGAGAGATGCACCTGTGTTGCTGGTGCACTCCACCCACTTGCCAACAGTGTTCTCTCTGCAGCACTGACCACACCAGCTGCCAGCGTTTCTTGTGGCCATGCCAACAAAGGGAAGCTGCAGCAGTGGGCTGGTGACCCTGTTGTGCTCTGCTGGACAGAGAAGGCAGAGCTGGAGAGGTGTCTGTGTGGAAGGGGAGAGGTAACTCACTCTGAAATGCAAAAGCTGCTGAATTTCTTTCTCCGTCTTTCAAAAATTAGTCAGGAGGAAATCAGTTAACTCAGCACAATACCCTCAGAGCATGGTCGCTTCACAGACCCACAGAAGCATCCAGGTTGGAGAAGACCCTTGGGACCACCACTGACCCTACTCTACAAAGTTCATCCCAAACCAGATCCCCAAGCATCACATCTGAATGCCTCCAGGGTTGGTGACTCCACCACCTCCCTGGGCAGCCTGTGCCAATCCCCAACCACTCCTGCTGTGAGCAAATTCTTCCTCATGTCCAGCCCAACCCTGCCCTGCTGCAGCTTGAGGCTGTTCCCTCTTGTTCTGTCCGGTTACCTGTGAACAGAGACCAGCACCAACCTCTCCACAGCTTCCTTTCAGGGAGCTGGAGACAGTCATGGGGTTCTGCCCTCAGCCTGCTCTGCTTCACACTAACCATCCCCAGCTCCTTCAGGCTCTCCTCATCAGATTTCTTCTCCAGCCCCTTCACAGCTCCCTTGCCCTGCTCTGCCCTGGCTCCAGCACCTCCACATCTCTCTTGTGCTGAGTGCCCCAACCTGGACACAGCACTCGAGGTGTGGCCTCCCAGAGCCGAGTCCCAGGGCACAGTCCCCTCCCTGCTCCTGCTGGGCACAGCACTTCTGATCCCAGCCAGGATGCCTTTGGCTTTCTGTGCCACCTGGGCACACTGCTGGCTTCTCTTCAGCTGCTTGTCCATCAGCACCCCCAGGGTCCTTTCTGCCAGCAGCTTTCCATCTGCACTGTCCCAAGCCTGGAGCCTTGCCTGGGGTTGTTGTGGCCCAGGTGCAGGACCTGGCACATGGCCTGGTGGAAGCTCATCCTGGTAATTGTGGCCATGGATCCAAGTCCCTCTGCAGAGCCTCCTTACCCTTGAGCACCTAATTTGATGCCATCTGCAAACTCACTGCTGGTCCACTCTGTCCTCATCAAGAGATCAGTAAAGATGTTCATCAGGAGAGGTCCCAGTGCTGAGCCCTGAGGAGCACCACCTGTGACCAGCTGAGTTTTTAAGGAGTGGTTGAGAGCAGGCATCCTTTGCAATCCCTCATTAGTGCCTGCTGGTGCTGAGGCCTGTGGCAAGGGTCTGGTAGCAGTGGGGCTGAAGGGGTGGCTTTGTGAGAAGACCCCAGAAGCTGTCTCATAGCAGATGGAGCTTGTTCCAGCTGGCTCCAGGATGGACCTGCTGTTGGCCAAGGCTGAGCCAGCCAGCAGCAGTGGAAAATGTGAAACAGTCCTGCAGACACCAGGGTCAGTGAAGGAGGGAGAAGAGGTGCTGCAGGCACTGGAGCAGCCTGTGCTGAAGCCCAAGCTGTCGACTGGAAGCCCACCAGTGTCCACGTGAAGCAGGAGGATGTGCCCTTGAGGAAGCTGCAGCCCACAGAGAGCCCTTGCAGGAGCAGGCTCCTGCTAGAACCTGTGGCTCAGGGGAGGGAGCCCCCTCTGAAGCAGTCTGTGAAGAAGTGCAGCCCATGGGAAGAACTCCTGCTGGTGCAGTTCATGGAGAGCTGTCTGCCGTGGGAGAGACCCCTTGCTGAGCAGGGCAGGAGCAGCACAGCTGAGGTGTTGTGGGCAGCCCTCATCACCTGGCCCCCAGTGCTGCTCAGGGGAGAGAAAGAAGACTGGAGCCTGGGAATAAAGAAGGTAGAGGCAAGATAGTTTTGTTTTTGTTTTTCTTTTTCTGCCTCTGTTATTTGTTGGCAATAAATTAACCTTGCCCAAGGGCAGTGTTTGGGATGTAATTGGAGTGTGCCCTCTCTGTCCTTAGTTCATCTGCTTCACCCACACCTTGCAGAGGAGGGGGAGTGTCTGGCTGGGTGTCTGACCAACCATCCACAGTGCCAAGACAGACCCAGCTGTGCAGGGCAGCCCTGCAAACACTGGTCCTTCTGAGGGTCAGGAGGTGACGACAGAAGATGAGCTTTGGGAAGATGACAAGCAGGGAATTGAGCAGATGTGCTTTGGAGCAGGGGTGTCCTCTGCCGGTGGGTGTTAGGTGGTTGCAGCTGTGTGCTGAGGCTGTGCAGCTGAGAGGAGCCCACTGCAGGGTGGTAAACCAGCCTTTGTTCCTGGATCTGACCCTGGCTTAGTTTGGGGTAAAAGCTGAGGCAGAGAGGTCCCCAGGGAGGGTGTCTGTGGGCTGGGATCTCTGGTGAGTGAGGCTGAGGAGCTGGATTTAGAAATGATTGCCATGGTGCTGGCATGGGGCTGCCTGCAGCCACCCTTGGGTCTGCTCATCAGCCATGGCCTGTGGTGGCAGCTGGGTTTGCTTGGCAGTTCTGAGGAGAGGGCAGCAGCAGTGGCAGAGCAGTGCCATGGAGCTCCAGACAGGCTGCCTGTGCTGATAACCCAGCTGTGAGCTCAGGGCTGTGCTCACTGCTAGCAGTTTGTCCTCCCACACCTTCCATTGCTGCACTGCCAGTGCTGTGTGGTCCCTTCCCTGCTTTCCCTGTGCCAGTTACCAGGTGGTGACATGGCCCAGACAGCATCCTCCAGCACTGCCATGCCCAGCAGCCCCTGGTGCTGTGGGGCAGCATTTCCTCACCTCTGAACACAGTTTTTTAGCTTCCCAAGCAAGTTCTTAGTCTTTTCTTCCTGTTCCTTGCTGATGCCTAGGAGGCACTGAGCCGTTGTGAGCTGAGCAGGGGAGCACAGCTCAGCTCCCCTGAGAGACACCAGCAGCTGCTTGGCCCCCAGAGGGGCTGTGGGGCCCTGCTCAGCCCACACAGCACAGCTCTGCCTGAAGGGGCAGCACAGCACAGGGCAGCCTGGCCTCTTAGGCTTCACCTGTGTGGCTGCCTGTGAAGGCTCACCTTGTGCCCAAGGTCTGGAGACCCTCAGGAGATGCCCCCCAGGAGATGCCTCGCAGGGCTGGGAGGAGGCAGTTGGCAAAGTCAGGGAGCAGGGGGGCGGCTGTGTCACCTCTGGTGCCCAGGGGAATGTGGCCTTTCCTGAGAGCCTTGGCACACTGCTCTCAGATGCTTGCTGCAGCTGGCAGGCTGTGCTGTGTCTGCCCACTCAGGAGCTAGTGCCACCGTGGGCTGGACCATCCCTTTTACATCCATCTGATGGTGAGACAGAGCAAAGCCCTCCTGCAGTGCAGCTTATCCTTCCTGGCACCTGGGCAGCTCAGGCCTCACCCTCCTGGCAGCACCTCCAGGGAGGTGAGTGGCAAGAGCTGTATGTAAGTCTGGGGGCACAGCTCCAGTGAGGTTCTGCTAGGCTGGGGACTCTGCTGCCCGGGCTGGTGTGTGTGCTGAGGCTGCAGGGTGTGTGTGCGGAGGCTGTGTGGGATGTGGCTTCGAGCACAGCTTGGGTGTGGTACTGTGTGATTGAGGTGAAGAGAGAAGCAGTTACTAGGGCTAGACTGGCACCCTCTCAGGCTCTGGCTGTGTGCCAGGCATTCCTGCAGGGCTCCTGCCTGGAACACCAAATCCCCTTAAGTGCAGGTGGTGGGGAGTGGGGCTGGAGGAGTCTGTTCCCTGGTGAGGAAGCTCCAGGTGCCAGCCTGTGTCTGAGGTTTCTCCTGACAGCCGTTTGCTGCATGGAGCTGTTTGGGTTGGCAGAGACCTTTGGTGTCACCAAGGAAAAGCACTCTCCAGGTGGTGTGGCTGAGGTAGCTTTTGCTGGGGGCAGGAGCACAGAATCAGTGACTGCAGATGTTGAAAACTGTGCTGAGGGGGAGGCTGAGGCTGCCTTTGGGATTTCTGTGTGACCACAGGAGTCTGACTGCCTGGCAGTGGCTCAGGGCTGCACTGTGACTCAGGCTGTGGCTTTAGTGCTGGACACAGCAGTGCCACCTTAAATAGGTTCTTCCTTGGAGCTGTTGTTCCCTCACACTGTTTTGTAGTGGCTGAGCTGTAACTTTTGCTGAAAAAAAACCAAGGAAGAGTGTTTAGTTGTGCTGTAGCTCAGTGCAGGGGCACTTCCCTGCCTGCCTTGTGCCATCCTCCTGCAGCCTGAGGCCTGGAGCAGGGAGGTTTGGCTGCAAGTCTGTGTCATCTTATCAGTGCTAATCACTGGAGACACAGAAATGGATCAGGAGAGGAAATTATTGCCATGAGAAGCAGCAGAGATATTGCTAATTAAACCTGAATTCTCTTTAAGCACTTGCAGTGTCCCTTCTCCTCCTGCATGGCACTGCAAGCAGCTGTCCCTGGTGTGCCCTGCCTGGCAGATGTGCACAGCTGGCTGGGCTGGGGCCCTTGTTGAAGAGGGCAGCTGGTTCTGACTGAGCAGTGGTCCTTGCAAATTTGGCTGCTTCTGTAACCAGACACCAGCCCCAACAAAGATGAGGGAGTTTGGTACCTGATCTGCTCCTTGTTGCTTGTAGCTGGAGCTGACAGGGAGGCTCTGGGGTTAACAGGCTGTGGAGCTGCCAATTATGGTTCTTTTCCTGCTGTTTCAAAGCATTTGGCATCCTCTCCCAGCTGGGAGTTTTTAATCTTGACCCTTTCTTAACGGGGAAGGCTTAGTCTGAGAAATCTGAGCCTTCTCTTCACCCACATGCAGGAGGAGTATTTCATGTACCACCAGGGCTGTTGGGTGACAGCCCCAGGGCAGCTCAGGGAGGTGGAGGCAGGAGAGGCAGACCAAGCAGCACCTTGCAGGGCAGCTCCCAAGCCCTTGCCTGGTGGCACCCCATCACAGGGACACTGGCAGGAACGCAGGCCAAGGACCCTGTTCAAGCTCAGCAGAGTCTCAGCCCAGTGCCCTGCCATGCCTCAGGGGCTGCTGCACTGCTGGGACATGGGGGCTGCTGCACTGCTGGGACATGGGGGCTGCTGCACTGCTGGGACATGGGGGCTGCTGCACTGCTGGGACATGGGGGCTGCTGCACTGCTGGGACATGGGGGCTGCTGCACTGCTGGGACATGGGGGCTGCTGCACTGCTGGGACATGGGGGCTGCTGCACTGCTGGGACATGGGGGCTGCTGCACTGCTGGGACATGGGGGCTGCTGCACTGCTGGGACATGGGGGCTGCTGCACTGCTGGGACATGGGGGCTGCTGCACTGCTGGGACATGGGGGCTGCTGCACTGCTGGGACATGGGGGCTGCAAGGAAACCAGTTTGGGACTGTTGGAGGAGCCAAAACTGGGGCAGAGGAAGAGTTGAGAGATTTGGGAAGGAGTAAACATGGAAATGCAGAGGCATAAGGGGGTGAAAAGGACACTTCTTGCAGAGGCAGTTGGGTGACCATGGCTCTTGCTGGCCATTCACTGTGCCTAACCTGTGCCATTTGTCCTGCTCCTCCTTGAATCCTTCTTGGCTCTGTCCTGGGTGAGGGCTGTGGGGGTACTGTGAGTGCAGCCACAGCATGGAGCTTCCTTGGGACTTTGGCTGCAGTCAGTGTGCTCAGGGAAGATCAGTCTGCATGAGCTGGAGAAGTGACCTGGCACAAGGAGGTGCCCGTGGGCAGCTCTGGGTGTGGCACTGCCTGTGTTTGTAGGGGCAAGAACCTGTCCAGGTCAGCTGTGTGCCTGTGACAGCCTAGAGCCAGGCTGTGGCCTCTGGGACTCTCATGCCTGCCACCTGGAGCCCGGGGCAGCTGCTGGAGGGGTCCCCCTCCATCACCTGTGTGTCTCTTCTGACAGGTGGGTTCCATCCTGCCCAGCTGTGGCAGGGAGCAGGATGAAGCCACAGGTGCTGAGCCTGACTGTGGCACATTAGTGCTGGCTGGGACACGCAGTAGCCTGGGCTCTGGGGGCTGCTGGGGCTGCGGTGCTGAGCTCTTGCCCTGGCCCCAGTGCTGATGCTGGGCACACTGCAGAGCTGGCAGCCTGAGCGCCAGGCAGACGGGGCTGCAGCTCTCTCCTGAATACCAAAGCACCCCACAGGCTGCCCAGCTGAGAGCCAGAGAGGCACCAAGTGGCTTAGTGGCTGCCCTGGGCAGGGGCAGCACCTGCAGGTTTAATTGCTGTTAATTGGTGTTCCCTTGGAGGAGAGCAGGGCTGTGGAATGGGTGCAGGGCTCCTGTGGCTTCACCATCTCCTGCCTCAGCCTGCAGGCAGACAGAGGGGTGGTTTTGCAAGCAGGGCTTTGTAGATGGTTTTTCATTGCTTGCCCTTAAAGTTTTTCTGCCTCTTGCCAGGAGTGTTCTGGTTGTGGTGAGGTGAGTGATGGCGACCACAGGTCTGAGTGTTTGTGGGCAAGACCAGGGGGAAGGCCAACAAGGCAGATGTGCTGGGGTCACCTGCACTACAGCCTTGGGGGGCAGCCCTGGGGGACCAAGGGGTCCAGCAAGGCTGGACACTGCTCAGAGGGAAGCCTTGGAGGCACAGGAGTAGGCTGCCCCCCCGAGGGCCTGGCTGAGCAGAGGTTTGGGTGCTGCTTGGGGAGAAAAGGAGAAGGGGCATGACAGCAGGGGGGACACCTAGGCAGTTGTGAGGCTATGCAGGGAGGAAATGAGAAGGGTCAAAGCCCAGCTGGCAATGAATCTGTTGAAGAGAACAGGAAATTCTACAATAAATCAGTAACAAGAGGGCTGAGGAGGATCTCTGTCCTGTGTTGGATGCAGGGAGGAAGAGAATGACAAAGTAATGGTGTGGGCAGCAGGAGCAGGGCAGGGGTCCTGCCCCTGTGCTCAGTACTGCTGAGGCTGCATCTGCAGTCCTGGGGTCAGCTTTGGGCCTCTCACTCCAAGGACACTGAGGGCCTGCAGGAACAGGTGCAGAGAAGGGCAAGAAAGGTGGGGAAAGGTCAAGAGAAGAGGGCTGGGGAGGAGCAGCTGAGGGAGCTGGGGGGGTTGGTGTGGAGCAGAGGAGGCTGAGGGAGACCTCCTTGCTCTCTGCAGCTCCCTGAGAGGAGGCTGCAGCCAGGTGGGGCTTGGGCTCTGCTCCCGAGGAACAAGTAGCAGCATGAGAGGAAATGGCCTGGAATTGGGCCAGGGGAGAGTTAGGTTAGCCATGAGGAACTATTTCTGTGCTGCCAGAGTGGTCAGGGTCTGGCACAGGCTGCCCAGGGAGGTGGTGGTGGAATCCCCATGGCTGAAGGTGTTGCAGCAAGGTGTGGCCATGGTGGGGTGGGGTTGATGTTTGGGCTGGATGAGGGCTTTTTGACCAGACAGGTCCATGGTTCTGTTTCTTTTTGTAGTGGAAGTACTTTTGGAACACAAGCCCTATGAGGAAAGGCTGAGGGAGCTGGGGTTGCTTAGCCTGGAGAAGAGGAGACTGAGGGGTGACCTTATTGCTCTCTACAACTACCTGAAGGGAGGTTGTAGCCAGGCAGAGGTTGGCCTCTTCTCCCAGGCATCCAGCACCAGAACAAGAGGACACAGTCTCAGGCTGCGCCAGGGCAGGTTTAGGCTGGATGTTAGGAAGAAGTTCTACACGGAGAGAGTGATTGCCCATTGGAATCAGCTACCCGTGGAGGTGGTGGAGTCACCTTCACAGGAGGTGTTCAGGAGAAGACTTGATGGGGTGCTTGGCTGTATGGTCTAGTTGTTGGGTGGGTTGGATTGGTTGATGGGTTGGACGCGATGATCTTGAAGGTCTCTTCCAACCTGGTGTATTGTATTGTATTATTGTATTGTACTTGAAGCTAAGCACTTGGTTTCCACTGATGGTCAGACTAAGCTGCTCCTTTTCCAGGCTGCTGGACTCCAGATCTGCTCTGGGCAGCACTGCTCCTCCCCTGAGCCCTGCTGCCTTCAGCTGGCTCTGCAGCACCTCACCCAGCATTCACTGGGTTCCCAGGATGTGGGCTGGAGCTGGCTGTGAGCCTCACAATGGCAGCAGAGGCTGGCTCCTGACACCCCGCTGCTCAGCTGGTGGCCCCCTGCCCTCCACCCCCGTGCGCTCTATGTGCCCCTGTCCCATGCTGCAGATGGTGGTGGTTTGAGGGCCATGCAGCTGACAGGGGGTTCAGGCTGTGCTGCCCCTGTGGCTGTCAGCACTCTTGCATGAGGGATGCCATCACTTTGGGGATGAATTCTGAGATCCCAGAGCATTGCTCAGTACTCTGGCCTGTTCCCTCCAGTTCAGATACGAATGGCTGCTGGGGCAGCAGTACCTGGGGCCATCCCTCTGACCCATCCTCCTTTCTGGAGCCCAGCTCAGTCTTCTTCCTGGTGTGGGATCCTGTCCTTGTGTTGGTGTTCTCCACCTCCAGCCTTCTCAGGGCGTTGGCTCAGATGTGTCCTTACACAGCCCTGGAACCCACCACCTGCCAGGACTGGCTGGATGAGGCCATGCATGAGCCCTCAAGTGCTTGATGCCTCCTGCAGTGCCTTTGCTAGGGTAGCTCACAGCAGTGCACTGCTTGGGTGCTGCTGACCAGCTGCTGGTGACCCTCAGAGCTGGAGCAGGCTCTGGTGGCTCTGTACAGGTGCAACAGTTGAGCTTTTGGGTACAGATGCAGCACAGCAAAGTGCTCCTGCCATGGCTGCTGGTAGTGCTGGTGGTTCAGAGCTGCAGAAGCTGATTCCACGATGTCCTCCAGGGCTGGTCCTTAGGGACAGCAGCTTCCTTGCCTATTCTGGTGTATTCCAAGGTTTGTGCTGGTGGGCTGCAGCATTGTGCATGGTGTGGGTCAGCCATGCATGAAGCTGTGCCACTGTCAGATGGTTCTTCAGAGCTGTCTGTCTTGGCTGAGGAGCTCAGTGGAAAGGGAGCCACCAGCATTCAGGTCCTCCAGGAGCACATTGGTGCTGTAGCCGTGGCAGTCTAGATGTAACAAGAATTTCTTTGTTGCTGTGGCAGCTGTTGGGGCCCCTCCATCTCCTCCTCACTCACTCCCCTGTCTTAGTTCTGTGAAACCAAGAACAGATACTGCACCTGGCACAGACCTGGCCCATCTCAGAGGCAGGTGAAGATCTGTGAATGGTTTGACAGTCCCCTCTCCACCCCACAGAGGCTCCTCGCTGGCAGGGAGCACAGTCTGTGCATGGTGCCTGCTGGAATGAAGCAAGGCAGGAGCTGAGCCAGGTGTGCCCGGGCAGCAGGGACCTCTGCCAGGACCTGAGCTCCTCATGTCCCTCTGTCCAGCTCCTGAGGTCAGTGAGGTTCTCTGTCTGCTCTTCCCTTCCTCCCTCCTCCTGCAGCCACCAGGAGTGTTGTGATTGCCTCAGGAGGTGGAAGCTGCATGTCGCAGTGAGGCGCAGGGCGGCACCCACGGCGACGGGGATGGAATTCAAGCAGGGGGTAGGGAGCGCCCAGGTCAAGGGCTCCTGCCCGCAGCAGCAAGCCCAGCAGACTGACGACTGCCTTCATCGCAGCTCACACTCATTGCTCTCCTCTTGGTGTGGCTGCAGAGGATTGGCTGATCGACCTCCCCTCTTCTTACTGGCTGGCAATGCTTATTAGGGTAGCGCAGCTGACCCTTATCTATTGGAGTTACTTGTTAAGCCATCAACAGGTGGCTCCCATTTCATCTCTCCCTGCTGTTTCTCATCTTCAAGCATTCAGTCCAGGGGACACAGTCCCCCACAGCTGCACAGTCCCAGAGGCTGTCTCTGACACCTTTTTGTTGGAAAGGCTGTCTTACAGTTGCTGATGATTGTATCTTGGTGGGGAAAGATATGCAGAGCAGCTAAAATCTGTTAAGCAAGATGCCAGCTGGAACTCCTCCTCTTGCACACCTTCACTCAGAGGTGCCAGCTCAGAGCCTGGGCCCTCACCGCTGCTGGAAGGCAAGAGCTCTGATTGATTGATTCCCTTTGAAAGGCACAGGAACCACTTAGAACTGGGGACAGCTCCTCAGTGTTAGGTTAAACTGTGGCTGTTTGTGAACCGGTGTCCCTTGCAGAGGGACGAGGTTCTTTGTTCACTGCTCAAGGTGGTGACAATTTTCTCCACCAGAGCTGGGCAGTGCCTGTTGTTTGCTGAGGAGGAGGAGGGGGGTGGGTGCCAGCTGCCTTTGTGCTGGGGAACAGCAGCAGTTGCTCTGGGGCTGCATCCTGAGGCTTTCTGTGACCTTATGGCTTCAGCCTTGGTGTGTTTTTGTTGTTTGCCACCTCTTCTGGCATGGGTTCAGATCTCTCTGCCTGCTCTACTGCCAAGTCACTGCATTATGTGTGTCCCAGTGTTAGTCCAAGTGCACCAACAGCCACAAACTTGAGCAGGTCTCTTTGTCCAGGTTGCCCCAAGGGATTTCTTAAGCTTAGGAATCAGAAGGTGTTCCTCACACAGCAGTGTCCGCAGGAGCCTGAAGAGGATGAGATCAGAGAGTGTCTGCAGTTGAGGCCTTTCTGCCCCACAGCTGGCTCTGGCTGTACAAAACTCCTCTGTTTCATGACCAGAGGTGTTAGCACAGGTACTCTGCCCATCCCTCCACAGCCAGTGGGACATGGTCAGGTGTGGGCTCAGGAGGCTGGGAAATCCAACAGGATCTGTAGCTGTGGGCTAACAGGAGGGGCCTAGGTTGTGTGCCTTTGCTGAATGGAGAACTCAGCCTCTGCTCTGCAGTAGAACCCTGCTCAGAACTGGGCTCAGGCCCAGCCCAAGCATCCTCTGGGGTCGGGAGGGACTGGATCTGGGTCTGATGGGTGCCAAGTGGGAACAAGCAGGGCTGGCTCTCGTGCTCTGCTAGAAGGAAGGTGGAAAGCAGTCCCAGAGCAATGCTTTCCTCTTTCACACTGTAAGGGAGAGCATTGCTGCTGACAGGATTGCTGTGGGGCCTGGGGAGTTTCTCACACAGAACCATGGGGAAGCAGCTGCAAACAACAGGCCAGGTGGAAGCAAGCAGCTCTGTACCAAGGCTCCTGAGCAGGACACTGCACTGGTAGGGACACACATCCTGTGCTTGACTTTGAGGTGTGCATTTTGTTTGCCATGAGAACCCTGCCCTGGTGGTGCCTGCTGAATGACCCCTGAGCTAGGTCAGAATGTCTGCTTCACAAAGAGGGTCAGGAGGGGTCTCCCTTGCCCACAGCACATTGGTGGTGATTACCCCAGGCTGGGGAACATGGCAGGGGTGCTTTTGGAGCTACGCTGCTGTTGGAAGCACACAGGTCTTTCTGGTTCTGCAGCTTCCTGCACACATGCACACCTGTGCCAGTCTAGCTGGGATCTTGTCTGTTGCTTGGCTTTCTGACCTGCACTGGTGTTGCCTAACAGCAGTTGTGTGTCTCCAAAGAGGCCATCCCTGCTCTGCCCTGCCCCACACCAAAGGTGAGCCACAGCCTAAGAGAGCATCTGTGGCCTCCTGCTGCTGTTGCTTCATGCTTGCAACCCTGGGAGTTGCTCCTTATTCATGCCGCTGGCAACTTGCATGTGTGCAGGGTGGGTGCTGGGACAGTGCTGTTGAACTTGCCGGTGACATGGGCAGCGGGGACTGAGGCACCCTCAGCAGGGTGTGTGGTGTCATCAGCAGGCTTCAGGGAAGGGATCCATCCAGAGAGACCTGGAGAGGAGGGCCCAAGCAAACCTCATGAAGGTCAACAAGGCTGAGTACAAAGTCTTGCACCTGGGTCAGGACAAGCCCCAGCAGCCCTGTGGAGAAAGACTTGGTGCTTGTGGGTGCAAGACTGGACATGAACTGGCACTGAGCACTGCCAGCCCAGAGCCGGCACTGCACTGGGCTGATCCCTGGCAGCAGAGGCACAAAGGGGATCTCCTCTTCCCTCTTATGAGACCCCACCTGGACCATTGTGTCCAGCTCTGGAGGCCCCAGCATGTGCACAGAATTTTTCAGAGGGTGTTTCAGCTTGGACAAGAAGTAGCAGAGGTGACGCAGCCTGCGTTGCACCATTTGCAGCACCAGTGTTGAGGGGGTGCTGCACCAGGTCGCCCTCCTGCTCTTCTGCAAGCAGGGCCAGGGCAGGCATTGTGCCTCTACTTTTCACGGGGAGGCCACACCTTGAGGGCTGGGTTCAGTCAAGAAGCACATGGCAGGGCAGCAAAGCTGGGGAAGGGTCTGGAGAAGAGGGCTGGGGAGGAGCAGCTGGTGGGGGTTGGTGTGGAGCAGAGGAGGCTGAGGGAGACCTCCTTGCTCTCTGCTGCTCCCTTAGAGTAGGCTGCAGCCAGGTTGGGCTTGGGATTCACTCTGTAGGAACAAATAATAGAATAATAGGCCTCAAGTTGTTCCAGGGAAGGTTTAGGTCAGACATTAGAAGCAACTTCTTCACTGAAAGGGTTCCCGAATCCTGGCACAGGTTGCCCAGACAGGTGGCTGAATGGCCATCCCTGGAGGTGTTTCAAAGAGGCAGAGATGTGGTGCTGAGAGCCGTGGGCTAGCTCAAGCCTCGGCAGAGTTAGAGAAGGGTTGGACTGGGTGAGCTTAAAGGGTTTGCCAACCAAAATCATTGCATGGTCCCAAGACTGCCAGCTTGGACAGCATAGCAGTATGGCCATGGCCAGGTGGATCATGTGCTGCTCAGCTGCCTTTCAGCCATCATGTTTCAGCTTCAGACCCAGGTCTGCTGGGTCTGTTCAAGTTACAGTTTATTCTTTTGTTGTTTTTGTAGGATCATGGATTTCCCAGGACACTTTGAGCAAATCTTTCAGCAGCTCAACTACCAGAGGCTCCATGGCCAGCTTTGCGACTGTGTCATTGTGGTGGGGAACAGGCACTTCAAAGCCCACCGGTCAGTGCTGGCAGCGTGCAGCACGCACTTCCGAGCCCTCTTCACGGTGGCCGAGGGGGACCAGAGCATGAACATGATACAGCTGGACAGCGAGGTGGTGACGGCGGAGGCCTTCGCCGCGCTGATCGACATGATGTACACCTCCACGCTGATGCTGGGCGAGAGCAACGTCATGGACGTCCTGCTGGCTGCCTCCCACCTGCACCTGAACTCGGTGGTGAAGGCCTGCAAGCACTACCTGACCACCAGGACGCTGCCCATGTCCCCGCCCAGCGACCGCGTGCAGGAGCAGAACGCGCGCATGCAGAGGTCCTTCATGCTGCAGCAGCTGGGGCTGAGCATCGTCAGCTCTGCGCTCAGCTCCGCGCAGGGCACCGAGGAGCCAGCGGCCACTGTGGGCGCATCCCTGCGGGGCTCCGGGGAGCCGCGGCCGCCCTTCCCCATGCGCCGCCTGCACAAGCGCAAGCAGTCCTCCGAGGAGCGCGCGCGGCAGCGCCTCCGGCCTGCTGTGGACGAGGCCGCGGCTGACGCGGCTGCCGAGAGCGGTCCCTCCGCGGTGCACTCCCGCGAGGACTTCTTCTCACCAGACTCCCTGAAAATGGTGGACAACTCCAAGGCTGATGCCGTGGCAGACAACCAGGAGGACAACACCATCCTGTTTGACCAGTCCTTTGGCGCTCAGGAGGATGCTCAAGTGCCCAGCCAGTCTGACAACAGTGGTGGAAACATCTCGCAGCTCTCCATGGCATCCCAGGCCACACAGGTGGAGACCAGCTTTGACCAGGAGGCTGCTTCTGAGAAGAGCAACTTCCCCTGTGAGAACCCAGAGGTCAGCCTGAATGAGAAGGAGCACATGAGGGTGGTGGTGAAGTCGGAGCCCCTGAGCTCCCCAGAGCCGCAGGACGAGGTGAGTGATGTGACTTCACAGGCGGAGGGCAGCGAGTCAGTGGAGGTGGAAGGAGGGGTGGTGAGCGCAGAGAAGATCGAGCTGAGCCCCGAGAGCAGCGACCGTAGCTTCTCCGACCCGCAGTCCAGCACCGACAGGGTTGGAGACATCCACATCATGGAGGTGTCTAACAACCTGGAGCACAAGTCCAGCTTCAGCATCTCCAGCTTCCTCAACAAGAGCAGAGGGGGAGGCTTTGGTGCCAGCCAGAGCAGCGATGACAATATCCCAAACACCACCAGTGACTGCAGGATGGACAGCAGGATGGACAGCAGGATCGACAGCGACACCTCCTACCTGCTGAGCCCGGAGTCAGGGCCTGCTGGTGGCCACTCCTCCGCCAGCGTGTCTCACGTGGAGAACCCCTTCAGCGAGCCCGCAGACTCCCACTTCGTGAGGCCCATGCAGGAGGTGATGGCTCTGCCCTGCGTGCAGACCTCAGGGTACCGGGGGCAGAGCAGTTCGGCATGGATTTCCCGCGCTCAGGCCTGGGGCTGCACTCCCTGTCGAGGGCCGTGATGGGCTCCGTGAGAGGCGGGGCTGGTGGCTTCCCCGGCTACCGCCGAATCGCCCCTAAAATGCCGGTGGTGACCTCCGTCCGCAGCTCCCAGCTGCAGGATGGCTCCTCGGGCTCCCAGCTGATGCTGAACGGTAGCACCTCCTTCGAGGGCGGGCACCCGTCGCAGCCCGGCCCGCCGCAGCTGACCAGGGCCTCAGCCGACGTCTTGTCCAAGTGCAAGAAGGCCCTGTCGGAGCACAACGTGCTGGTGGTGGAGGGCGCGCGCAAGTACGCCTGCAAGATCTGCTGCAAGACCTTCCTGACGCTGACGGACTGCAAGAAGCACATCCGCGTGCACACGGGCGAGAAGCCCTACGCCTGCCTCAAGTGCGGCAAGCGCTTCAGCCAGTCCAGCCACCTCTACAAGCACTCCAAGACCACCTGCCTGCGCTGGCAGAGCAGCAACCTGCCCAGCACTTTGCTCTAGCACCTGGCCCTGGGCCCGGGCGCTGCCGGCGGGGGCGCCCTGCGGGGCTGCGGGCCCGGGGGGGTGCCCTGCGGGCCTGGGGGGACGCTGAAGGTGTGATGGTGCCACACACTCAAAAGTCTTGGTTCTGTCAATTGGGGATATTTCTGTACCTACCTCACAGGGGTGTTGTGAGGCTTAACCAGCTGTCAGCGAGGACCTCGCTGCGCTCCCACGGTGTGCGCTCAGGCCTTGGGCTGCCGGGGATGCAATCCCCACAGCCAGGCAGTTCCTTTGCAGAGCAGAGGGGTGAGAGCGTAGTTGTCTCATAAAGTAGCAGGTTTGGAGAGTGAGCAACTGAAGTGCAAATTTCCTCTTTATTATTTTTTTTTTCTTATTTAGTATTTTGTAAAAGTGGAAGCATTTAAACAAGTGACCTGTAAGAGAAGTTGCTGCACTGTGTGCGGGCAGCGGCGCAGCAGGCTGCCAGGGCCTGCTATCATAGTATCAGTCAGGGTTGGAAGGGACCACAAGGATCATCTAGTTCCAGGACCCCACCCGGGCTGCAGCTGCCTGGCACAGTGCTTCACAGTGTGCTCATTATAAACATAGTGTAGGGTTATGGATGTCTGTTTGGCTGTTCGTAGTAAAGGACACTGTGTATCAAAGGTGCTGCAGTTGAATCCAGGACAGGTGACTGCACATCCTCCCTCTGCAGCCGCACCTGGGGGGTGGCTGAGGGTTTCTGTTCTGTAGGGCCTTGTATTCAGTGGTAAGTGAAGTACTGTTTCTTGTTCGTGCTACTCCTAGCAGTATTTTAACCAATTTGTATCTCCTGTGTTACAGTTCTATATACACAGAGTCTGGAAGAGCTCATCCTTGTCTGCTTTGCTGCTCTGAAGGAGAGGGGTGATCGGTGATGGCTTTTTCCCTGCTGGGTGCTCTCCTGCCATTCCCAGAGGCTGGCAGTCACCCTGTCCCCAGGCAAGCACTCTCCTTGACACTCTTATCTCCAGCCTTTGGTTTCCTCCTCTGCATACTGACTGCCTTTCCCTCACAGCTGCCATTAGATCACTCAGAAAGGGTCCTCATTTGCCACATTTCTCTCTCTGCGTAATGTAGTTGCCCCACGCAGTCCTTCCCCTGACAGCAGTGCCACAAGCGTGCATGGAAGCAATCCAGGGAGAGTTTAACTGCAGAGAGCAGCTCTGCACACTCAGTGCAGCAGGAACTCCCTGGTGAGGGAACAGTGTAGCTTTTGTTTTGATTTCCTCCTCTTCGCTGCCTCTGTGGCTCTCACTGCCTACTGCAGACACGTGAGCTAACTACTGGTGATCAGCACATGAGGTCTCTAGACAGGATTTTGGAGCCCTTCTGCTAGAAGGTTCTGCTCTGCCAGGCAGGAGCAGGCCAGGACTGCAGTGCTTCCATGCTGCTCAGGAGGGATGGAGGTCTCTTGGTGCCCAAGCCACAGAGCAGCAGCTTTCTGTTCAAAGAACTTCCCCCTCTTTGTTTTATTCAGCGCAGCAAATGTGCCCTGTGTGAGGACACTCAGTGGCTGGGGGGGTTGGTCAGCCCCTATCAGCTTTCTTAAACATCTTGGACTTCATTGGACCGAAGGTCAAATCCCAACCTGCAGTCCCACAGGTCCCTGAGCAGGAGCTGTCAAAGCTCCTGAAGCACAGACACCACACAGGCACTGCCAGACCAGAGGGGATGTGAGGTGGAGACCTGTCTGCAGGTGGCTGTGAGTCAGCAGTGTGCTGAGGAGGAAACCTGTATCCATCTCAGTGACAGTGCTGCACCTGCAGGTCATCTCCCCTTCAGCACCCAGGGGAGGAGGAGGCTGCCCTGGCTCACCTCCTGTGAGTGGCCAGGGGTCTGTTACAGCCTGTGTGGAGCTGTCAGTTCTGGGCTATGGCTCTACAGGCATTGAGGAAACTGCTTTTTGTAAAGCATTAGGATGTGCCACTTTGTTTGATAAGAGTTTTGATATCTGGGGATTAACAGCATTGAGCCACCCTAAACTATCTCACTGAAACATCAATAAAATGCAGTATTTTGTACTTTACACTCTCTTGTGTTGCCTCATTAGTAGCATTTGAGTGCTTCAGCTTCCTTCCATTTCTAGTATTTTGTTTTAGAAGGGGGGTTGCACATTTTCCTCCTGTGGCACATCTAAATTCCTTCAGCTTTTAGGGCACCATCAGTGAGGAGAATCAGTTTGAGAACCAGTATCAGCAGGTGAAGATATGTGACTGTGCTTCTGATGTGTTTGTATCAACGCTTCAATGACATTGTGAGATACAGACCTCAAGCAGAAGGACTTCTGTCTTGCTTCAAGAGAAGTTTCCACCTGGACCATTTTTGGAGGTAGCAACTTTAAGTTTTATTACCCACTGGCATCTGGAAGAGCACTCTGCAAGGCCAGGAGCCTGTGGCCAGCTTGTTCTTTTCCTAGTCTTCCACTCTGAAGCAATATCTCCAAATGGTGTCTCCAGGCCTGTGGGCCCACAGCCTGCGCAGAGAGCTCCTCACTTGTGCTCAGGACTCACAGATGCTGCAGGAGCTCTCACCTGAAGCTGTTGTTTTGTTAGTATGATGCAATAAACCCTACCTCTCTGTGCTGCACTGCCTGACTTCATTCCCTGGCTGGTGCTCCCCTGGTGCCTTTGCCAGCAGGTGGGTGGTTGGCTGAAGCAGCCAGGAGCTCTGTCAGCTGTTGGGCCCCATGCAGCTGTGGTGCCATGCAGCACAGAACAAGCCTCTTGCAACTGGGGCACAGGCATGGGGGCAAAAGCACAGAGTGCTGCTGATGGCAGCCTCCTGCTTCGTGCTGGGCTTTGCCAGCTTTGAGAGGACACACAGCGGCAAATTAACAAGAGTTAATGAACCATATAAAGCCAGTAGGATGTCTTGAAGGACTGTGTTGTGCCATCAACACTTGGTGAGCTCGTGTGACCCAGCATGCTGCAGCTGGACTGCCCCTTGGTGCCTTTGGTGAGGGTGGGTTGATGTCTTGTGGATAGCTGCCTCCTGGCTGGCCCTGCTCTGGAAGGACCATGGCAGATGT
The DNA here is from genome assembly GCA_033816785.1 of Picus viridis. Classification (NCBI taxonomy): domain Eukaryota; kingdom Metazoa; phylum Chordata; class Aves; order Piciformes; family Picidae; genus Picus; species Picus viridis. The sequence goes on along the minus strand of CM066606.1, from coordinate 87,683,206 downwards.
TTAGTGCAGGCCATTGCTGGTGCTTGCAGAGATCCTGCTGCAGCCTCAGTGCTTAGAGCTGTGCTGCCTGTACCTCCCTCATCAGCCAAAGGCTGGAAAGCTGTGGGACTGTGGGAGCATCCCCACTTGTGCATGAAGGTCACTGATGTCTGTGTAAGCTCTGTCACCTCCTTGTTCACTTTAGATGGGGCAGGTGCTTGTGCTGCCATGGGAGTGAGAGGAAGTGGCTTGGTAACGGCATGGGTTTGGTCACAACCCCTGAGTGCCCATCAGTGCCCTTTCAGGTCTGCAGCACAAGGCTAGCAGGGGCTGGCCTGCTGAGCTACAAGGTGTTAGTGCTCACCACACTGAACTGCATGGTGTGATGGCTTCGTGTCCTGAACAGGCAGGAGGCTAATAAAATATATGTTGAGACATCACAAAAGCAGCAGTCTGTAATTTAAATACTGCACTGCACCTGATCTTTCTTGATAACATGAAGTTAAATTCAGTCTGGACCCTCCTCTGCACAGGAATGACTGAGCTGCTGAGAGATGTCCTTGGTAGAGGTTGCACATCAGCACTCTACCTGTGCAGGATGTGGCTGAGGGAGTACAGCCTGAGCTAAGCCTCTGGAACCCCTGCTGAGGAGCAGAGAGGTGGACAGGCTGTGGTCAAGCTTCCTGCTGGAGAGCTCCTGTGGAGCCGGGGCTGTGCCCTGTCCTCCAGCAGCTGTCTCTGCAGAGGTGCTGCAGCTCCCTCGCTGTGGTGGCTCCCAACAGAGTTCTGTCATCTCACCAAGTCTGCCCAATGTCTGCCTTTTCCCCTCGGTCCAAACCCACAGCAGTCTCAGGCATCTAATCTCAGAAAAATGGGGAATTTAACAGAAGGGTAACAGCAGCAGGGTCAGCCCGGGCTGGTGCCTCTAGGGAGGGAACCGCTCGGTGCTTTGTGTTTTGTGAAGCCTCACAGCCTGCAACAGGAGCTGTGTGCCTGCTCTCGCAGCACCTGTGTCCTCTGTCCAGCCAAGCTGTTGGATGGTTACTTGTCCTCTTTGGCTGGAGTTTTGCTGTGGGCAGCTTTACCGTGCACAGTTTACTCATTTGTTTGTTCCATCTGCCCCTGGAGCTCAGCAGTCTCCTGCTGACTCCAGGCTCTTTCTTCACTCCCTTGAGCTGCAGCTGCTTCCTTTGATCAGAGCCCTCACTCTGACTCAGTGCTAAGCACAATCTTCCTTACTGTAATTAACGCATCTTCATCAGCTTAGCCCAGTGACAACACCCCAGGGTCACACAAAACTCACAGCCACTCCTGTTTGTATGCAGGAGCTCAGCCTCTGCCTCACAGCTGGTGGCCAAAGGCTTCAGCAAGCAGCTGATGTGCAGAGTGAGGTCCCTGCTGCCAGACCACACACAGGGTTTCACGCTCAGGAGCGAGGTCACCTCAGTGATAGTTCAACCTTGCCAAATCCTGCCCCACCACAAGGAGAAAACCTCTGCTCAGGAATCTCAGCAGAGGCTGTCCCTGGTTCACACCTCAGCAGATGTTTGGTGCTGAGCTGCTCTTGACTGGGCAGTTTTCCCATCTCACTGAGCCTTGCAAGCAGAGAAACACTCAGCCCTGCAGCCACTGGCTGCCTGCCTTGAGGCACTGCTGGGGCAAAGCAGTTGGAGTGGATGATCTTCAGACATCGATGCCAAGCCCCACCATGAGGGACTCCTCTTCCCTGCAATGCTCTGGGCTCTTGCTCCTGCTGCCAGCACACAGTGAATGGAGAACCGCACTGTTGCTGCTGTGAATCCACTTCCCCAGTGCCCTGCCCTGGCAGCAGCAGCACCAGCAGCCAAGCCACCTCCAGAGCCTGCCCCCTAAAAGGCAAAGGAATTCTTACTCTTTGTGCCAGCCTGGGCAGAAATTCTCCTTCTCAGCAGACACTCCCTGCAGGAGCCCTCACTGCACTCAGTGAGGGTCTCACCCTGCCCTGTGCAGGAGCTGATCCCTGTGGCTGTCACTGCACTGCACTCAGTGAGGGTCTCACCCCTGCCCTGTGCAGGAGCTGATCCCTGTGGCTGTCACTGCACTGCACTCAGTGAGGGTCTCACCCCTGCCCTGTGCAGGAGCTGATCCCTGTGGCTGTCACTGCACTGCACGCAGTGAGGGTCTCACCCATGCCCTGTGCAGGAGGGGATCCCTGTGGCTGACTGAAGCGTCAGCACAACATCAATGCATGGCCACAGCTGCTGTCTGTACTCTGTGTGGGAAGATGCTGGCCCAGCTCTCTGCCCCAGGAGCTGCTGCTGCATGCTGCGCTGGCTGCCTGGTCAGCTGCTGGCAGCACAGAGCTCTGAGTGTTGGCTGTTAGTGGGAGAGACTCCAGAACCTGCTGAGCCAGAAACCTGTCCAGAGACCCCCAGCACCGATCTGGGCTTTGCTGCCAGTTGGTTCAGCTCTGACTGGACACACTCAGACTTGCCTGAAGTCTCCAGGTTCCTTTCAGCAGGCTCAGAGAGACAAGCTCAGGATTTGATCTTTCATTTGAAGTATCTGTAGAAAGCAAAATCTTTTCAGCAAGGGTAGAGTGATGATTCCTGTGGCTGGCAGAGCTGAGTGCTGGACAGCTGCAGAAAGTGCTCATCTGAGAGGGATTCTGTGACACCTGACCTGTGCTGTGGCCACCCAGCAGCCACCTTTATGAGCTGTTGTCTGTTACTCAGCACCCTCAGTGGTCCAGCACAGGTGCTCGGGTGCCAGCTCACTTACTCATCAGCAACCTCCCAGCTACCTTCTGCTCTGATGGGCACCAGCCATCAGCAAGGCTTTGAGCCAAGAGCTATTGATAAGCAACCTAGGAAAGGTTTTGGGTTCCTGTGCAGCTCCCTGCAGCTTTCGGCTGGGGCCAGAGCTGTGGGACACAAGGGACCACTGCTCCCAGGCTGCAGCCCCTGTGCTCCCTTTCAACCTTGCTGGTCACCTTCCTGTGCTGCAGAGCAGCAGCAACCAGAGCAGCTCAGACACACCACGGCAGGTGCCTGTCCTGCCCTGTTCTCTGCCCACCTGTCCCTCTGCAGCACAGCCTCCACCCTCAGGTGCCTGGCACTACTTGCCCTGGTGCCCAGCTCACCCTGAGGAGAACAGTGAAGCTGTGCTGGGTGCTGGGTGCCTTGCAGAAAGGGCCTGGCCAGACTGCAGCCTCCCCATGGCAGGAAGCAGGAGGCCCTTCCTCCTCCAGCCCCTTGGGTACCCAGAGCCTCTGTCTAGGGCAGGTGGAGGGGCTCAGTCTAGCACTACTGGGAGCACAACCAACAAGATCCTGAGCTGGGTATAGGACACTTCCACCTGTTGAAGCTTCCTCTCCAAATTCCTGTCTTAAAGGGGCTGATCAGAAAGCCAGGGACAGCAGTGCCTGCTGTGCCAGGACAAGGGGGAGTGGTTTGGACCCCAAGAGGGAGACTGAGAGTGGAGAGAAGGAAGAAATGTTTGACCCTGAGGATGGGTACAGCCTAGCCCAGGGTGCCCAGAGAGGTGGGAGCTGCCCCATGGCTGGCACCAGTGCAGGTCAGGTTGTTTGTGGCTGTGAGCAGCCTGCTCTGGTTGGGGATGTCCCTGGGGGCTGCAGGGAGCTGGGCTGGAGAAGCCTGGAAGGTCCCTTCCAACACAAACCATTCTGTGACTCGATTTATGGCCAGGAGAAATGGGTGCCAGTCCCCATTTATACCACAGGCATAGTTCCTGCAGGAGAGGTAGATTCCCCAGTGCCCCTGAAATGTGCTCATCCAGGCCTCTCCTGCAGCTGGATGCTTGGCACCTGCTCAAGTGTTCCTTTGTGTCTTTGTATGTCTGGGAAAAATCAGGGGAGAAGAGATGAGGCTGAAACCAGTGAGGCTACAGAACCTCCCAGCAGACTCCCAGCCTGCAATCCACTTCAGAGCCATGCCCAGAATTAGCTGCAGACACCAAAGGCCAAGCTGGAGATGCCAGGGAAGCCATGCAAACCTGCTTTGCTTGTCAGAAACACCCTGTCTTGGCACCAGGTCCACAGGAGCTTTGGACATGTGCTTGGCAGCAGGCTGGCAGCAGCTCCTTTGGCAGCCACAGCCCTGTGCCAGCTGAGCAATGCCCTCTCCTCCCTCCCTGGCTACAAGCTGGTTCAGGTATGGAGCCAGGGGCTCCGAGCACTGCAGCAGCGGCTCCCCCGTGGCACTCCTCCCGTGGTGCTGCCAGCAGAGCACACAGCAGTGCTGACACTGCAGCAATGTGTCTGCAGGCCCCCCACCCCTGCCCTGCCCACAGCTGCCCAGGGACACTCAGTTACCAAAGGAAGGAGCAGGACACATTCACTGCTTCTGTTTAATGGAATGAAGCTGGAAATGGGGAGATTCAGGCTAGATGTGAGGAAGAAGTTCTTTACCATGAGAGTGGTGAAGCCCTGGAATGGGTTGTCCAGGGAGGTGGTTGAGGCCCAGTCCCTGGAGGTGTTTAAGACCAGGCTGGACGAGGCTCTGGCCAGCGTGATCTAGTGTAGGGTGTCCCTGCCCATGGCAGGGGGTTGGAACTGGATGATCCTTGTGGTCCCTTCCAACCCTGACTGATTCTATGATTAATGGCCACGGGTCAGGTCCCTCCCCGCTTGCACTGAGGTGTGAGGCACAGGACCGCTCTGTGAGGCTTCTTCAGAGCTCCCTCACTGCTGGCACAGAGGACAAGGAGGCACAGGACCGGTCTGCAAGGCACCTCCAGGGAACAGCAAGCCCTGCTGCCCTGCAGGGGCAGGGCTGTGGCCATCACAGCACCAGCTCATGGGGCATGGGCTCCCCTCGCAGCCCAGCCAGCAGGTTGCTGGCTGCCAGCACCGCCATGGTGTTCCTCGTGGCATAGGTGGCACTCCCAACGTGTGGCAGGATCACTGCAGGGCACAGCAACAGTTAATGGCTCATCTCTTACCTTCACTGACCTCTTACAGCCTCCTGAAGGGGTCTGCCCTTGGGGCACAACTTGTGCCAGTGACATCAGACACAGGGCATGAGGCAAAGGCTCTAAGGACTGGGAAAGAGTCTTATGAGGTGTCTGAGAAGTCCTCCAGGCCAAAGATGGGCACCAAGAGTGGTTCTCCTGCCTGCCTTCAGGCTTAGCGATCACCACCCTGAAGACACTGGGAGCTGGTGGCATATGTGAACCACCATGGCACAGTGGAAGGACTGACAGCTCCAGCAGGCTCTGCTCACCACCTCACCCCAGGCTGTGCCAACTCCTGGGCACGGGCAAATACTGCTGGCACAGTCAGGGCAGGAATTTGATCCACCCCTTGATGCAGTGCAGAGGAAGAAGCCAAAGCTGCTCTGGGGTAAATCATCCTAACTCCAGCAGTGGAGAGCCCATGGTGTGGATGCAGCCTGAACCTCAGCCTCTGTTCTGCAGCCAAGAGCATCCAGGCAGCTCAGGAGGCTGAGCACCCCAGGCCATGCTGCCCAGGGCAGGAGGGGCTCTCAAGCACTGTGGGCACACCCAGGTCTCCTCTCCCTCTGGCAAGAACCAGACTGAGTTCCTTGTTTCCTTTGGCACTAATGTCAAGACTTCCTCTGCCCAAGTCCTGTGCTCCTCCAGCTGCACCAAAACATCCTCCTGCAGCAGAACTTCCTCCTGCACCCAGCAGGGCCATCCCTAACCAGACTTCCTCATTCAGGGTGACCTAACTGCAGCCTTCCAGTGCTGACAGGAGGACTACAAGAAATATGGGGAGAGACTTCTGAGCAGGGCCTGCTATGACAGGGCTAGGGGGTGTGGTTTGGACTCAGAGAGGAGATTCTCTGCTCTGCTGAGACCACACCTCCAATACTGCCTCCAGTTCTGGTGTCCCTGGGCATGGTGTGGAGGTTGGAGAGGAGCTCTGAAGGCCTTTCCAGCCTGAGACATTCTGTGACGATCCAGACTGGAGAGAAGGGAGAAATGTTTGACCCTTCACATGGGCAGAGCCTGGCCCAGGGTGCCCAGAGAGGTGGGAGCTGCCCCATGGCTGGCACCAGTGGGGGTCAGGTTGTTTGTCCCTGCTGACTGCATGGGGTTGGACTGGATGAGCTTGAAAGGTCCCTTCCAACCCAAACCAGTCTGGGATTCTGTGATCTGACCTAACCTCCTCCAAAGACTTGCACTAATCCTGGGGCCAGCACCTGCTGATCAAACTTCCCCTGTCAGGCTGCACTTCCACAGCCACATTCAGGGACTGTCCATGCAGCCAGACTCTCTGCAGAGCAGCCTCTGCTCCCCCCACAGTGAGCAGCTGCTACCAGGTGAGCTAGGGGCTGCTTCCCTTGCTGGCACCAGCTGGGGACTGTGTCTGCCAGGACAAGGACAAGGCTCACCCAAGCCCTGCTGCTAGGCACCCTGCCCACAGCTCCAGCTTGCACCCAGTCCTGCAGGGCTGAGGCTCAGCTCGGAGCTTTAGCCACAGGGAGGCTTTTCTGGCAGAATGCAAGCTCAGGAGCTCACAGATCACCAGAGCCTGGCAGGGTGTGGGCAGGGGCTTGGTTCCTCATCCAGGCACACGCTGGTCTCAGACCCCATGGGCTTCACTCCACACCTCTGCTTTTGGAGGCAGATCCACCAGGAAGGGGTCACAGAAGGTGCTGAGCTCAGCTGCTCTCTGCAGAACTGAACTACCTCCTAGAATTCAGGTTTACCTCACACTGGTCACTGCTTTAGGGCCCTGCTTTAGGGAAGCGACGAAGCTACTCCCTGAAGGCCACATGATGGAAGGCAGAGACCACGCCAGGGGCTGTCCCTAACCAGTGCCAGGCTGCTGGCACACCCCCACATTGTGCAGTACCTAACAAAGGCACCTGAACACCCCCAGCCTGCCTGCCACTGCCTGCTCACTCCAGAGGCCGATGGGCACAGGGGTTCTCTCACCAGCCAGAGGGTGCCCAGCTGTGGGCAGAGCAGGGAGCTGGCTGCCAGGGCAGAGCAGGGACCCAGATGCCACTCACCGCAGTTCTTGAGGGACAGCAGGGGTGGTCGGTGGGCAGCGGCTCCGGCGTGGTGACGTCCAGGCCTGCAGCTGCAATCTGCCCCTGGGCCAGAGCCTCATGCAGGTCCTCCTGGTTCACCACGGCCCCCCTGCAATCACAGACACCCATGCTGCTGCTGAGGGGGCCCTGGGCTCCCCACGGGCACAGGACACACAGGACAGCCTGGATGGTGGCACTCAGGTCCCCAGGGCTGCCTGAGTGGAGTTCAGAACCTCTCTGATGTTGCAAAACCTCCCAGGGTGCCAGCCCTGCTCCAGGCTGCCCAGCAGAGGGGACAGGAGCCAAGGGGTTTGCACACAAGCTGGCCCTGGGGCAGCCATTGAGGGATACAGGCAGCTCCAAGTGCCCCACAGAGGCCAGGTGCATCACACGGTTCTGCCACTGCCTCCTTCCCACAGGCAGCAGCCATGGGGGCAGCAGCCATGGGAGGCTGCTGCTGGACTGGGCAAAGCAGCCCTGCTGCAGCCACCTCCATCCCAGGACCAGCCCCACTGCAGTGGGATGTGGGGCCCTGAGGAGGAGACAGAGGCTGAAGCCTCCTAACACTTTATCCTGCTCTGGCAGAGGGGTTGGATTTGATGATCTGCAGAAGTTCCTTCCAACATCCTGTGTGATCCTGCCCTTGCTTGATCCCAAAAGACCCTGGGCTGGAGGGAAGAGAGTCCTGGAAGGCTGAACAGAGTCTGGGCACCCAGGGAAAGCAGATCACAGCCAGGCAGATCTCTCCTGCCACCATAGGTGCCAGCAGGGCTCAGCTACCATGCACAGGACGCTGGCTCCTGCCTACCTGCTTGTGTTGACGAAGACTGAGGTCTTCTTCATCCTGCTGAAGAAGTCCCTATTGCACATGCCCTGGGTGGCGGGGGTCAGAGAGCAGGTCACCACCACGAAGTCTGACTCCTCAGCCAGCCTGGTGAGGGGCACTGTGGAGCAGCACAGGGCACAGCTCTGCTCAGGGACCTCTCCAGCACAGCTCAGTAACCCTGTCGTCCCTGAGTGCTGCTCTGGAGAGACCTGGCTGAGCGTTCCCCACAGACAGGGAGGCAAGCACCCCACAGACAGACACAACAAGCACCCACGGGGACCATGCCCACTCCTGCTGACACTGCTGCAGCCTGAGGGGAAGCAGCGAAGCTTCAGCGCCGGCCCGGAGCAGGCTCTGGGAGGCAGCAGAGTACAGCAGCAGCACCCTAGAGCAGGACCTTCTCCGTGTGATACCTGCAGGCTGTTACCTGTGCCACTGGCACTGCTGGAGCTGAGAGCAAACTGCAAGAGCAGGATACACTGCCACTGGCCTGCTGCAGGTCAGTGCCAGCTGGAAACCTGCTGACTTCAGAGTCAGGAACCAGCACTCGATGCCAGCCCTGGGGCTTGAGCAGGACCACAGAGAAGTCCTCTCAGCACTGCTAGGCTTGGTTTACTCTGACTCTCATTTTAAAGGAGACTGAAGCTGCTGCATGTCTCCAGCAGGCAACACCTACTCCCAGTGAAGATCTGCCCCAGCCCACCCCCTCCTCCCTGCAGGATCTCCATCTCATGGGGGATGGTCCACAGGACTCCCCCTCCTCCCAGGGGGAGCTGCCACTTTCCTCTCCCTGTCTTTTCTCACTTCTTTGTGGGAATGGAACTGGAACTCATGAAAGGAGGGATGCACAGGGAGGACTGAAAGCAAAGCAGCAGGAACAGCCAGAGGCCACACCCAGGGTGGGAATCAGCTGTGCCCAGCTTCCTGGCTGGCACCATCTGGCTCCAGGGGCCTCTCCCTCCCTGCCCTGCCCTCCCTTGCTGCCCCTAGAGCAGGTCACTCCAGCTACACCAAGGAGCCATCCAGAGCCTCCAGCAGCTGCCTGGAGCCACCCCAGCCACAGAGCGCTGTGCTGCCCTGCAGGGATGCCCAAGCACCACCCCTCTGCCTGGCACCTGCTTACCATACTCGGCGCTGAACTCCGCGGCACTCTCTGGCCTCGGGCGGCTGCCAGAGTACAGAAACCTTCTGACCCCGAAGGGCTTCAGGCGCCTGGCAACTGCCTGTCCTGTCAGGGAGAGAGGAGAGGCTCCAGGGCCTGCTGTGGGAACCCCTGCCAGGCCACCAAGGTCCATCTGCCCCCCCAGGGCAGTCTGCCCTTCAGCAGGTGGCACCTGCTGTGGCTGGCACCCAGCACAGCATGCTGCCTGCTGCAGGCCTCTGCGGTGTGATTTCTGCTGCCAGGCTGCCTCCAAGCCTGGGGCAGTAGGGGTGGGGGCTGGATGTCTCCTGCTGCACCACATGTGGACAGGAACAAACTCCCCAGTACACTGTGTAAAGGAGCTGAGCGGCACAAATGCTGAAGCTACCCTGGGAAGCAAACTGGGCAGTGAGGACAGCAGCAGCCATCTGCTGCCAAAGTCCAGTGCCAAGGGCAGTCACCCCGGACTATGTGAGGGCTTTGTTTAACCAAGGGCTGAGAGCCTGACACTCAGTCTGCTGCAGCATGCAGATGCAGTGGATATGTTTGAATGCTTCGAAGTTTAGGCCTGGTGAACCAAAATCAGAGCTCAGAGAGGCTCCACAGGGCTGCCCTTGTTACCCTCAGACAGGGTGGAGAGCACAAGAGACACCAGCTGGGCCCAGCCTCCAACACCAGCCTGGACACAATCTTGCACCTGATCCACGCTTACCGATTCTGCCGAGACCTATGATGCCCACGGTGCTATCAGACAGACCATAGCCACACATCCAGAGGGGCTTCCATGTCGTCCAGCCACCACTAGCAGAGAGAGCAAGAAACAGATGCCAGCGAGATTCAGAGCAAAGCCTGCTCCAAAGCACAGCCTGCTGCAGAGCACAGCCTTGCCAAGGTTCCTGCTTCAGTGACCTCGATGGTCTCCTGCAGGAACCTGCTTGGACCTCAGTTGCACAGCAGCAGCCTTGGGATCAATTTAATTCAGCCACTGTTGACCGCCCTGGCACAGCTGCCAGTCAGTGAGCTCTGCCCAGACCTGCGATGCATGCCTTTGACAGGTCTGCAGAGGCTCTGGCTGCCCTGTCCTGCAGGTCCTCTCCTCACAGAGAAAGGCTGAGACCTGTCCCTGAGCAGCCCCTGAGCAGCACATCACTGAAAAGCAAGGGAGCTGCAGAGGACCTGTCTGCAAGGTATGAGGTGTGACAGCCCTCAGCCTCATTTCACCTGCCCAGGCTGGCATAGGTTCTCCTGCAGCTCTCATCCTGGGGCTGCTGAGCTCTGAAGCCAGCCCCTGCAGCTGGCAGCTGCTGGTACTCACTTCTTCACCTCCTCCACTGCCTCAGGCAGCCGGCGGCACGCAGCCAGGAGCAGAGCCACCGAGAGCTCTGCGGTGGCATCAGTCAGGACATCAGGGGTGTAGCCCACACGGATCCCTCTGCAAGGCAAACACAGGTCTGGGCTCTGCTGCACCTGTGGGGGCACCTCACAGCTTCTGGGCAAGCTGCTGCACCTCTTATCATCACAGAACCACAGAACTGCCTCGAGCTGAAGAGTCTTTCAGACCACACTGCCAGGGCACCACTGAACCATGGACCTCAGCATCACCCCTCCACAGCTCTGAAACCCCTGCAGGCCTGGGGGCTCCACCACTGCCCTGGGCAGCCTGGGCCAGGGCTTGACAACTCTTTCACGGATGAAATTGTTCCTCATGTCCAACCTGAACCTGCCCTGGCACAACTTGAGGCCGTTTCCTCTTGTCTCAAGATGTTATACTTCATACCACATCTGGACACATGGAAATACCCCAGAGGAGGCCACCAAGATGATCAGAGGGCTGGAGAACCTCTCCTACAAGGACAGGCTGAGAGAGTTGGAGCTGTTGAGAAGGCTCCAGGGAGACCTCAGAGCAGCCTTGCAGTACCTGAAGGAGCTCCAAGAGTGCTGGGGAGGGACTTTGGACAAGGGCTGGGAGTGCCAGGACCAAGGACAATGGCTTGGAGCTGGGAGAGGGGAGACAGGAAGAAATTCTTGAGAGTGAGGGTGGGAAGAGACTGGCACAGGCTGCCCAGGGAGGCTGTGGCTGCCTCCTCCCTGGAGGTGTTCAAGGCCAGGCTGGATGAGGCCTTGAGCAGCCTGGGCTGGTGGGAGGTGTCCCTTCCAATGGCAGGGGGTTGGAGCAGGATGGTCTCTGAGGCCCCTTCCAACCCAACCCATTCTGTGACTGTGATCTCCTCTGGACATCTGCACTGCCATGTGCTTGAGAACATCCTCTTAAAGACACTTCTGATCCATGGTTGGGGTCTCCTACCCTTACCCAAGCACCCATGGGCTGGGGGTGCAGGCTCCACAGAAGGCCATCCACCAGGTGCCGTGCCAAAGCCACCTGCCCAGTGACCTGCAGCTGTGCCACATGCAGAGCAGGGCCAGCTCTGAGTCTCATCCCCATGCCCCCACGGCAGGGCGAGGGGCAGGGGGCACCTACCGCTTCTTCATCTCGTCCAGGGCCAGGTGGTCAAAGCCGACCGACATGGTGCTGATCACCTTCAGGCTGGGCCCTGCGAGACACCAACAGTGGCAGCTGCCCAGCGGCCCCCGGGCACGCAGGGAGGGGGAAGGGGGACCGGGGGGAATCCAGGACGGGACGGGGCAGGGGGCATTTGTGGAGAGGCACGGAGAGACTCTGAAAGAGGGACGGCAACACCGGGAACGGGACCAGGAGTGTCAGGGGAAGGGAGGGGGATCCGGGGAGGGAAAGGGAGTTCCAGCACCGTTCTCGGGGTCACCGTGGGGACACATCGGGGGCAGACACAGCGCGGAGGGAGGACACCCGTGGGGAATACAGCAGGGGAGGGCCGCCGTGGGACACCCCGTGGTGGGGGCATCGTGGGGAGACACAGGGAGGAGGGAGGACAGCGGTGGGGAAGACACGGATAGGGGGGCACGGTGGGGACACCGCGGGGCTCCCGGGGCCGCAGCACGCACCGGCGGCGTCCAGCACCTCGCGGTCGATGCGGTCGGTGAGCAGGCAGAGCAGTCCCTGCTTCCCCGCCACCCCCGCCAGCAACTCGGACCGCGGCACCGGCTCCTCCGAGTCCCATAGCTGGACGCGGCACCTGCGGGAGAGCGGCCCCGGGTCACCGGCTGCGGCCCCGCACCGCCCGGCCCCGCCACCGGCCCCGAGCGCCCGGCCCCGGGCTCACCCGCTGGCCTGCGACAGCAGCCTCAGCCCCTCGGCCGGGATCCGCCGCGTCACGAACACCGACATGGCCGCCCCGGCTCCAGCCCCGCAGCGACACCGGGCGGCAGCGGGGCCGGGCTGCCCGCCCCGGGAACAAACCGCGCCGCAAGGGCGGGGGCGGTAACGGTGCTGGAATGCAGCCTTGAGGCGAGGGCAGCACGGCGCTACTGCAGGGCAACCGTGCAGGGCACCACGGAGAAGCTGCGCCGGTTCCCGCCCGAGTGCTGCCGCTGCAGGGGCACCGGAAGAGCCATCATGGAACAGCTATGGAATGGGAGTCGCCTGTAGAGTGCACGTGTGCGGGGCATGCAGTGTCACCCACTCCTGGTGTGGGTTCCCCCTGCAGAGAGCTCTGCCATGCCCATGGGAGCAGCAGCACATCTCTGACCTGGGAACCAGCTGGCCTGAGCTGTCACCACCTCAGAGGAGCCCTTCTTCAGCATGGCTGCTCCTGGCAGTACTCCTGCCCTGCTGCCAGTGCAGCACTGGGTGGAAGGACCACAGGGCCAGGAGGAGCCAGCAACAGCTCTGCCCCAGGCTGTCTTGCTGGGGCTGCTGCTAGGTGTTCCTCAAAGAATCAAAATTATTTGTGTTGGAAGGTGTGACCGGTTTTGTGTGTGTGTGAACCTTCCTACCCCACCACAGAAGGGACCTTCCAGGCTCCTCCAGTGCAACCCCCTGCAGCCAGCAGAGACATCCTGCGGTAGTTTTAGGCTATGCCTTCAAAAAATGTTCACAGATCTTGAACAGAAAGTAGTAAAATGTAAATAAATCACTATTGGCTGTAAAAACGAAAATAAAGATAATTCTAAACAACCCATTGGAAGAGATAAGGAACTAAAACTGCTTGTACCAAAACCATCTCTCTCCGTACTGCTTTGCTCTGGACAGATCCTAACTCACTTCTGATTGACCTTGGCTGCATTGGTTTGGTATTAACTTTTCTGCTTTTGTACAGAGGGGTAAGAGCAGGGCAGAGAGGGAGCAGCTAGCAGCTTGCCTTGGTCCTTGGCCAGGGGGTTCCTGTGCTATTTGTCAATTGGAAATATCTGTAAATATTGTCACTATTGTATACTTTGTACATATTCATTGCATTCCATTCCAGATTGTGAGCTGCCTGTAAATGCAGCTTTCATTTGCTTCCAGCTGAGCTGCTCTGGCAAAGTTAGAATAGAATTAACCAGGTTGGAAAAGAACTTTGAGATCATTGAGTCCAACCTATCACCCAACACTATCTAATCAATTAAACCATGGCACCAAGTGCCTCATCCAGTCTCTTCCTAAACACCTCCAGTGATGGTGACTCTACCACCTCCCTGGGCAGCACATTCCAATGGCCAGTCTCTCTTTCTGTGAAGAACTTCTTCCTAACATCCAGCCTGAACCTCCCCTGGCACAGCTTGAGACTGTGTCCTCTTGTTCTGGTGCTGGTTGCCTGGGAGAAGAGACCAACCCCCACCTGGCTACAACCTCCCTTTAGGTAGTTGTACAGTTAATGTTGGCAGGGGAAATTTCAACCCACCACACATCCCCAACCACAGCAGGCTGCTCAGACACAAACAACCTGACCCCCACTGGTGCCAGCCATGGGGCAGCTCCCACCTCTCTGGGCACCCTGGGCCAGGCTCTGCCCACCCTCAGCACCAAACATTTCTCCCTTCTCTCCACTCTCAGGCTCCCTCTTGCACTCCAAACCATCCCCCCTTGTCCTGGCACAGGAGGCCCTGAGAAAAAGTCTGTCCCCAGCTTTCTGCTTGGCACTGAAAGGTCACCAGAAGGTGTCCCTGGAGCCCCCAAGCCTCCCAGCCTGGCCTCACAGCAGAGGGCTTCCAGCCCTGCCAGCACTGCTGTGGCCTCCCTGGCCCTGCTCCACCAGGTCCCTGGCTGTGCTGTGCTGAGCTCTCCAGAGCTGCCCCAGCCCTGCAGGGAGGTCTTAGCAAAGCACAGCAGTGGGGCAGAATCCCCTCCCTGCCCCTGCTGCCCACACTGCTGGGGGTCAGCCCAGGGCAGGGCTGGCAGTGCTCGGTGCTGGCTCCTGTCCAGCATTTCAGGGGACTCCACAGGCAGCCTCCCTCCCTCTGATGTCCTCAAGACCTGGCTGCAGCAGGGAAATGCTGCTGGATCGGGGGTTCTGTAGGTCCCTGAGCTGCCTGGCCTGGAGGTGGACATCCTGCAGATCTGGAGCAGCTCCCTAATGGGGATGCTGGTGGGGACCATGCAGTGATGGGAGAAGAGAAGGGTGGACAGCATCATGGAGCTGGAGATGAGACCTTTCCTTAGGCCTTTTGGAGACCTCCACTGGGCTTGGTGTGGAGACTGCAGATCCCAAGAAAGGTGCAGGTGGCTGCCTGAGGAGACCCAGCAGCTGCACTCCAGCACACAGACCTCTGCACCCAGCGCACTCTTGGCACTCACCTGCTCTCTCTGCTCCATTCCTGCGAGCTGGGTAGGAGCTGGAGCTCACCAGAGTCCTGCAAAGCTTTTGAAGCGTTCTCTAAACCCAAGGTGATGCTTTAGCAAGGCCTGGCTGGGTCAGATGTCAAGAATGGGTGGCTCAGCAGGGCAGGGCAGGCAGATGGGAGGACAGGTGGGAGGAGGGGTCTGGCTGCATCCCTCTGTCAGGTTCTGCCAGGCCTGAGGGTGGGCAGCCAGTGGCAGCTGTGCTGCTCTGGCTGTGCTTTCACACACAGGTGTGTGTGCATTTGCACATCTCTGTGTCGCTTCCTTTGGACCTTGTTTCCATCTCCTTGCACCGGCAGGGCATTCCCTGTGGGCCCCGCTGCCTTCTCCAGGGCTGCTGCAGCGCTCCAGCAGCACTGGCTTTGGTGTGGCCTGCGGGCAGAGGCCCCGTGTGTGCCCTGCAGCAGCTGCCACATGGCTGCAGGGCAGCGCCTCCACATCGCCCTGGGAGAGGAGAGGAGAGCCCTTCTGACCTGGTGGGGGATCCAACGGGGGCCTGGAGAGAGCTGCCGTGCACAGCTCTGCTCTGAGTGGCTGCACTGAGCTGCAGCTGTGAGCTGTCAGCCCCCGGGGGCACTCTGCCTTGCTGCCTTATCGGTGATGCTATCAGATCAGATCGTGCCAGCACAGCACCTTGCATTCTGTAATCACTGCTCCAAAGTTTAGTTTACTTTTCTGAGCTGGACATCTTCTGACATCTTACCTCCCCCTGATGGCACAGGGATTTGTGCCAGGAGTGCTTCTCTCCACCCTACCAGCCCCATGCCAGGGCTCTCCCCTCCTCTTGCTGCTGCCCTCCCCAGCTCCCCACTGCTCAGCTGAAAGGGATGGAGTTGGGAATCCAGCAGAACCCGTGCCCCATGGTGCCAGACCGGGTGCACAGTGCCAACTTCGGAACACCTGGCCAGTCCCTCCAGTGGCACCAGTGCCAGCCAGATGGGGGCACCCAGAGAGGCTCTCCCTGCAGAGCACAGTGCACAGTGCTGGCAGCAGTGTGCTCTCACCCTGACCCTCACAGGCACCACGCCCCTGTGAGCTGCCAGCTGTGTGGATCCAGCCTTTGCTGTGGATGTGCAGAAAGGCTTCGGCTGGCACCATCCCCCTGGGCCCACCAGCTGCAGCCACAGGCAGGCACAGGACCTGTTCAGCAAGCAGGTGGCTCCTCAGCCCCTCTGCAAGGTCACGGTCAGTGCTGTGCTCTCCCACTGGATCTCATCAGTGCCCTCTCCAGCTGAGAGCCACGGGGGCCCTGAGGCTGGGGGCACCTCTTGAGTCACCTTGTCCCACCTCTGCTCAGAGCAGAGTCTGCTGGGGCTGCTTGCTGGGGCTGTGCCCAGCTGGGGTCGGGCTATTCCTGTGACCTCTGAGGAGCTGGTGCCAGTGCTCAGCCACCCTCAGGGTGACAAAAGCATTTTCTGCTGTTTCGGTGGATGTTCCTGTCCCAGTGTGTGCCCTCGGGGAGACACTGCTGAAGAAGCCACCCCCGCCAGCTCTTCACACAGGACAGGACCTCCTGAGCCCTGCAGCTCCTGTGCTGCTCAGAGCTGTGCTGCAGGCCAAGCACAGAGAGGGCTGCACTTGAGCCTACTCCTCACCACTCCCTCCCCAGCGCCCCACAGCCTGCTGACAGCTGTGGGTCCCAGTGCCATGGGGCTGGGGGCTGCACTTCCAGCGGGCAGGAGCTTCCTGAGCTTCCCCAGGAGCTTCCTGAGCTGGATTCCCACCAGCTGCAGCTTCCTGCATGACTGTGCTGGGTGCTGGAGGGGTGCCCGGCTGGGTGGGGTACCCCTGGGGGAGGAGGAGCTGGGGGTGGAGGCACTGCCCGGGTGTCTATAGAAACACAGCCCTGCCCTACCGGGACACTGGCAGGGCCCTGCCCTCTGCATGCCCACTTTTGACCCTGATGGCCACAGGGATGTGGCAAACCACAGGGAGACAGCCTCCTCAGGCCTGTGGGTTTGAGGCAGAAAAGGAGAAGGGGCAGCAGCAGACAGCTCCAGTTGTGTTTGTTTGAGCAGGGGCTGCAGCCTTGACACCTTACCTTCCAGTGCCATCATTTCAGGAGTGCCTGCCGGCACACACCCCTCCTGCCCTGCAGGGATAGGGGTGGTGGCATCTGCCCACCTCTGCTGACTCAGCTCCCCTCCACCCCAGCCTGGCAGCCGCAGGGAGCAGTAGGCAGACCTGGACCAGGCTCCCTGCGAGGGGTCAGGATGGAGGCCTGCTGCTGCTGCTGCTCCCACACCTGTGGTGCTGCCAGCAGGCACAGGGAGCACTAACCAGCTCCTGCCAGGCACACAGGGCCCTGGCCAGCCCCTGCCAGGCACACAGGACACTGGCCAACTCCTGCCAGCCAGGAGGGGCCCTGAGCAGCCTGGTCTGGTGTAGGTGCCCCTGCTCATAACACCAGGCTTGGAGGGGATGACCCTCAGGGTTTCTGCGCACCCAGACGACTCTGTGCCTGGTGGTAAAGGTGTAACTCACACTTGGTGCTCTCTGCATCTCCTCTGGTTCCCTTCCCTGCTGAGCCACCAGTCTGTGCCACCTCTCTGCAGCACAGTGCCAGCTGTAGAGATGAATCCACCTCCCACCCTTTCCTTCTGAACCATTCTCCTGATGTGTCACCTCCTTGTCCATTCAGAGCTTTTGCCCCTGGGACACCCTGCACACCTTTTGCCCCTGGGACATCCTGCACAGCTTTTGTCCCTGGATACCCTGCACAGCTTTTACCCCTGGGACACCCAACAGAGCTTTTGGCCCTGGGAGATTCTGCAGAGCTTTTGTCCCTGGACACCCTGCAGAGCTTTTACACATGGACACCCTGCAGAGCGTTGTCCCTGGGAGATTCTGAGTAGCTTTTGTCCCTGGGACACCCTGCAGAGCCCTGTAAAGCTCTCTGAAAGCTGAAATGAAGTCGGTGAGAGGCTGGTGAGCAGCTGCCACTGCTTCCTGCACCTGCTGGTAGGTGGCCAGGCTGTAGCTGGAGGAGCAAAGACACTGGGTGGGTAGCAGCCAGGTACAGGGCTGCTTTCCTGTGGCCAGGCAGGATGATGGGCCAGGATCAACTGTTGGAGGTTCACCAAGGCAAGGGCCGGGTCCTGTCCTTGGGTCACAACAACCCCAGGAAGGCTGCAGGCTGGGGGCAGAGTGTCTGGGAAGTGCCCAGCAGGAAAGGCCCTGGGGATGCTGAGTGCCAGCAGCTGGAGCTGAGCCAGCAGTGCCCAGGGGGGCAAGAAGGGCAGCAGCAGCCTGGTGTGGAGCAGCACTGGTGTGGGCAGCAGGAGCAGGGCAGGGCTTGTGCCCCTGGGCTGGGCACTGCTGAGGCTGCAGCTTGAGTGCTGCCTTCAGCTCTGGGCCCCTGACTGCCAGAAGGACACTGAGGGCTGGAGCAGGGGCAGAGAAGGGCAAGAAAGGTGGGGAGGGGTCTGGAGAAGAGGGCTGGGGAGGAGCAGCTGAGGGAGCTGGGGGGGTTGGTGTGGGGAAGAGGAGGCTGAGGGAGACCTCCTTGCTCTCTGCAGCTCCCTGAGAGGAGGCTGCAGCCAGGTAGGAGTTGGGCTCCTCCAATGGAACAAACGCTAGGACAAGAGGAAACAGGTTCAGCCTGTACCAGACAGGTTTAGGTTGGAGCTGTGGAACAATTCATTCCCCAGAAGGGTTGTCCAGGCCTCTCCCAGGCTGCCCAGGGTGTGGTGGTTTTAGGCTATGCCTTTAAAATTTAGCTGCAGATTTTGAGCAGAAAAGTAGAAAAATATAAATAAATCACTATTGGGTGTGAAAAAGAAAGCCAAAGATTATGCTAAACAAATTCATGGGATCAATGTCTGGGATAAGAGGAGCTGCACCATAACAATTTTCCCTTTTCCCATTCCTTTTCTCTTCTGATCTTGGTTGGGTTTGGGGAGGAGATAGCGTGCTTCTGGCTGGCCTTGGATGAGTCTAACCCTCTGCTCCTCTCTTTTGGGACAGGGGGACCTGGGGGGCAGGGGAACAGCTTCCTGGCCTTTTGTTTGCTAATTGTAAATACCTGTATGATGCTGTAAATCCTGTACATTTTGCACATATTCACTGCATTCCATTGTAGAGTGCAGGTCTTGCTTGCAAATGCAGCTTCATTTGCTTCCAAATGAGCTGGTCTGGCTAAAAAGTTAATGCTAGGGGGAAACTTCAACCCACCACACAGGGCAGTGGTGGAGTCTCCATCCCTGGAGGGGTTTCCAAGCTGTGGAGCTGTGGTGCTGAGGGCTGTGGGTTGGTGGTACCCTGGCAGTGCTGGGCTCAGGGTTGATCATCTTAAAGCTCTCTTCCAACCCAAGCAGGTCCATGGCTGTGTGCACACTTGCAGGGATCTGCCTCAGCAGGCCACATCCTGAGGCTGTCACACCTGCAGAAGCCTTGCTGGGGGAGCAACCTCCCCAGACACAGCCTCCCATCCTTCTGTGAGGCTGTTTGACTGCCAGCCCTTGGCTGTCGTTGTCTGCTTCCAGGGGGCTCACAACACAAAGGAGATGAGTCAGGAGACAGCCACAGGAGATGTGTCCAGGCTCACCGCAAGGCCACCTGGGTCACAGACAACCACAGGAGATGTGTTCAAGTGACAGTGGAGTGTGTGCTCTATGGTGGGAGGGGAACACCACCTCTTGGACAGCTGTTTGGTGGATTTTGGGAGTGCCTCAGTGCAGGAAACAGCAGCCCCTGGCTGTCACTGTGTGGACATGATGTCCTCTGAAGTACAGCTTGCCCCTGGCACATCCTGCAGTTCTCATAGACCACCAAAATCCACTTCTGTCCCCCCCAACCCGATGCCCCACAGATGTCCTATAGCCCCCTGTGACTCCCTCACCCCTAGCTGCTCCAAGGCTCCCCTCAATGCCCTCAGCCCCCCTATTACCTTTCATAGCTCGCCCTAAGTCCATCACAGACCCCTCAAGACACCCAAGAACAGCTCCAAGACTTCTGGACTGTCACAGGGCAAGGGTGAGGCTGAGCAGCATCCCCAGTAGGGCCCTGAGGTTCGCAAGACCAAGGAGAGAATCAATTACAGAGCAGTGTGGGCTGGAAGAGACCTCTAAGATCATGGAGTCCAACCCTGAGCCCAGCACTGCCAGGGCACCACCAATCCAGGGCCCTCAGCACCACATCTACACAGCTGTGACATCCCTCCAGCCATGGGGACTCCACCACTGCCCTGGGCAGCCTGGGACAGGCCTGGACAATCCTCAAGTGGCAGAAATTGCTCCTCAAGGCTAACCTGAACCTGCTCTGCGGCAACCTAAGGCCACTTTCCCTTGTCCTGACCTTGTTCCTTGGGAGAGGACACCAACAAGAAAGTTGGGAGGGGACTTTGGGGCTTGTAGTGATAGGATGAGAGGGGATGAATTGAAATTTGAGGAGGGGAGATTGAGACTGCAGATGAGGAAGAAAATCTCAGCTGTGAGGATGGTGAGACACTGACATAGGTTGCCCAGGGAGGCTGTGGCTGCCTCATCCCTGGAGGTGCTCAGGGATGGTGCTCAAGGCTGGATGAAGCCTTGAGCAACCTGGGCTGATGGGAGGGGTCCCTGCCTATGGCAGGGGTTGGAGCTGGGTGGTCGCTGAGATCTCTTCCACCCCAACCCACTCTGTGACTGCGAACCCCCACCTGGCTGCAGCCTCTTCTCAGGGAGCTGCAGAGAGCAAGGGAGTCTCCCTCCAACCCCCCCAGCTCTCTCAGCTGCCCCTCCCCAGCCCTCTTCTCCAGACCCCTCCCCACCTTTCTTGCCCTTCTCTGCCCCTGCTCCAGCCCTCAGTGTCCTTCTGGCAGTCAGGGGCCCAGAGCTGAGCCCAGGACTTGAGGTGCTGTAAGAAACTTGTGAGGGAAGCTTGGCTCTTGGATCTCACCAGTGCTGTCTCTGCGGTGTGTGGGCGCCATGTGTGGAGAAGCACTGCTGGGCTTCACCCCGGGGGCAGTGCCCACCTCTGCAGCTGCAGGGCCCTCCAGGACCTCAGGCCATGCCTCAGGGACAGCCATCGGCCAGGGCCAGCGCAGCCCAGCCCTTGCCTTCCATCCTGATGAAGATGCTGCCTCCAGCCCATGGAGGGAGGTTGGAAGGGCAGACACAGGCAGATGGGAGCAAACCCTCTCACGGGGACGCAGCGAGAGCTGGGGGCTGCCTGGCGCTGAGCTGCTGCTTGCCACTCCCGGTGCCAATCACCTCCCGCCGCCAGGGCTCCTCCCGCGGCGTGCCCGATGCACAATGGAGCAGGCTGCGAGCGGGGCGAGCAGGCAGGCAGGGGGCACGGACAGTGGTGATGGAAACGACTGAGAAGGTCCCAGCCTGCTGCTGGCTGGCTCGGGCTGGCTGTCGTAATTAATTTATGTAAAGCACTAAATGGGGAATAAAAACAATCTCACAAATCCCTGCTAAGCTTTGCCCTGGTTCTGAAACGATACCCTCCGGGCAGAGTTTCTCACCACGATTAACTTCTTTCGCTGTCCAGAATTAGAAGGAACTTTTTCTCCACGCAGTGGTGCAGAGCCTCGTTGGTCAGGACCCAGCTCAGGGCTGGCCCGGATGGGATCTGCCCGGACCGGGACCCTAAATCCGCCGACATTTTCCCGTGGGATTCTCCTCATTTAATGCAGACGATGGCCTGGCGGCGCTGCCAGCCGCCGAGCAGCACGGAGACCTTGCCACCCGTTTGGAAACTGCTTTTAAAAGAAACCAAGAAATGCGCTTGCATTTCCCTCTGGCAGTCGGAGCCCCCGGGGCGGGGAGCGTAGAAGGGGCTGGGGGAGGTGAGCAGCGGAGGGTCTGCAGCGGCTCCGGGTCGCGGAGTGCAGGCAGGAGCAGGCTGTGCAGGGCAGGAGAAGCCGGTAAAGGGCTTTGCTCCTCAGGCGCCACTGCCTGAGCTTTGGTTCTTGCAGCTCCTTGCAGGGGGATCTGTCTCTTGCCACCACTGTGGGGCCAGGAGCTCCCTGCCGCGGGGAGAAGCAGCAGTAAGGGTCCCCGGGACAGTTGTGTGCAGTTTGTCACCCGGACCCTGCAGTATCCCAGCAGGGTGGTGCTGGAAGGGACCTCTGAAGCTCACCCAACCCCTCTGCTCCAGCAGGGCACCCACAGCAGCTTGCTCAGGAGCACAATGCCCTGGGGGGGGGCTCTGTTCCCGGCAGCAAGAATCAGTTTGGGTGCTTTAACTCATGAGCTGCACATTAGCTCCATGCACACCTCCACAGCAGCTATGCTGCCCTGCTGCCTGCCCCCACGCTGCAGCACCCCCAGTGCACAGAGCAGCCCCTACCAGGCAGCAGCAGCTCCAGTGCAGCCTCACAGTCCCTCTGGCACATAGACTCTGCTAGGTATGCGGGGCTGGCAGGGCATGGCCAGGCTGTCTGGTGCCCTGATGTGACCCTGTGATGTGCACAGCACTTGGGCTGTCCTTTGGGTCACAACAACCCCATGAAGGCTCCAGGCTGGGGGCAGAGTGTCTGGGAGGTGCCCAGCAGGAAAGGCCCTGGGGATGCTGAGTGCCAGCAGCTGGAGCTGAGCCAGCAGTGCCCAGGGGGCAAGAAGGGCAGCAGCAGCCTGGCCTGGAGCAGCAATGATGTGGGCAGCAGGAGCAGGACAGGGCTTGTGCCCCTGGGCTGGGCACTGCTGAGGCTGCAGCTTGAGTGCTGCCTTCAGCTCTGGGCCCCTCACTCCAAGATAGACTTCAGGTTTCTGGAGAAGGTCCTGAGAAGGGCAACAAAGCTGGAGAAGGGTCTAAGAGGAGAGAAGGGAACTGGAGAAAAGGGGGCTCAGGGGAAACCTTCTCAGTCTCTACAGCTCACTCTCTCTGAAAGGAGACTGGAGCAAGATAGGGGTCAGATTCTTCTGTCTAGTTGCAAGAGATGAGAGGAAATGGCCTCAAGTTGTGCCAGGGCAGGTTCAGGTTGGACATGAGGAACAATTTCTTCCCCAAGAGGGTTGTCAAGCCCTGGCCCAGGCTGCCCAGGACAGTGGTGGAGTCCCAGTCCCTGGAGGGAATTAAGAGTGTGGTAGTTTCAGGCTATGCCTAGAAAATTTCCCACAGCTCTTGAACAGAAAGTGGTAGAATGTGAGGAGATCACTACTGGTTGTAAAAAGGAAAATAATGATAAGTTCTGAACAATCCATTGGAAAGATAACAAACATGAGGCTGGTAGTGTAAACCTCCCTCTTGGCTTCCTTCCTCTGGGAGACACTGACCTGCTCCTGTTTGCCCTTGGCTGTGCTCTTTGTTTTGGCTGAGTAGCCTCACAAAGTAACCCTGTGCTCTTTTCTCTTGTCCCTTTATGTCCAGGAGGGTGTGGGGGGGTGAATATAGTTTTGATCAAATTGATAAGCTGGAAATATGATAAAATATGAATATGATTTATTTAGTATAAAAAATTATTTTCCCGAGCCAATTTGATCCAGGTTTGTTTGCCAGGTCGATGATAGGTTAATTACACATGACAGGAGGCTAACAAACAGTGGAATAACAGTCTAGAACAATCAGAACTTGGAATACAGAGGAACAAACTGGAAACAACTTCTACACATGAAACAAACAGCAGTGCCACCCTGGATGGCGAGATGGACCACCTAACCAACAGGTAACCAAGCTGTAAACCTTAGGAATGACCAGGTGAATTAGTGTGAGTTCCTCACGAACCCCAAGCTGTTAACTACCAAAACCTTTGCTGAATGAAGCAATGCTCTGAGTCTGTGTTTGTAATCCAGAGGGCAGGAATAATCCAAAGGCAGTATCAAAATCAGAGGAACTGAGAGAGAGGGAGACACGCTGCTGTGGTTCTGCTGTGGTGGAGACCTGAACACTATGCTGCTAGGACAAAAGAAGCTAATTGCCCTGAAGACAGGAGCACGAAATGGGTGCTTGTCACTGCCTTGAATCTCATTAACAAGCAGGTGGGGAGAAGAGGGGAGAGAGAGAGAGAGATGTGGGCTGTGAAATCTTCCCCTATAAATTCCATTTTTGAAACCTGAACAGCCCAATGGCACATTAGCTATTCAAATCCCACCAGTCGGTTCAAAATGTTGTATGGTGAGCAAAACTGCACACACCTTCTCTCATAGCCTCTGACATGTGCAGTTGCCTCTCTGAGATGTGAGGCTTGGGGTCCAGCTTCCATCCCCTCCAGGCAGCCTTAACGGTGCCTACCTATTGGCTTCTTGACCTCAATCTGGACCCTGCAACAGAGAGAGGAGAAAGGGCAGTGGCCAAACAGGTTTAGTTGGCTTGTTAATGCCTCTTCCAGGACATTCCACCCCGATGGCATTGGGCAGTTCTGTGTTCAATAAGCTGGGAATGATTATCACTTAATTACCTTTAAGTGTGCTCCCTATAGCAGACAGCAACTTACTTAGCGATACAGACATTTCTCGAACAATGTCACACAGCCATGCAACCACCACTAAGTCTATAGCAGGGTCTTAGTTAGAGCAATGTAACTCTGAGTCCAGTCAGGTTTTGTCCAATGCTGAATGGGTCTCTGACGTGGAACGTTGTCTCTTCTGGTTGTCCATTGTTGATGAGTCTCTGGAGAAAGTAATAGGCTGGACGTGATGATCTCTGAGGTCTCTTCCAACCTGGTTGATTCTATGATTCTAAGTATCCTTTCTAGTTGTCCACCCCAAAGAGTCTCTGAAGAAGTGTCCTCTCAGGTTGTCCTCTCTGGTTGTCCACCCTGATGATGGTCCTTAGTCCCTAGATGACTGGCCTTCCTCATTCCCAGTCTTGGCCTTCTTGTTTTCAGTGCTGGTTGTACCTGGACTCCATCCTGTATGGATGCAAAACTGTCCTCGGTGTGTAGCAACTGGGCAGGTTAAATGAATGGTCAGGAACAATCCATTGCACACTGATGCGATGGGTCCTTCCATTGGCATACAGTGCTTCCCATGCGTGTGACCCTCAGGGTTTGGCCAGTGTCACAGGCACTATACCAATTGATGGCAGCTTCTCTATTACAGGTTGGCCCACCTGTAATTGTAGCAATGACTGTGCTGGTTTGCCCTCTGGGCCACCTAGCGTAAAAATAGTATCTACCATTGGTTAACTGGACAGAATGCCTTGATCTAGGGGCAACCATAACTTACCCATTGGTTACTTACAGTATAAACCACATGGGCCAAACGTTTGTCCCAATTCCCCTTAGAGACATTGGCACGACTCTTAATGAGGCCATTTGTCCTTTTGACTATGCCATTTGCCTGGGCTAGTATGAAGTATGGAACACCCACATGACCCCTTCATCTTGTGCCCAGTCTTGTACTACGACTGCAGTGAAATGCGACCCATTATCACTCTGTATGTACTCAGGCATCTCCAAAATGCTAAACCAATGTTTCAGAACCTCGATGGTCTGGACTCCTGTGGCACTGCTGGTGGCTGTGGCCATGGTTAAGCCAGATACCACTGCTACACCAACCAGTATGTATTTGTTTCCATGTGACAGTTTGAGGGGACCAACATAATCAATCTGCCAGGTACTCCATAGAGTTTTATCCTGACTGATATGTTGGGCTGGTGCTAGATTCAGGTGATTGGCCTTGCCTGAGTGACCCCTTTGATGTGAAGCCACTCAGCCAATCCTTCCCAGTCTTTCCCCTTGCTACTCACCACATGGATGTGTGCCAGGCCATCCACCTATTGGTTCCACTTTGAAGAAGTCACAGTATCACAGTATCACTAAGGTTGGAAGAGACCTCGAAGATCATCGAGTCCCCCCCTGGGGATGCCACTAGTGACTGGCTGCCACCTCCAGCTGGAGGCGTCACGCCTCATCACTAGTGGCGTCCCCCAGGGATCAGTGCTGGGCCCCATCCTCTTCAATGTCTTCATTGACGATCTGGATGAGGGGATTGAGACAGTCATCAGCAAATTTGCAGATGACACCAAGTTGGGAGCAGATGTTGGTCAGTTAGAGGGCAGAAGGGCTCTGCAGAGGGACCTCGACCGACTGGACAGATGGGCAGAGTCCAATGGGATGACATTCAACAAGTCCAAGTGCCGGGTGCTGCACTTTGGCCACAACAACCCCATGCAGAGCTACAGGCTGGGGTTGGAGTGGCTGGAGAGCTGCCAAACAGAGAGGAACCTGGGGGTGCTGATTGACAGCTGCCTGAACATGAGCCAGCAGTGTGCCCAGGTGGCCAAGAAGGCCAGTGGCCAATGGCATCCAGCTCCCTCAGCCTCTCCTCATAGGGCTTGTGCTCCAAACCCCTCTCCAGCTTTGTTGCCCTTCTCTGGACACATTCCAGCAAGTCAGCATCTTTCCTAAACTGAGTGGCCCAGAACTGGACACAGTACTCAAGGTCACAGAGTACTCTGAGTCACAGAGTAAGGGTGAATCTGCATTCTAGTGGTCCTGTGGCCACTACAGGCTGCAGTAACTTCCTGCCTAATCATCGGGCGAATGTGCTGTAATGGGACTTTCCTCCTCAGAGCTTGAGTTGTCTGTGTCACTAAGCCTAGGATAAGTCCCTGCTGGGCAAAAGCTTGCTGCTTGTCTATAGCTGCCAACCATCCCCAGGTCAGGTTGAGCTGGGTGGCCAGTCTGCAGATAGACTGGCTGCAGAGTTGGTGAGCATTGCACAGCATAAGTGGTCACTGAGTCAGGGTCTGGACGCGCAGCTGGCAGCAAAACACATGTGGCCACGCTCGCCTGTGCCGATGCAAAGTCCAGTTCACAATTCTCTACTGAAAAGCCTCTATCTTTTGGCTGAGCTGTGGGCAGACTTATCTTATGTCCACTGTCTGGGCTAAGTGCATGAGCAACTGGCACACTGAACTGAATGGCTGAGTTCAAAGTCATTTTGTGCAGCATGTATGGGCTTGGCACGGAGTATGCTGCATGCAGAGTGGCTAAATTGCAATCTGCCATCTGTGGGATGCAAGGGCTTGTCCCGGGACAGGCTATGTATGCAGCTGGTGGGGCGGTTAAATTATCCGCTGCTTATGGGTCATAAAGGCTTCTCCCAGGATAAGCTGCATATGCAGCTGGTGGAGTGGCTAAATTATAATCTGCCGCTTGTGGGACATGAAGACAGCACAGAGTATGCTGTGGGCAGAGCCAGTAGAGTAGCTGGTCTTGGTGATGCAGGACCCAAATGAGCTGCTGGTGGCTGGCTTTATTTATCTTTAAAGACACACGCCAGGGCAAGGCACAGCCGTGCTGTGTCTTGAGCTAAGGACAGCACCAATGTGCCTTCAGCAATAAGCTGCTCAGAATGTTGTGCCCCTCCAAAAGACACCATTTTAGAATCTGTCCCTTCGAAGTTCTGTTTGCAGCATTGTGCTTCAGGCTGTTCGTAAAAAGATGGTGCCAGGGACTGAGCTCCAGCGATCCAGACCGCGTTGGGGCTGCACGATCTTTAAAAGCTTTCACTCGAGCTTTTGGATGAGCTGGGATTAGAACCAGTGCTCAAGTCTGCGATTGCTCTAATAGTAGCATGAGACTTCCTGATTTGCAGTGCAAATAAATCAGTGAGTTCCGTACGCTTCGCCTCCCACCTTTCTAGGTCTTTTTCCAAACGAAAAATCTTCTCAAAAATACGGATATTTTCATCATAAGTACTAAATTCAGCTAGCCCTTGGGTAATACAGGTTCCCAAAATCATGGCGGGGATGCTACCAGCATCAGCCTAATTTACTGGCAATGTTCTCCACATTTTCACACCTTTGTTTTGCCCATTCCAAGTCTGAGGCTGCTAATTCAGAGCCTAATGCGTGTAAAACCTTCACAGTTGGGCCCCCTGCTCTTCGCTGCGCCATTTGATATAGTTTTTCATCAAATTGATAAGCTGGGAATATGATATAAAATATGAATGGCCTGCATTAGGAATAGTGTGGCCAGCAGGAGCAGGGAGGTCATTGTGCCCCTGTACTCTGCACTGGTTAGGCCGCACCTTGAGTCCTGTGTCCAGTTCTGGGCCACTCAGTTTAAGAAGGACATCGAGACACTTGAACATGTCCAGAGAAGGGCAACAAGGCTGGGGAGAGGCCTTGAGCACAAGCCCTATGAGGAGAGGCTGAGGGAGCTGGGGCTGTTTAGCCTGGAGAAGAGGAGGCTCAGGGGCGACCTCATTGCTCTCTACAACTACCTGAAAGGTGGTTGTAGCCAGGAAGGGGTTGGCCTCTTCTCCCTAGCAACCAGCACCAGAACAAGGGGACAGAGTCTCAAGCTGCACCAGGGGAAGTTTAGGCTGGAGGTGAGGAGAAAGTTCCTCACTGAGAGAGTGATTCGCCATTGGAATGTGCTGCCCGGGGAGGGGGTGGAGTCACCATCCCCGGAGGCGTTCAAGAGGGGACTGGATGTGGCACTTGGTGCCATGGTCTAGTCGTGAGGTCTGTGGTTACAGGTTGGACTCGATGATCTTCGAGGTCTCTTCCAACCTTAGTAATACTGTGATACTGTGATGCTGTTAAATATCAAACATTATTTTTCAGAGCCGATTTGATCCAGGTTCATTTGCCCAGTTGATGATAGGTTAATTACACACAATAGGATGCTAATAAACAGCAGAATAACGGTCTAGGAAAATCAGAACTTGGAATATAGAGGAACAAACTGGAAACTTCTTATAAGCTATACTGCCTCAGGTGGCGAGGCAGACCACCTCGGGTTCACAGTGGAGCTAACCAACAGGTAACCAAGCTATAAACCTTAGGAATGACCAGGTGAATTAGCATAAGTTACTCGTGAACCACCAAGCTGTTAAGTACCAAAACTTTTGCTGAATGAAGTGATGCTCTGAGTTCGTATTTGTAATCCAGAGGGCAGGAATAATCCAAAGGCAGTATCCAAAACCAGAGGAAGTGAGAGAGAGCACACACTGCTGCGGTGGAGATCTGACTCAAACTCTATGCTGCTAGGACAAAAGAAGCTAATTGCCCTGAAGACAGGAGCCCTGAAGACAGGAGCACAATGTAGGTGCTTGTCACCACCTTGCATCCCACTAACGAATTGGGGGGGGGGAGAAGATGAGAGAGAGACAGATGTAGGCTCTGAAATCTTCCCCTATAAATTCCCTTTGTGAAACCTGAATGGCCCAATAGCACATTAGCTATTCAAATCTTGCCAATCATTTCAAAATGTTCCATGATGGGCAAAACTGCACACACCTTCTCTCATAGCCTCTGACACGTGTAGTTGCCTCTCTGAAACGTGAGGTTCAGGGTCCAGCTTCCATCCCCTCCAGGCAGCCTCAAAGGCACCTGCCAATTGGCTCCTCGACCTCAATCTGGACCCTGCAACTGCGAGGGAGGAGAAAGGGCAGTGGCCAAACAGGTTTAGTTGGCTTATTAATGCCTCTTCCAGGACAGGGTGGGCAGGGATTGGGAAGCTATTAGCAGCTCTCCTGGTTTTGGGCCAGAAGGGTTCTTGTGCTGTTTATCACTTGTAAATACCTGTAAATGTTGTAAATACTGTATATTTTGTACATGTCCATTGCATTCCATTGTAGAGTGTAGTCTTGCTTGTAAACACAGCTTCATCTGCTTCCAGCTAGGATGGCAATTTCATGTGGGGGGGAATTCTCAACCCACCACAAAGAGCCATGCAGATGTGTTGCAACAGAGCAGTGCCATGGCTGGGTGTCCGCCACGGCAGTGTTTTGGTCTATAAAAGGATAAATTAATGTTCAATAAATGGAGCGATTAATTAAAAAAAAAAAAAATTTAATCACAAAAATCCCACAAAAATATTAAAGAAAACCTATTTACAGGTTCGAGGGGTTTCGGTCGTGGAACAGAGACCTCACCAGCAGGAACAAATAACAATTTAAACAACATGCATAAAAATCCAGACACAACAAACATCACTTTGAACTGTAAAGAAAAGAAACCTCGGCAATGCAGCCGGCGGTTGCCCACAACGTGTGGGGGGGAACCCAGAACTCCCCAGGGCAACAGACCTGCAATAGATGCACGTGGAAGCTGCAGGAGCAGAGTTTCCCTTTCTGTTGGGGTCTGCAGCTTATTGCTGAGACAGGATTTGCTCCCAAAGGGTTTGTAGCTAAAAGCTTTGTAGAGAGGTTTCTCGGCTGTGGTCCTTTTGCAGCAGCGCTCGCTCCTTGCTCCGATCAAACGGAACTGTCCCGGGGACTCGGCTCCTCTGGGGTTTCGCCTCTCGGCCCGGCAAGGCAAGTATCTGTCCTCTGGGCTTTACAACGCTGAGAATAGCGAGGGTCTTTGCTGTCTTGTCTGGGTAAACTGGAACACAGTTCAGCTTCCAAGAGAAGCTTGTGGTTCCTTCCAGAGCGTGGACGATGGCAAGACAAAGCTCTGGCCCTTCGGGCTGATATTTATAGGTTTCCTGAGACAATAACGGCCAGGAGCAACACAGGTCTAGGGGTAAACCCTGGTATTGCAACCTATAGAAAGCCTTCTTTCCAAACGTGGCCAAAAGCACGCCCACCTGGCTCATCCTGGCTCTGAAACATGTCCAGGCAAGCCCAAAGAAGCAGATCTACTAGCTTCTGCCTCATTGTCTGGTTCAGAGCCATTTTGAGGCTTCTTTGTCCATCCAGGACAGGCAGCTGTGCCCTCCACAGGAGCTGTGCCCTCCATGACAGCTGTGCCCTCCATGACAGCTGTGCCCTCCACGGGAGCTGTGCCCTCTGCAGTGTCTCCACGGCTGCAGTGTGGCTGTGCCCACAGCCAGGTGCCTGGCTGAAGCCTTTCTGGGCACAACCCTGTCCTGGAGAGTACAATCCTGTCCTGGAGGGCACAATCCTGTCCTGGAGGGCACAAGGCTGTTTAACACACACTTCCTGCTAACCCAAAGCCTGCAGGCAATCCTGGGTGCCTGCAGCCAGGGCAGCACTCAGCCAGGCCTCCACTGGGTGTCCCCAGTGCTGGTGCCAGGCACAGAGGGGAGATGGGCAGTGAGCCACAGGGCAGCCACCTGGGGCAGGCCATGGCCAAAAGCTATGGACAGAGCCTGGCACCTCTGGAGGTAGCTCTGCCAGCCATGCTGGGCTGCCAGGGATGGGGACCACCTTTAGCTCTGCCAAGATCTTGCCCCCTTCCCCTGCTGGGGCTGGCCAGAAGCCCTGGATTTCAACACCAAACTCCTGTGACCTACACCAAGTTGTCAGACACTGACCTGGCACTGCACAGCTCCCTGGAAGGAGGCTGGAGACAGGGGGAGGGCAGAGCCTTCTACCAGGGAACAGGGACAGGGCAAGAGGCAACAGCCTCAGCCTGCCCCAGGGCAGGTTCAGCTTGGACATGAGCAACAATTTCTGCCCTGAATGCCCAGGCCTGGCCCAGGCTGCCCAGGGCAGTGGTGGAGTCCCCATTCCTGGAGGGGTTTCAGAGCCCTGGAGTTGTGGTGCTGAGGGCCATGGCTTGGTGGTGCCCTGGCAGTGCTTGGTGAAGGGTTGGGCTCCATGACATTAAAGATCTCTTCCAGCCAAAACCCTTCTGTGATTCTGTGATGGCTTGGCTGGAATGTGCACTGGGGCCCGCTGGTGCGATGTTTGGGTGGCACCAGTGCTTGTCTTCTGCTGTGACAGCCAAGTTAAAGGTAGGCAGCCTATGGGCAAAGCTCCTGAGGGGAGGTCACCAACCCCCAGCCTGCTGTGAGGGACCCTCAGTGCCCAGTGGGCATTCACAGCACCAGCACCAAGGTTCACAGGGGGCACCTTAGGGGCTCCCGCAGAGCTGGCAGCTCCTCAGTGGGGGATTCTGGGCAGCAAGGTGCCCTCTGTGACAGAAGCACTCCTGAGCCCTGTGCCCCTTGTCCAGATGGGGGAACAGAGGCCCTTCTGGTGCCCAGCTCTGTCTGGGCTCTGCCTTGCTGTGCACAGGACCTCCTGCTCCATGCAGGCTGCAGCTGCACGTGGGGACCAGCTGCAGCTGGTAGGTGCTGAGAGCTGCATGTGAGGAGCAGCTGCAGCTGGTGCATACTGCGAGCTGCAGCTGAGGAACAGCTCCACTGCCACCCAGGCGCTGCAATCAGGCCGTCGGGGCTGCAGAGCGCCTCGGGCGGTGGCTGTGGGGAAGGGAGGGCTGGCGGCCAGCAGCTCCCCCTGGCCAGCAGCCTCCCCCCAGCAGTGCCTGCGATAAGGGCTGGCGCTGAGGGGGCCTGGGAGGGCTCAGCCTCATCTCCGAGTCAGGAGGAACTGTTTGGCCTTCGGACAAGATTACTGCTGCTCCGCGCAGGATTGTTATCACTTAATTGAAAACAATTACCCAATGCAAATTGGCTGCGAGTCGGCAGCTGGGACGCGCAGGCAGCGGCTTCCAGGCTGTCCTGAGCAGGGCTGAGCAGGGCAGGAGGCTGCAGCTGCCTGCAGGCTGCGGCAGGACACGACGGGGGCCGGACATGACGGGGGGCAGGACACGACGGGGGGCAGGACACAAGGGAGCAGGACACGATGGGGGGTAGGACACCAGGAGGGGCAGGACACGGGGGTGGGTCATGACACCAGGGGCACAGGGTGCGAGGGGGGGCAGGGGGATCCATCCTGTCCACCTGGGCCTGTTTGAAAGCCTGGACAAGCTCTGCACTTCCTTGAGAGCAGGAAGCATCACAGCACCACAGCACCACAGCACCACAGTCCTGGGAGGGAGGTTGGGAGGGACCTCCAAAGATCATCTATCCCAACACCCTGCCAGAGCAGGGGCACCCAGGGCAGTCTGCACAGGAATGCATCCAGGGGGACTGGAAAGTCTCCACACAAGGAGACTCCACAACCTCTCTGGGCAGCCTGCTCCAGGCCTTTGTCACCCTCACACCAAACAACTTTCTCCTCCTGTGGAGCTGAAGCCTTCTCTGTTCCAGTTTGTGTCCATTGCTGCTTATCACTGAGCACCACCCAAAAGAGCTTGGCCCCCTCCACCTGACCTCCAGCCCTCAGCTCTTGACAGACATTGATCAGATCCCTCTCAGCCTTCTCCTCTCCAGGCTAAACAGCCCCAGGGCTCTCAGTCTCTCTCCACAGGGCAGATGCTCAAGGCCCCAAATCCTCCTCCTGGCTCTGCTTAGACTCTCTGCAGCAGGTCTCTGTCTCTCTGGAACTGGGGAGCCCAGAGCTGGACACAGGCTTCCAGGGGTGGTCTCAGCAGGGCAGAGCAGAGGGGGAGCAGAACCTCCCAGCCCTGCTGGCCACACTTTGCTTGCTGCCTCCCAGGACCCCACTGGCTCTCTTGGTCACAAGGGCCCTTTGCTGTCCCAAGCAGAACTTGCTGCCCAGCAGCAGCCCAAGGGCTTTCTGCATGGAGCTGCTCTGCAGCAGGGCAGCCCCAGCCTCTCCTGGTGCCTGCTGTGATTCCTCCCCAGATGCAGGACCCTGCACTTGTCCTGATTGCAGCTCAGGAGGTTTGTCTGAAGCCACCTCCCAGTCAGCCCAGCAGCAGGCAGACAGCACCTCCTGCTCCTGCCCCTGGTGCCACTTTGACCTGGGGCTGGCACCACCAGCCTGCTGGGCACCTCAGGAATCAGATGCATGGTTTGGTGCTACGCCTGCAGCATGCCCTGGAACCTGCACAGCCCTGATGAGGGCAGTGGCAGCTCCTCTCCAGTGCAGTGGGGAAGTTCCCCATGAGCCCTGACCCCTGTCACAGGCTCTGCACCTGGGATCCCCCTACCCACGAGGGCTCAGGATGGCTGCAGGCTCACCCAGGGGATGCAGGGTGCCATGGAGGGGCTGGAACACAGAACAGGGAACCCTGTGGTGCACCCAGGACAAGCAGATCCTCTGCTGCTCTGGGTCAAGGGAGCTGCAGCCTCCTGCCCCTCCTGCTGCACACCAGCAGCTCATTGCTTAGGATGCCTCCTGCCGCAGCAAGTCCTCACCAGGGTGGGGACCACAGGAGCCTGCAGGAACTTTGCACACACACACACACCCAGGAGCTGCTCTGCCTTACAGGCTGCAAGGGCCACAGTCAGCCTGAGGAGAGGCAAGGCCTTCCCTGGTGGACACCACCTAAGGACTCGTCCTGGCCTGGGGAATGTGGCTCTGTGCCCAGTGAGGAGCCTTTGATGACAGCACAGTGGTGCCTGCCCTGTCCATCCACCATGGGGATGCCCCTGGGACACCCCAGGGCCACAGGAGGAGTCAGGGGCTCTGGGGGCCTCTGCAGCAGCTGGGACAAGTCTGCTGGAAAGAGTAGATCCTGGCTCACAGCCTGGCTCTTGGGGTTCCCTCTCAAAGGGAAATGCAGGACCACCCCCTCACACACAGCCCCCACTCCTGTTCCCTGCCCTGTTGGGCTGGCAGAGGGAAGCACCAGCAGGGGCTGGCACAGCCACAGCAGCAGCTAATCCTGGCTGCTGTCTGCTTGTCCACGAGGCTCCCCACCCGTGGGACCCCACACCCACGGCCCAGAGCTGCCCAGGGCCCACCTGCCATCAGAGTTTCTCTCCCTGTCCTTCCTTTCTGCCTGAAGGGGTCTGGGTTGCACAGCAGCTCTGCCAGTGCAGGGGCACGAGAGGGTCCCGAGGCTCCACCACAGCTCTGCAGTGCTTCGAGCAGGCTGGGGCCAGGCTAAGAAACAGCCTCCCTGCCCCTCCCCCCCCCCCGTTTAAATGCAGCTTCTTCAGAGGTGCAAAATGCCTCTGCAAGGAGCTCTGCCAGGACTCCTCAAAGAGTGCTCTGCAGCTGGCAAAGCACAATTAGACACAGTCAAATATTGTCCTGGTTAAAGACTATTAATTTTCCTTACATTTGTCATGAATTAATTTTTTGTGGCTGTATCAACAGAGTCTCCTCTATAAACACAACTGCCTCCTTTGCCCTGAAAAATTGAATTTGCTCTGGTAATGAACTGAGCTGCTAATCACCACTTTGCAATGCAAACCCTGCAGGCCCTGCTGCAGGGCCAGGCCCCGCACAGCCAGCTGCAGCAAGCCTGCACCAGGGCCACTGGACACGGGGGGACAGACCTGGAGCCACAGAGCCACGGAGCGGTGTGGGCTGCAAGAGACCTGGGGGACCATGGAGTCCAGCCCTGAGCCCAGCACTGCCCCAGGGCACCACCACGACATGGTCCTCAGCACCACAGCTCCAGGGCTTTGAGACCCCTCCATGGTTGGAGGCTCCACCGCTGCCCTGGGCAGCCTGGGACAGGCCTGGACAGCTCTTTCCATGAGAAGATGCTCCTCACCTCCAACCTGGACCTGTCCTGGGACAACTTCAGGCCATTTCCTCTTGTCCTCTCCTTGTTCCTAGAGAGCAGAGCCCAACCCTGGGCCCCTGATCAGCAGCCCAGGGGCTGTCTGTGCTGCACAGCTGCTGTGTGGACTCCAAAGGGCTTGGAGAAAAGGTGCCCAGGGGAGCAGGGCTGTGCTGCTGCCTCCAGGATGCCCTCATGCAGCAGCAAGGAGCAGAGGGCAAAGGCAGCTGGCACTGCTGCCCAGACCTGGAAGCAAAAGCTCTCCAAGCCTCCTGTGCCAGGGCACACACAGGTTGGGCATCAGTCTAAACTCCTTTGGCTTTCTCTCATCCAGGTGGGAGACAGAAAAGTGCAGAACTCCAGGTACCCAACCAGCACCTTGCAGATGACAGGTTTGCACCAGGAACTCAGTGTTCAACCCGAACCGGCCCTCCTTGCCCACGTGCTGGCTCCAAAGGCTCAGACAGAGCCAGGCAAAGCAGGAGGTGGGAGATGAGTTCCAGTGCTAGAGGCAAGGCTGTGCAGCAGGGGAGTTCATTATTTTCTTAATAAGGCTAAAAATGAATGAATTCTTCAGTGTGGCTGGGACATTGCAGTCAAGCAATCAACAAAGTTAAGATAAATGCCAGCTGCCAGCAAGGACACAGAACCCAGCAGGGTGGTGCTGGAAGAGACCTCTGGGAATCACCCAGCCCAGCCCCCTGCTCCAGCAGGGCACCACAGCAGCTTGCCCAGCAGCACAATGCCCAGGGGGGTTGGAAGCTCTCCACACAAGGAGACTCCACAACCTCTCTGGACAGCCTGCTCCAGGCCTCCAGCACCCTCACACCAAACAACTTTCTCCTCCTGCTCACCTCCAACCTCCTGACCTCCACCTTCTGCCCCTTGGCCCTTGGCCTGTCCCTGGGCACCACTCAGCAGAGCCTGGCCCCAGCCTCTTGCCCCCCACAGCTCCTTTAGCTCTTGCTGAGCATTGCTCAGCTGCCCTCTGGGGCTGCTCTGCTCCAGGCTCTCAGCCCCAGGGCTCTCAGCCTTTGCTCCTCACAGAGCTGCTCCAGGACCCTCAGCATCTTCTCAGCCCCACCCTGGACTCTCTCCAGAAGGTCTCTGTCTCTCTGGACCTGGGGAGCCCAGCACTGGCACCAGGCCTCCAGCTGTGGCTTCACCAAGGCAGAGCAGAGGGGCAGGAGAACCTCCCTTGCCCTCTGGCCATGCGCCAGGGCACCACTGGCCCTAATGCACCCCACAAGGGCACCTTGCTGGTCATGGGCAGCATGCTCAGGACCCTCTCCATGGAGCTGCTTCCCAGCAGGTCAGCCCCCAGCCTGCTCCTTCTCAGGTGCAGGACTTGCACCCTTGCTAAATTCAGTGAGGCTGCCCTCTGCCCAGCCCTGCAGCCTCCAGGCTGTGTGAGGAGGCTTTTGCAGACCTGGGCACTCAGGAGGTGTGGAGGTGAAGCTCTACCCCCAGCAGCTGAGATGGGGCCACAGGGTTCCTGTGGTGACCTTGCAGAGCAAGCTGGCAGGCCTAGGCAGCACCAGCATGGAGCACCACTGGCAGCAGGACTGTCCTGGATGCTTCTCACTGTGCACATTTCCCCTCTTCAGGTGAGCACAGCCCCACGAGCACCTCCCAGCACCAGAGCACAGCTGAGGGAGAGCTGAGAGGCACAGAACCCTGCTGCTGGCTGCTGCCAGCTGCTTGGCAGGAGGAGCAGTGTGGTGTGGGACAGGTCATGAATCAGCACAGCAGAGAGAATTCAATTTCCCAACCCAGAAAATCTGCTGCCCGAGGGGATGGGGCTCCAGCTGAGGAAAGAGAAGAGCCAGGGAGGAAGAGCATGTGGGGTTTATTGTTCCTGTGGTGAAACACTGATCCTTACAAAGCGTTTACAAACAGGGGCTTGGCTCCAGAGTACAAAAGTTCCCCCAAAAAGGACTATGGGACTAGGGCCCAGCAGACACTGCCCAGCAGCTGCTCCCTCTGCTCTGGAAGCAGCTTCAGCAGCAGGGGAAGGACACACAGAGGCAAACCCTGCTCTGCTCCCAGCAGCCATAGTGCCAGGGGCAAGGGGCCCACGATGCCATGCTGGAGGGTGAGGCAGGAGGCTCATGTGCCAGTGCAAGGCCACCACTCTGCAGCACCTTCCAGGGGAACAGCAGTGCCCAGCTGTGCCCTGGAGAGGAGCGAGTGGCCACAGGGAGTGTGGCTCAGATCCACACCCCTGGCTTTATCCCCAATGTAAGAGCCTCCCACACCAGCTCCAAGGGCATCGTGTGCCCTAGCAGCAGATCCTGCCCCAGGGGGCACAGCAACATCTCAGGGTAGAGAAACAAAACCTACCCACCCCACTGTGGGTCCTCCCCAGCCCCCATCCCCACCCCTCCAGCAAAGGAGATCAGCTTGCAGCCTGCTCTGGGGTGTGGGCAGTGCGTAGTGCCAGCAGCAGCTGGGCAGCTGCCAGAGGAGGGGTGGAGGTGGGGGCTGGGTCCGACTGGTGCCCGGGCATAGCTGCCAGGCCTGGGGACGGACTCAGATTTGATGTGAGCAGAGGGGCAAGCAGCAGGCAGAGCCCAGGCCAGCCAGGGCCAGCCCTGCCCAGCTGCCTCCTCATCACCAAGGCTTCTCTTTGGATTTCTTCCTCCTCTGCTTTATGAGGAACAGGTTGTCACTGGCACCAGGACCAGCATCTTTCTGCTTTCTGCTCTTCTTCCTCCTGCTGGCAGCCTCCAGGCGCCCTGGCACGCACAGGGCCCTGCTGCCTGTGAATGCCTGGAGCATGGGCACCCGCTGGCCTTTGCTGCCCTTCCATGCCTGCCTCTTCAGCCCTCTGGGGAAGTCCTCCTCCAGACCATGGCCTCTGTGCTGCTCCTCTCCAGGCCCCTCTGCCATCTTCCTGTGCCACTTGCCATCCTTCTGCTGCTTCCTGTGCTCCCTCCAGGACTTGCTCCTCTTGCTGTGGCTGGGTCCCTCCTGGGCTGGGGTGGGAGGCTGCTGGGGCAGGAGGCCAGCACCCTGCAGTTCTGTGAACAGAGCAGTTTGCTGCAGCAGCCACACAAGGGGCACAGACCCTGGCATATCAAGGGCTGGGGGATGGCCTGGGAGAGCTGGGGCTGCTCAGCCTGCAGAGGAGAAGCCTCCAGGCAGACCTTAGGGCTGCATTTCAACGTCTGAAGGGCACCTACAGGCAGGCTGGGGAGGGACCTAGTAGCAGCCTTCCAGTACCTGGAGAGGATGCAAGAAGGCTGCAGAGGGTCTGTGTCCAAAGGCCTGCAGGGACAGGACCAGGGACAATGGTTTGAAATGAGAGCAGAGGAGATTGAGATTGGATGTCAGGAACAAGTCCTGCACCAGGAGGCTGCTGGAACACTGCAACATGTTCCCAGGGAGGTGCTTGAAGCTCCATCCCTGCAAATATTCAAGGTGAGGCTGGACAGGGCTCTGGGCAACCTGATCTGGTTGGGGATGTCCCTGCTGAGTGCAGGGGGTTGGACTGGGTGAGCTTCAGAGGTCCCTTCTGGCCCAGACCATTCTGTGACTGCTGAGAAGGGGCTGTGGGGCTAGGCCCAGGGGCAGTGGTTTGGCAGTGGGGCAGGGCAGGGTTAGGTTGGGCCTCAGGAGGGAGCTGTGCAGAGGGAGGGTGGGGAGAGACTGGCACAGGCTGCCCAGGGAGGTGGTGGAGGCTCCATCCCTGCAGACATTGAAGGTGAGGCTGGCTTGTGCCTGGGCAGCCTGCTCTGGCTGGAGCTGTCCCTGCTGCCTGCAGGGGGTTGGACTGGATGCCCCTGGAGGGAGCCCAGTGCAATCTGTGAAGCTGTGAGGTTGGTTAGGACAAAACACCTCTCTGGCAGAGGGAAATCTGATGGATTTTTTGAGTGTTTTTTTTCCTGTCATTAGACCAGAATCTAATAAACTGCAGCTCAATCCTCTCCCTGCTGGTTTGTATCATTTCCAGTGTCAGTGGAGTCATTGC
Source organism: Picus viridis (assembly GCA_033816785.1). Taxonomy (NCBI): domain Eukaryota; kingdom Metazoa; phylum Chordata; class Aves; order Piciformes; family Picidae; genus Picus; species Picus viridis. The sequence goes on along the minus strand of CM066606.1, from coordinate 87,644,470 downwards.
AGCTGCAGCCTCTGAGGACACCCACCCTGAGACCTGGGCACAATGAGGGCAGGGATGAAGGAAGCCACAAAGTCCTTTGTGCTGTTGGAGAACCTGCTCAGATCCCTACACCTGAGAGCCATCCCACAGTGTTCCCCAGAGCAGCAAGAGCAGAAAAAGATAATTCAACAGATGAGAAAAGTAGGAGGTGTTCCCCCCAGAGGTACCTTCAGCTTTCCTCTTCACCCTGAAGGCTCTCCTCCTGATCTCCTGCTTGTCATCGTAGCAGCAGATGAAGGGGTAGGCTGGCAGCATGCTCTCATGCATCCTCTTCTCTGAGCACTCCTGCAAGACACAGCTGAGGGTCACCAGGGCTGGGATGCTCCTGCAGGGCAGAAGGGGCTGCAGCTGATGGTGCCTGTGCAGGGTGCTGGCCAGGGACCATTCACAGAGTCACTGAGTACATCCAGTTGGAAGAGACCTCCAAGTTCAGCCAAGCCCAGCCCTTGGCCCAGCACCCAAGGGTCACCACTAACCCTGGCCCTAAGTGCTAGGGGTGGTAACTGCACCACTACCCCTGGCAGCCTGTTCAGTGTTTGAGAACCCTCCCAGTGCAGAGGTCTCTCCTGACACCCAGCCTGAGCACCCTCCCTGTGCACACCCCCATGCCTCTGGCAGCCAGGCACATGCAGCTGTGTGCCCAGGGGCCTGGGGGCATCAGCAGGAGGGGACCCCTAGGCTATCTCATCCTGCAAAGGGCCCCTGGAACCAGTCTCCTCTGCTCAGGAACACAAAGTCATGAACCATTCTGGTTGGAAAGAACCTTTAACATCATCAACTCAGGAGCTTCCACTAGTGCCAGGTCCTGTACCTGGGCCACAACAACCCCAGGCAAGGCTCCAGGCTTGGGACAGTGCAGATGGAAAGCTGCTGGCAGAAAGGGCCCTGGGGGTGCTGATGGACAAGCAGCTGAAGAGAAGCCAGCAGTGTGCCCAGGTGGCACAGAAAGCCAAAGGCATCCTGGCTGGGATCAGAAGTGCTGTGCCCAGCAGGAGCAGGGAGGGGACTGTGCCCTGGGACTCAGCTCTGGGGAGGCCACACCTCGAGTGCTGTGTCCAGGTTGGGGCACTCAGCACAAGAGAGATGTGGAGGTGCTGGAGCCAGGGCAGAGCAGGGCAAGGGAGCTGTGAAGGGGCTGGAGAAGAAATCTGATGAGGAGAGCCTGAAGGAGCTGGGGATGGTTAGTGTGAAGCAGAGCAGGCTGAGGGCAGAACCCCATGACTGTCTCCAGCTCCCTGAAAGGAAGCTGTGGAGAGGTTGGTGCTGGCCTCTGTTCACAGGTAACCAGGACAGAACAAGAGGGAACAGCCTCAAGCTGCAGCAGGGCAGGGTTGGGCTGGACATGAGGAAGAATTTGCTCACAGCAGGAGTGGTTGGGGATTGGCACAGGCTGCCCAGGGAGGTGGTGGAGTCACCAACCCTGGAGGCATTCAGATGTGATGCTTGGGGATCTGGTTTGGGGTGAACTTTGTAGAGTAGGGTCAGTGGTTGGACTTGATGGTCCCAAGGGTCTTCTCCAACCTGGATGCTTCTGTGGTCTGTGAACTCCAACCCTGAACCCAGCTCTGCCAGGTCAGCACCAAGCCATGGCCCTCAGCACCACATCTACACAGCCTTGAAACCCCTCCAGGGATGGGGACTCCACCACACCCTGGGCAGCCTGGGACAGGCCTGGACAACCCTCAAGGGGTAGAAATTGTTCCTCATGTCCCACCCAAATCTGCCCTGGTGCAACATGAGGCCATTTCCTCTTGTCCTGTCCTTGTTCCTTGGGAGCAGAGCCCAAGCCCCACCTGGCTGCAGCCTCCTCCTTTCAGGCAGCTGTGCAGAGTGAGGTCTCTCCTCAGTTTCCTTTCCTCCAGGCCAAACAACCCAAATTTCCTCAGCTACTCCTTAGAAGTTCTCTAGACCCTTTTCCTTGTTCTCCAGATCCCTCCCCACCTTTCTTGCCCTTCTCTGCCCCTGCTCCAGCCCTCAGTGTCCTTCTGGCAGTCAGGGGCCCAGAGCTGAAGGCAGCACTCAAGCTGCAGCCTCAGCAGTGCCCAGCCCAGGGGCACAAGCCCTGCCCTGCTCCTGCTGCCCACACCAGTGCTGCTCCACACCAGGCTGCTGGTGGGCACAGCACCCAGCTAGATGCACCCTGGCTGATGACCAACACCCTCATGTCCTTCTGCACGATGCAGCTCTCCAGCTTTTAGCTGCCTGCTCTGCTCTCCCTGCACACTCAGCCTGTGTCTGGCCTTGGTGTGACTGAAGTCAAATGCAGGTCCAGGCCCTGCTCTGTGGTGCCCTCCTCAAGGCTGTCAGGCTGTGTGGCACCTGCCTTGTCTGCACAGAGCACAGCTGGGCACTAGAAACCTTCCACTTGCCCTGCAGCTCCCATGAGAAGGTGCCAGCACCTCTCTGCCATGGCACCAGCCCCTCCCCAGAGCCCATGGCACCAGCACCTTCTGGCACCAGCCCCTCCCCAGAGCCCATGGCACCAGCCCCTCCCCAGAGCCCATGGCACCAGCCCCTCCCCAGAGCCCATGGCACCAGCCCCTCCCCAGAGCCCTGGCACCAGCCCCTCCCCAGAGCCCTGGCACCAGCACCCCAGAGCCCATGGCACCAGCCCCTCCCCAGAGCCCATGGCACCAGCCCCTCCCCAGAGCCCATGGCACCAGCACCTCTCCAGAGCCCATGGCACCAGCCCCTCCCCAGAGCCCATGGCACCAGCACCTCTGGGCCCAGCCCCTGCCCGCAGCCCCTGCCCCTCAGGGCCCCGTGCCGGCCGTGCGGCAGGCAGCGCCGCGGCGGGCAGCTGGCAGCCCGGGGTGCCCAGCACTCACGTATCCGAAGTGCCCCTGGCGGGAGCAGTTGTAGCAGTAGGCCGGGGAGGGCGGCACACGGCGGGGCCCTGCCTCCTGGATCTGCCCCGGCTGGGTCTGCAGGATGCAAGCAGAGCGCAGTCAGGCTGGGGGTCCAGATGGAAACAGAACCATGGGGTGAAACCAGCACCTTCCCGATGGCTGCTGGGGCCTTACGGTCCTGTCCTGCCCTGGCTCCTGCCTCAGCAGCTCTGCAGGGCACAGCTCAGCCCCAGCAGTGCCAGTGAGGGGCAAGAGGCTCCCCCACCTCTGCCCCAGCTGGGCATCGTGTTTCAGCTCCCAACACCAGAGGCAGGCTGCTGGCTGCGCTCTCTCCACTACTCCCTGCCTCCCAGCCCACTGCCCCACACCCCCAGGACGGATCAGGCCAGGTGGCAGTTGTAGGCTGTGCCTGGAAGATCTTCCAGGTCCTGAACAGAGAGTGGCAGAATGTAAATCAATCACCTGTGGATGCAAAAAGGGAAATAATGCTAAGTCCTAAACAATCCACCTGTCATAAAACTCAGATCTGTAAACCAACTTTGTTCTCTCTTCTCTTCCTTCTCTCTGGCAGATCCTGGCTCTGGCTCCTGCTGGCTCCGCTGGCCTAAGCTGTGCTCTTTGTTCTGGCCGAGTATAGAATCATAGAATCATAGAATCAGTCAGGGTTGGAAGGGACCACAAGGATCATCTAGTTCCAACCCCCTGCCATGGGCAGGGACACCCCACACTACATCAGGCTGGCCAGAGCCTCGTCCAGCCTGGGCTTAAACACCTCCAGGGACGGGGCCTCAACCACCTCCCTGGATAACCCATTCCAGGGCTTCACCACTCTCATGGGGAAGAACTTCCTCCCCACATCTAGCCTGAATCTCCCTATTTCCAGCTTCATTCCGTTCCCCCTAGGCCTATCACTACCTGATGTCCTGAGAAGTCCCTCCCCAGCCTTCCTGTAGGCCCCCTTCAGATACTGGAAGGCCACAATGAGGTCACCTCGGAGCCTTCTCTTCTCCAGACTGAACAGCCCCAACTCCTTCAGTCTGTCCTCATAGGAGAGGTGCTCCAGCCCTCTGATCATCCTCCTGGCCCTTCTCTGGACACGCTCCAGCACGTCCACATCCCTCCTGTAATAGGGGCTCCAGAACTGGACGCAGTACTCCAGGTGGGGTCTCACCAGAGCTGAGTAGAGGGGGAGAAGCACCTCCCTTGACCTGCTGGTCACACTTCTCCTGATGCAGCCCAGGATCTGATTGGCTTTCCGGGCTGCAAGCGCACATTGAGAGCTCCTGTTGAGCTTCTCGTCCACCAGCACCCCCAAGTCTCTCTCCTCAGGGCTGCTCTCCAGCCAGTCACTGCCCAGCCTGGATTTGTGCCTGGGATTGCCTCGACCCAGATGCAGGACCCTGCCCTTGGTCTTGTTGAAGCTCATGAGGTTGGCTTGTGCCCACCTCTCCAGCCTGTCCAGGTCCCTCTGGATGGCATCCCTTCCCTCCAGCGTGTCCGCTGCACCACACAGCTTGGTGTCATCAGCAAACTTGCTGAGGGTGCACTCGATGCCACTGCCCATGGCATCCACAAAGATGTTGAACAAGACAGGTCCCAGGACTGATCCCTGAGGGACTCCGCTTGTCACTGGCCTCCACTGGGACATGGACCCGTTGACAGCCACTCTTTGGGTGCGGCCATCAAGCCAGTTCTTTATCCATCTAGTGGTCCATCCATCAAACCCATGTGTCGCCAGCTTGGAGACCAGGAGGTGGTGCGGGACAGTGTCGAAGGCTTTGCTCAAGTCCAGGTAAACGACATCAGTTGCTCGCCCCTCATCTATTAATGCTGTCACCTGATCATAGAAGGCCACCAGGTTTGTCAGGCAGGATTTGCCCTTGGCAAAGCCATGCTGACTATTCCCAATCACCTCTTCACTATTCTTCTGAGTCAGTAGTGCCTCCAGGAGGATCTGCTCCATGATCTTTCCGGGCACAGAGGTGAGACTGACTGGCCTGTAGTTCTTAGTACTTAGCAAACAGCTCTCTGCTTCTCTTGTCCCGTGTGTGCAGGGGGCAGGGAAGGGGGCAGGGAAGGGGGCGCCATGAGCAGCCCCCTGGTTTTTCCAGGGGGTTCTTGTGTAGTTTGTAAGTTGTAAATATATGTCAGTGTTGTCTACTTTGCACACACTCCTTGCATTTCGTTGTAGATCGCAGTTGTGCTTGCAAGCACAAGGCCATTTGCTTCCAACCCACCTGGCCTGGCAGCTTCATGCTGGGGGAATTTCAACCCAGCACAGCCCATCAGATACTCCTCCAGCAGCTGGGCTGGCACAGCTGTGTCTGGCTGTGCTCACCTTGCCCAAAGCCACAGAGCAAAGCCCTGGTGCAGGCCTGCACCCACAGCAGTGCCCAGGCTGCAGAAGAACCTTCCAGGTACTGCAGGACTGGGGCTTCTCCCAGCAGAGGGGACGAGATGCCAACGTCCCTGGCTGCCCCTGGGGCTTACCCAGTGCACAGGCAGACTCTTCCCCATTTCACACCAGGTGAACCCTGCCCCTTACTGTCCAGAGGTACAAGAACATCCACCCCTGCAGAGGCAGCTGCTGTGGAGCCAGTGCCCAGCAGCTGGCACAGACACAAGCAGGGGTGTAGGAGCCAGGGCCGAAGCAGGGCGAGAGCTGCCTCGGTGCCTGTGGCCTCCCTTCTGGGCACAGAGCTCAGAGAGCCCCTGGGGACCTCACAGGAGTTAGTGGCAGCTGCTGAAGCTCCTCTGAGGAGCTGCTTTTTGTGCCAGCTGGGTACCCCTAGCCAGGCTGGAACCCCCTGGCAGCCTTGGGAGAGTGGCAGCAGCGTGAAATGGGCAGGAGCAGCAGACCCCTGCCTGCACCACACTCCGTGACTCTGATCACACCTGCAGGGCCACCTCACCCCGAGGCCCCATCCCCGGGGACCACTGTGTGCTCCAGACCTTGTGCCTCACACTCCTCCACCGGGGGGAGGCTGAGGGAGGAAAGTGACACATCCCACAGCGAGGTGGGGACAGGGGTGAGGTGGTGGGGACAGAGGGACAGGAAGGAGCCCCCAGCCATGGAGCAGTCCTCACCCCTGCCCTGCTGGACTGCTGGGGTTACAGCTTTGATCAGGAGCACAGAAGGGGTGGGACAAGACCCCCTGAGTTGCAAACGTTTCCATAATCCCTTGCTGTGGGTTTCAGGTCCCAGAGCAGCCTCCTGCACTGTGGTTAGCTCTCAGGGTGGCCCCCGAGATGGCCTCCACCTGGGACAGGTCTCCTGGAGAGCAGAAATGAGTCCCACGAGGGAGGCCTTCCTCTGCCTTCCCACTACGCAGAAGGGTACCCACACCAAACCTGCCTTCAGAGCTGATGTCCACTGGTGCCCACGCTGGGGTGGTGCCACAAAGCCCCAGCAGGTTCCCTCAGTCAGTTCCTGTCTGCTGCAGCTCTGCCAGAGAGCAGCACATCTGCCAGAGACAGACCCAGGCCCTCCCTGCTGCTGCTCTGCCTGCTGCCAGCCAGGCCCTGGCACGAGGCACGACCCCAGCCTGGCAGTGGCACAGCTGCACTGTGGCTGAACAGAGCATGCATGGTGGCAGGGACAGCCCTTGACAGCCTGGCACTGCACACCATGGTGCCTGCTGGCCTGGCACCTTCCCCTGCCAGTGGGCACCCTCCAGACACAGCAGGTGGCTTTGGCCATCACTGCTGTTCACAGTATCACAGTATTACCAAGGTTGGAAGAGACCTCGAAGATCGAGTCCAACCTGTCACCACAAACCTCACGACTAGACCATGGCACCAAGTGCCACATCCAGTCCCCTCTTGAACACCTCCAGGGACAGCGACTCAACCACCTCCCCGGGCAGCACATTCCAATGGCGAATCACTCTCTCAGTGAAGAACTTTCTCCTCACCTCCAGCCTAAACTTCCCCTGGTGCAGCTTGAGACTGTGTCCCCTTGTTCTGCTGCTGGTTGCTAGGGAGAAGAGGCCAACCCCTTCCTGGCTACAACCACCTTTCAGGTAGTTGTAGAGAGCAATGAGGTCGCCCCTGAGCCTCCTCTTCTCCAGGCTAAACAGCCCCAGCTCCCTCAGCCTCTCCTCATAGGGCTTGTGCTCAAGGCCTCTCCCCAGCCTTGTTGCCCTTCTCTGGACATGTTCAAGTGTCTCGATGTCCTTCTTAAGCTGAGTGGCCCAGAACTGGACACAGGACTCAAGGTGCGGCCTTGTTCCACAGGGGAACTGCAGGAACACCTGCATGGAGTTCCAGAGGCTGCTACTTCTGACAGCCATGGATGGGGAGATCCTGTGCTGCACTTGGGCTGCTGGTACCTCCTGCTGGGGCAGCTGCAGGCACAGCAAGCATGTGCTGCCCTCTGTGCTGCTGCTCTGCCCTGGAGGCCTGCATCCGGCTCTGGGCTGCCCAGGTCACGAGGGATAGGGAACTACCAGAAAGAGTCCCGCAGAGGCTGTGGGGATGCTGAAGGGACTGGAAGGGAAGGCTGAGAGCCCTGGGGCTGCTGAGCCTGGAGAGGAGCCGGGGATCTGAGCAATATTTATCAATACCTGAGGGCTGGGGGGCAGGAGGCAAGGGCCAGCCTCTGCTCAGTGGTGTCCTGAGATAGGCGAGAGAACAGCAGGCACAAACTGGAACCTCAACATGACCAGAAACTTCTTTGGTGTGAGGGTGCTGGAGGCCCAGAGCAGGCTGCCCAAGGAGGTTGTGGAGTCTGCTTCTCTGCAGAGCTTCTAACCCGCCCTGGATGTGTTCCTGTGTGCCCTGCCCTGGGTGCCCCTGCTCTGCCAGGTAGTCTTCAGAGGTCCCTTCCCACCTCCTTCAGCAGGTGCCTGGGTGCAGCCCCACAGCTAAGCATGCAGGAGGTGACCTGACTGGCCACTGACAACTGGGCAGCTCCAACACCTCCTGCCAAGGATGTGTGGCTGGTGGTGCCCAGCTGCAGACTGGCTGGAGCCCAGGGTGCCGGCAGTGCCAACCATCCTTGTGCCAGCACGGCCACGCCACCCGCAGGACCAGAGCGCCTGGGTCTCGTGAGGGGCACCCACGCCGAGACCCCAGATGCCAACCAGGGCTTGCCCCTGGTCCTGCAGCCTCCCCGGGGCCGGCGGCACGCAGACGGTGACCCCCGCGCCGCCCCTCGGCGGGCAGCGCCCCTCGGCCACGCTTCCTTTTGTTCAGCCAGCAGCGGAGGTCACGGCGCGGGGGAAGCGGAGCCGGCGCTGGCAGCGCGGCGGCAGCGCTGCATAACTTCAGTCCTCTCCGCAGCCAGACAAAAAGGGACCCCGCCCGCGCGAGCCGCCCTGTTTTGGTGTTATTTACGGCTGGGGAAAAAAAAAATAAAAAGGCATCAAAGGGCTGCAGCCACATGGGTACAGAATAAACTATTCATGAACGTGGCTGCCTTTATGTTATGGTTTTTTTGTTACAAACATTTAAATAATCTATATTTGTAGGGTGATATCTTGGAGATTACTCCACTATCAATACAGAGAAGTAATAACCTGGCAGATAGCATTACCTAAGGAAGGTCCATCCCATCTGCTATTCTTGCTGAAAGCTTTTCATGCACCAGTACACTCAGTAAATATCAGAAGATAAAGCATAAGCCTACCACGCCATGGATTTACTCCTAATGTCTCCTCAAAGTGCAGCCTGATGCAACGATTACAAATGATTTTTCTTCTAATGTCATTTTACATAACCCTTTTTTCTGCATGAGTAGCCAGTGCGGGATGAATGAATGAATGCCATTAAAACAGTTAATCATTATCTGGGACGCTGGCCGCCCCCCTCCCGGGCCGGGAATCTCCATGACAAAGGCCAAGAGATCAAAATGCCAGGGCTGCCTCTCCGGCCTATCTCCGGCAGTAATTCCGAATGCAAATGGCCCCAGACGGGCAGCTCCCCCGGTGACCTTCAGCTCCCCTTATCTGCAGCGCCTCGGCGCCGCGCAGGGCTCGCTCCCGCGCAGCTCATTACCACTTAGGCTCCGCAATCTGGCTAAACCTCACTAATTAACCCAAAGCCGCTGGCCGCCCCGACTGTGTGCCCCTGCGGCTGCACGGGGCGCAGGCTGCGCCGAGAGGCAGAGGGAGGGAGACCCTTTTGTGCCACCCGTGCCGGGCCAGCACCGCCGGCCGTGCCAGCCGACTCCTACGGCCCAACCGCACGCTCCAGATGGCACCGCGGCGCACGCCCAGCCTCGCTGCCCACCGAGAGCAGCCGCAGCCTGCCCCCGCACGGATCCCCCTGGCGTCGCCCGGGGACACGCCGGGCCCAAGCCTGACGAAGGAAAATATTCCTGCCCTGCCCTGTGCGCCACTGAAACCCCCTGGCAACCAAACAAGGTGCGGAGGGGGTCCCCATGCCCCCCAGAGTCTCACGGCCGGCAGACACAAGCCGTACCCTGCGTCGGCCCAGCAGTGCCGGTCAGCTCCTTCGGATGGAGGCTGGCACCGAGCACTTTTCTTCGTTACATCCAGCACCGGGGCTGGGACAGCTCCGCGCTGGGAGCGATTTTGTGGCCCCTTCCCCAACACGCCCCCGAGCTGGGGTTCCCCTAGCGCCTCGGAGCCGCCCAGCGCTGCCCGCGCCGAGGCTGAGCTCTCTCGGGGCCCCTGGCATCAGCTGCTGCGCCTGCAGGGCATCCACCAGCGCATTCCTGCTGCCGCTTCCTGTCGCACTCCGAGGAGCAGCAGATTAGAGGAAGCAGCGCAGGGGAAGCAGCTCGGCACAGCCCTGAGAGCAGAAGGGGCTGCCCCTTCCAACGCCGTGCCCAGCATAGCCTGCACTCGAGCTCTGCTCGCCACAGGGTCTGGTTCTGTGCAGCTCGCTGAGACAAATGAGACACAAGGCTGGGAGCAAAACTCATTAGCAGCGACGTTCCCCCTCTTTTCTTGAGCCGCTGAAAGGTGATCATCAAGTGAATCATTACACACCGTGGGCCGCGGGCTGGAGTCGGAGCGGTCAGAACGGCTCTGTCACCGCGAAACGTACATTTATTTTCCCTGGGAAATTACCATAATCTGCTTGTTCGGCAGCTGGAACAATGGCAGGGTTGCCTCCCTGCCCGCTAGTCAAAATTGCCAATCTATCATGTAATATCGTAATTACGCCGGGGCTCCTGTTGTTGTTATTTCCCTTCCCCGTGTCGTGCACCCAGCAGGCTGGCATTCCATTGGGTAATTCCTTAATTAGGCAGGTTTCTGAAACAAGCATTATGTACACAACAGACCGGAACGTCTCCTTTGGAGCCTTCCCAGTCTATCAGGTGATTGCATCATTAAGCCACACATGCTACGTAGTAAAAACCCTTATGAAAATTCATGGCAGGCACCGACCCAGCCTGCTGCATGCTAATGAAACGCACAAGACAGACCTGGCGTTTGGGCTCTTACACACTCCCCACACACACCTCCGAACAACTACAAACAGGGTCAGTTTCTGTATCAAATTGCGATCCTGCCTTCTTCCAGCCCTCTCCTCCGGCAGGAGCTGCGGAGGTCACACCTGAGCATCCACAAGCGGCTGAGGCCACTGGCGGTGCTCCTGCAGCCCTCTTCTCCCCCTTTCGGGGCCCAGAAAACACAGCACAGCAACGCAGGAGGCAGTCCCCGGCTGACTTCAGGGTTAGAGCAGTTCGAAGTGCACGACAAAGGTCACAGTGCACACCCACTGCTAACCGGAAAGCCTGGGAAGTCGCAGCCCCTCCCAGCAGCAGGAGTGGAAGTCGTTGGGTTGGCCGCAGGAGCGCAGCAGCGCAGGGGTCGCTTCCGACTGAAGTGAGACATTCCTGTAATGCATCTTAAATAGATGCAAACAGCACCTACAGCCCACTGCGTGGAAAGGCTCCGGGAAGAGAATGGAGAGTGCACTACTACAGAACTGAGGGAAAGGGAAGTGATCGTTTGACTCTCTTCGCCAGAAGGGGCAGGCGGGGGGGAGGAGGAAGCAGAGGGGAGATACTAAAACATTAATTCTAAACAAAAGTCTTTTCTGAAAAATGGGGAGGGGGAGAAATTAAAGAAAATCTCAAGTTCTTAGAGAAATTAATCAGACACACAGAAACATTCAGGTCTGAACAGACCCTCAGTAGCACCAAGTCCATCCATTGACCTTACTCTGCAAGGGTCACCCCTAAACCATATCCCCAAACCACCCTGAAACAACCTCCAGAGGGATATAGGCAAGACATACATGACACCACCACAGTCCCCGAGTGCCTCGGAATCTTCGCGGTTCCAGAGGCATCCCAGTTTCCTCCGGAGGTGCTGGCAGCTATCCGGCCCTCCGTGGCTAATTTTACCGGGAACGCAAACCCTGGTTTCCACGGGAGCGTCGCGCCGGCCTCCAGCCGCCTCGGGTGCAGCTCTCCGGCCACAAGCCCATCCTCCTCCGGCGGGATTTGGGAGTTAGCAAACACTTCCCCCTTCACGCCCGGAGACTACCTGCGGGGTGACACAAACGCAGGAATTCGCGGCAGGAGCACAAAGGCTCCTCCCATGCCCTGCGCCACAGGGAGCGGAGTCGCTTCCTGGGCAGATACTTGGAGGTATCTATATTTTATTTGCCATCTGGAACACATCTGGGCCTGTATGGCCTTATTTTTTAAAAACACATTTCCTTTTCACATCTCCCGGTGCAAATGGACTGCATAAATAAGCAATGCGCGATGAGGCTCCAGACTCGCCGATAAAGCCTTTCAATTTTCATGCCAGCTTCTTCTTTTGTAATTCAAATCCGGCTGGAAGCTGGCAGCTCTGAAGGCTGAAACAAGCACTGCCACAAATACCTTGTAATGCTATCGACCTTGTCTGCCCGCGCGGGAGGCAGGACCGCGCCGTGTCTGCACTCATCCAGATAACGCAGCTCATTTTTTAACCTGGGGGGAGGGAGGGAGGACGAGAGGCAACCCCGGCCCCGGCCCCGCCGCCCAGCGCAGTCCCTTCCAAACGCGCAGCGCATTGGCAGGCCCTGCACGGGGCTCAGCCGCTGCTTTCATTACCCGTTTTAATTTAGCTCCTTCAGTTTGCCGGACAGATAAACTCTTTAGTGCTGTTTGCTAATCTATTTGCCGCGTTTTACGTCCCAGATTATAGTAATGTGGCAGGAGAAGGAATCACTTCTGCAGGAAATAAAGCAACAGATCCGCTTATCGGCGCCCATCAGAAAGTTCATTAATCACCCGGGCTTTGTGCCCCTAAATTGAAAGGTTAAATAATCCTCTCAGGAATATTGCCCCGGCGCCGCCGCCGATTGTCCGCCGCGCAGCCGGCATTCAGCGCGGCCCGGATCGCTGTCAGGCTCCGTTACCGGCGCCCGGACGCACACAATGCCGAAGGGAAGGCCGGACGCACGAAGGAGCCCTGCGGCAGGGAACGGCCAGCGGACCGCGGGCACGGCCAGGGCACGGCCAGGGGCCCACGGGCACGGCCAGGGGAAAGAGGGCACGTCCGGAGAACTGCGGAACCGCGGGCAAGGCGGAGGGCACGGCCAGAAAACCGCGGGGACGGGCAGGGGAGGACAGGGGACCGAGAGCAAGAACAGGGCACAGCAGGCGGCGAGGCGGCGGCAAGAAGAGTCGGCGGAGAACGGAACGTACGCACAGGATCGGACGAGTGGGCTCCAATGGCGCCGCCATGTGGCAAGGCCCTGGGAGCGCATAGTATGGGAGTGCTAGCAAACACGTGTGAACACAGAACTCTCTGTCTGTGCTCTCACACACTGTGCACAATGATCACTGTGTCTCTGCTCTCACACACTGTGCACACTGATCACTGTGTCTGCTCTCTCACACACTTTGCACACTGATCACTGTGTCTGTGCTCTCACACACTTTGCACACTGATCACTGTGTCTCTGCTCTCACACACTGTGCACACTGATCACTGTGTCTGCTCTCTCACACACTGTGCACAATGATCACTGTGTCTCTGCTCTCACACACTGTGCACACTGATCACTGTGTCTGCTCTCTCACACACTCTGCACACTGATCACTGTGTCTGTGCTCTCACACACTTTGCACACTGATCACTGTGTCTGTGCTCTCACACACACTTTGCACACTGATCACTGTGTCTCTGCTCTCACACACTGTGCACACTGATCACTGTGTCTGCTCTCTCACACACTTTGCACACTGATCACTGTGTCTGTGCTCTCACACACTTTGCACACTGATCACTGTTTCTGTGCTCTCACACACTGTGCACACTGATCACTGTGTCTGCTCTCACACACTTTGCACACTGATCACTGTGTCTGCGCTCTCACACACTTTGCACACTGATCACTGTCTGTGCTCTCACACACACTGTACATTGATCACTGTGTCTGTGCTCTCTCACACACTTTGCACACTGATCACTGTGTCTCTGCTCTCACATACTGTGCACACTGATCACTGTGTCTGTGCTCTCACACACACTGTACATTGATCACTGTGTCTGTGCTCTCTCACACACTGCACACTGATCACTGTGTCTGTGCTCTCACACACACTGTACATTGATCACTGTGTCTGTGCTCTCTCACACACTGCACACTGATCACTGTGTCTGTGCTCTCACACACACTGTGCACACTGATCACTGTGTCTGTGCTCACACACACACTGTACATTGATCACTGTGTCTGTGCTCTCTCACACACTGCACACTGATCACTGTGTCTGTGCTCTCACACACACTGTGCACACTGATCACTGTGTCTGTGCTCACACACACACTGTGCACACTGATCACTGTGTCTGTGCTCTCACACACTTTGCACACTGATCACTGTTTCTGTGCTCTCACACACTGTGCACACTGATCACTGTGTCTGTGCTCTCACACACTGTGCACACTGATCACTGTGTCTGTGCTCTCACACACTTTGCACACTGATCACTGTTTCTGTGCTCTCACACACTGCACACTGATCACTGTGTCTGTGCTCTCACACACTGTGCACACTGATCACTGTGTCTGTGCTCTCACACACACTGCACACTGATCACTGTGTCTGTGCTCTCACACACTGTGCACACTGATCACTGTGTCTGTGCTCTCACACACACTGCACACTGATCACTGTGTCTGTGCTCTCACACACTGTGCACACTGATCACTGTGTCTCTGCTCTCACACACACTGTGCGCATTGATCACTGTGTCTGTGCTCTCACACACACTGCACACTGATCACTGTGTCTGCTCTCTCACACACTGTGCACACTGATCACTGTGTCTGTGCTCTCACACACACTGCACACTGATCACTGTGTCTGCTCTCTCACACACTATGCACACTGATCACTGTGTCTCTGCTCTCACACACTTTGCACACTGATCACTGTGTCTGTGCTCTCACACACACTGCACACTGATCACTGTGTCTGTGCTCTCACACACACTGTGCACACTGATCACTGTGTCTCTGCTCTCACACACTGTGCACACTGATCACTGTGTCTGTGCTCTCACACACTGTGCACACTGATCACTGTGTCTGTGCTCTCACACACACTGCACACTGATCACTGTGTCTGTGCTCTCACACACTTTGCACACTGATCACTGTTTCTGTGCTCTCACACACACTGTGCACACTGATCAGTGTCTGTTCTCTCACACACTGTGCACACTGATCACTGTGTCTGTGCTCTCACACACACTTTGCACACTGATCACTGTGTCTGTGCTCTCACACACTGTGCACACTGATCACTGTGTCTGTGCTCTCACACACACTGTGCACACTGATCAGTGTCTGTGGTCTCACACACTGTGCACAATGATCACAGTATCACAGTATAACCAAGGTTGGAAGAGACCCCAAGGATCATCAAGTCCAACCTGTCCCAACAGACCTCACAACTAGACCATGGCACCAAGTGCCATGTCCAGTCTCCTCTTGAACACCTCCAGGGACGGCGACTCCACCACCTCCCCGGGCAGCCCATTCCAATGACGAATGACTCGCTCAGTGAAGAACTTCCTCCTCACCTTGAGTCTAAACCTCCCCTGGCACAGCTTGAGACTGTGTCCCCTTGTTCTGGTGCTGGTTGCCTGGGAGAAGAGACCAACCCCTTCCTGGCTACAACCACCTTTCAGGTAGTTGTAGAGGGCAATGAGGTCACCCCTGATCCTTCTCTTCTCCAGGCTAAACAGCCCCAGCTCCCTCAGCCTCTCCTCATAGGGCTTGTGCTCAAGGCCTCTCCCCAGCCTTGTTGCCCTTCTCTGGACACGTTCAAGTGTCTCAATGTCCTTCCTAAACTGAGGGGCCCAGAACTGGACACAGGACTCAAGGTGTGGCCTAACCAAAGCAGAGTACAGGGGCACAATGACCTCCCTGCTCCTGCTGGCCACACTATTCCTAATGCAGGCCAGGATGCCATTGGCGCTCTTGGCCACCTGGGCACACTGGTGGCTCATGTTTAGGCGGATGTCAATCAGCACCCCCAGGTCCCACTCTGTTTGGCAGCTCTCCAGCCACTCCGACCCCAGCCTGTAGCTCTGCATGGGGTTGTTGTGGCCAAAGTGCAGCACCCGGCACTTGGACTTGTTGAATGCCATCCCATTGGACTCTGCCCATCTGTCCAGCCGGTCGAGGTCCCTCTGCAGAGCCCTTCTGCCCTCTAACTGACCAACATCTGTTCCCAACTTGGTGTCATCTGCAAACTTGCTGATGACTGACTCAACCCCCTCATCCATATCATCAATGAAGATGTTAAAGAGGATGTGGCCCAGCACTGATCCCTGGAGGACGCCACTGGTGACTGGCCTCCAGCTGGATGTGCCACCATTCACCACCACTCTCTGGGCTCGGCCCTCCAGCCAGTTCCTAACCCAGCACAGACTGTTGCTGTCCAAACCACGAGCTGACAACTTAGCCAGAGTTTGCTGTGGGGGATGGTGTCAAAGGCCTTGCTGAAGTGCAGGTAGACCACATCCACAGGCCTCCCCACATCCACCAGACAGGTCACCTGATCATAGAAGGAGATCAGGTTGGAGAGGCAGGACCTGCCCTCCCTAAATCCATGGTGGCTGGACCTGAGCCCTTGGCCATCCTGCAGGTGTGCAGTTATTGCCTCCAGGATAATCTGTTCCATCACTTTCCCTGGCACTGAGGTCAGGCTGACTGGCCTGTAGTTTCTGGGTTCCTCCATCCGACCCTTCTTGTGGATGGGGACCACATTGGCCAGTTTCCAGTCATCTGGGACCTCTCCAGTGAGCCAGGACTGGAGGAAAATGATGGAGAGCGGCTTGGCCAGTGATCACTGTGTTTGTGCTCTCACACTCTTTGCACATTCATCACAGTCTGTGCTCTCACACACACTGCACACTGATCACTGTTTCTGTGCTCTCACACACTGTGCACACTGATCACTGTGTCTGTGCTCTCTCACACACATTGCACACTGATCACTGTTTCTGTGCTCTCACACACTGTGCACACTGATCACTGTGTCTGTGCTCTCACACACACTCTGCACACTGATCACTCTGTCTGTGCTCTCACACACTGTGCACACTGATCACTGTTTCTGTGCTCTCACACACTGTGCACACTGATCACAGTGTCTGTGCTCTCACACACACTCTGCACACTGATCACTGTGTCTGCTCTCACACACACTGCACACTGATCACTGTGTCTGTGCTCTCACACACTCTGCACACTGATCACTGTGTCTGTGCTCTCACACACTGTGCACACTGATCACTGTTTCTGTGCTCTCACACACTGTGCACACTGATCACTGTTTCTGTGCTCTCACACACTGTGCACACTGATCACTGTGTCTGTGCTCTCACACACTGTGCACACTGATCACTGTTTCTGTGCTCTCACACACTGTGCACACTGATCACTGTGTCTGTGCTCTCTCACACACTGTGCACACTGATCACTGTGTCTGCTCTCACACACACTGTGCGCATTGATCACTGTGTCTGTGCTCTCACACACACTTTGCACACTGATCACTGTTTCTGTGCTCTCACACACACTTTGCACACTGATCACTGTGTCTGTGCTCTCACACACACTGCACACTGATCACTGTGTCTGTGCTCTCTCACACACTTTGCACACTGATCACTGTTTCTGTGCTCTCACACACTTTGCACACTGATCACTGTGTGCTCTCACACTTTGCACACTGATCACTGTGTCTGTGCTCTCTCACACACCATGCACAATGATCACTGTCTGTGCTCTCACACGCACTGTGCACACTGATCACTCTCTGTGCTCACAGACACTTGGCACACTGATCACTCTGTGCTCACTATGACACTGCACACTGATCACTATCTGTGCTGTCACACACACTGTGCACACTGATCAGTGTCTGTGCTCTCACACACTGTGCACACTGATCACTGTGTCTGTGCTCACACACACTATGCACACTGATCACTGTGTCTGTGCTCTCACACACTGTGCACACTGATCACTGTGTGCTCACAGACACTTGGCACACTGATCACTCTGTGCTCACTCTGACACTGCACACTGATCACTATCTGCGCTGTCACACACACTGTGCACACTGATCACTGTGTCTGTGCTCTCACACACTATGCACACTGATCACTGTACTCTCACACACACAGCACACTGATCACTGTGCTCACAGATCTTGGCACACTGATCACTCTGTGCTCACTATGACACTGCAGACTGATCACTATCTGTGCTCTCACACACTGTGTACTCTGATCACTGTGTCTGTGCTCACACACACTGCACACACTGATCACTGTGTCCTCACACCAACACTGCACACTGATCACACTGTCTGTGCTCACTCTGACACTGCACACTGATCACGATCTCTGCTCTCACACACACTGTGCACACTGATCACTGTGTCTGTGCTCTCTCAAACACTTTGCACGCTGATCAGTGTCTGTGCTCTCACACACTGTGCACACTGATCACTGTGTCTGTGCTCTCACACACTTTGCACACTGATCAGTGTCTGTGCTCTCACACACTGTGCACACTGATCACTGTGTCTGTGCTCTCACACACTTTGCACACTGATCAGTGTCTGTGCTCTCACACACTGTGCACACTGATCACTGTGTCTGTGCTCTCTCACACATTTTGCACACTGATCACTGTTTCTGTGCTCTCACACACACACTTGTGCACGCTGATCACTGTGTCTGTGCTCTCTCACACACTGTGCACACTGATCACTGTGTCTGTGCTCTCACACACTGTCACACATCAGTGTCTGTGCTCTCACACACTGTGCACACTGATCACTGTGTCTGTGCTCTCACACACTGTGCACACTGATCACTGTTTCTGTGCTCTCACACACTGTGCACACTGATCACTGTGTCTGTGCTCTCACACACTTTGCACACTGATCACTGTTTCTGTGCTCTCACACACTGTGCACACTGATCACTGTGTCTCTGCTCTCTCACATCACTCTGTGCACACTGATCACTGTGTCTGTGCTCTCACACACTTTGCACACTGATCACTGTGTGTCACTGTGTGCTCTCACACACTTTGCACACTGATCACTGTGTCTGTGCTCTCACACACTTTGCACACTGATCACTGTGTCTGTGCTCTCTCACACACTTTGCACACTGATCACTGTTTCTGTGCTCTCTCACACTTTGCACACTGATCACTGTTTCTGTGCTCTCACACACTGTGCACACTGATCACTGTGTCTGTGCTCTCTGCACACACACTCTGCACACTGATCACTGTGTCTGTGTGCTCTCACACACACTGCACACTGATCACTGTGTCTGTGCTCTCACACACTCTGCACACTGATCACTGTGTCTGTGCTCTCACACACTGTGCACACTGATCACTGTTTCTGTGCTCTCACACACTGTGCACACTGATCACTGTGTCTGTGCTCTCACACACTGTGCACACTGATCACTGTGTCTGTGCTCTCTCACACACTGCACACTGATCACTGTTTCTGTGCTCTCACACACTGTGCACACTGATCACTGTGTCTGTGCTCTCACACACACTCTCACATCACTGTGCACACTGATCACTGTGTCTGTGCTGCTCTCACACACTGTGCACACTGATCACTGTGTCTGTGCTCTCACACACTGTGCACACTGATCACTGTTTCTGTGCTCTCACACACTGTGCACACTGATCACTGTGTCTGTGCTCTCTCACACACTGTGCACACTGATCACTGTGTCTGTGCTCTCACACACACTGTGCACACTGATCACTGTGTCTGTGCTCTCACACACACTTTGCACACTGATCACTGTTTCTGTGCTCTCACACACACTTTGCACACTGATCACTGTGTCTGTGCTCTCACACACACTGCACACTGATCACTGTGTCTGTGCTCTCTCACACACTTTGCACACTGATCACTGTTTCTGTGCTCTCACACACTTTGCACACTGATCACTGTGTGCTCTCACACACTTTGCACACTGATCACTGTGTCTGTGCTCTCTCACACACCATGCACAATGATCACTGTCTGTGCTCTCACACGCACTGTGCACACTGATCACTCTCTGTGCTCACAGACACTTGGCACACTGATCACTCTGTGCTCACTATGACACTGCACACTGATCACTATCTGTGCTGTCACACACACTGTGCACACTGATCAGTGTCTGTGCTCTCACACACTGTGCACACTGATCACTGTGTCTGTGCTCACACACACTATGCACACTGATCACTGTGTCTGTGCTCTCACACACTGTGCACACTGATCACTGTGTGCTCACAGACACTTGGCACACTGATCACTCTGTGCTCACTCTGACACTGCACACTGATCACTATCTGCGCTGTCACACACACTGTGCACACTGATCACTGTGTCTGTGCTCTCACACACTATGCACACTGATCACTGTACTCTCACACACACAGCACACTGATCACTGTGCTCACAGATACTTGGCACACTGATCACTCTGTGCTCACTATGACACTGCAGACTGATCACTATCTGTGCTCTCACACACACTGTGTACTCTGATCACTGTGTCTGTGCTCACACACACTGCACACACTGATCACTGTGTCCTCACACCAACACTGCACACTGATCACACTGTCTGTGCTCACTCTGACACTGCACACTGATCACGATCTCTGCTCTCACACACACTGTGCACACTGATCACTGTGTCTGTGCTCTCTCAAACACTTTGCACGCTGATCAGTGTCTGTGCTCTCACACACTGTGCACACTGATCACTGTGTCTGTGCTCTCACACACTTTGCACACTGATCAGTGTCTGTGCTCTCACACACTGTGCACACTGATCACTGTGTCTGTGCTCTCACACACTTTGCACACTGATCAGTGTCTGTGCTCTCACACACACTCTCACACACTTTGCACACTGATCACTGTGTCTGTGCTCTCTCACACATTTTGCACACTGATCACTGTTTCTGTGCTCTCACACACTTTGCACGCTGATCACTGTGTCTGTGCTCTCTCACACACTGTGCACACTGATCACTGTGTCTGTGCTCTCACACACACTTTGCACACTGATCACTGTGTCTGTGCTCTCACACACTGTGCACACTGATCAGTGTCTGTGCTCTCACACACTGTGCACACTGATCACTGTGTCTGTGCTCTCACACACTTTGCACACTGATCACTGTTTCTGTGCTCTCACACACTGTGCACACTGATCACTGTGTCTGTGCTCTCTCACACACTTTGCACACTGATCACTGTTTCTGTGCTCTCACACACTTTGCACACTGATCACTGTTTCTGTGCTCTCACACACACTTTGCACACTGATCACTGTGTCTGTGCTCTCACACACTTTGCACACTGATCACTGTGTCTGTGCTCTCTCACACACTTTGCACACTGATCACTGTTTCTGTGCTCTCACACACTGTGCACACTGATCACTGTGTGCTCTCACACACTTTGCACACTGATCACTGTTTCTGTGCTCTCACACTGTGCACACTGATCACTGTGTCTCTGCTCTCACACACTGTGCACACTGATCACTGTGTCTGTGCTCTCTCACACACTTTGCACACTGATCACTGTTTCTGTGCTCTCACACACTTTGCACACTGATCACTGTTTCTGTGCTCTCTCACACTGTGCACACTGATCATTGTGCGCTCTCACACACACACTGTGCACACTGATCACTGTCTCTGTGCTCACACACACTGTGCACACTGATCACTGTGTCTGTGCTGTCACACACACTGTGCACACTAATCACTGTGTCTGTGCTCACACACTCTGCACACACTAATCACTCTGTCTGTGCTCACTCCGACACTGCACACTGATCACTATCTGTGCTGTCACACACACTGTGCACACTGATCAGTGTCTGTGCTCACACACACTCTGCACACTGATCACTGTGTCTGTGCTCTCACACACTCTGCACACTGATCACTGTCTGTGCTCACTATGATACTGCAGACTGATCACTATCTGTGCTGTCACACACACTGTGCACTCTGATCACTGTGTCTGTGCTCACACGCACTGCACACACTGATCACTTTGTCTGTTCTCACACCAGCACTGCACACTGATCACACTGTCTGTGCTCACTCCGACACTGCACACTGATCACTATCTCTGCTCTCACACACACTGGGCACACTGATCACTGTCTCTGCTCACACTGTGCACACTGATCACCATGTCCTTCTCACACACACGCAGGCTGCTCTCAGCACCGCAGTTGCATTTCCCTGTTCTGGGTCCTTTCTGGGGGGCTCGGGGCTGTGTTCTCAGTGGCTCAGGGCTGTATTCTCAGTTCGGCACAGCCCCGCGTATCTTTCTCTCCCTCCCGATGCTTTACGCCTTCCTTCCTCCCTCCCGCACCTCTTAATTAGCTGCTCGCCGCCAGGCGCCGGGGCGGCGGTGTCAGCGCTGACACAACTTTCTCAGGGCACCTTCTCAGCTGGCAGGCACTGACCGCAGGGCTCTGAGCGCTGCTGGGGTGGGAGCGAGCGCAGGCGGCACAGGACGCTGCTGCTGGCTGCTGCGGGCTGCTGCTGTGGCTGGAGACACTTGAAGAGAGGTGCATCACAAACTCACAGCAACATCCAGCTTGGAGCAGACCCTCAGGAGCAACAAGTCCAACCCCTGACCTTACTCTCCAAGGGTCACCCCTAAACCAGAGCCCCAAGCACCACATACAAACCACCTTGAAACACCTCCAGCCTAATGGGGACTCCACCACCTCCTGGGCAGCACATGCCAGTCCCTGACCACTCTTGCTGGCACTAAATGCTCCCTCTGTCCAGTCTGAAGCTGCCCAGTGGCAGCTTGAGGCTGTTCCCTCTTGTCCTGTCACTAATTCCCTGTCAGCAGAGGCCGGCATCAACCTCTCCACAGCCTCCTTTCTGGGAGCTGGAGACAGCCATGAGCTCTGCCCTCAGCCTGCTCTGCTTCACACTAACCATCCCCAGCTCCTTCAGGCTCTCCTCATCAGATTCATTCTCCATACTTGAAGCAGCACAAACCAGTGCAGTGATGGTGCAGGTTCACCTTCTCTCACTGAAGGAGAGGTGATTTTTCTATCCAGTCTGTAAGTGCTGCAGGCAGTTGCACAGCCCAGCCCTGCCCCTGAGCAGCAGTGCCCCGATGTGTGATTCGCACCATGGCAGAGGCTCCTGCACCACCCTCCTGCTCTCTCTTCCATTCACCTCCTTCCCAACAGCTTTGGTCTGGCACAGAGATAGGAATGGCAGAGCTCTGACCAGCCTGGGGCACAGGAGGAACAAACAGGGGTATGTAGAGGACAGAGAGGTTCCTACCCACAGCTGGCACAGGAGGGAGCAGCTCTCTGGCCCCAAGCACTCCTCACTGCCCATTGCTGGCACAGCAGTGGGGAATAGAATAGAATGAATAGAATAGAATAGAATAGAATAGAAGAATAGAATAGAATAGAATAGAATAGAATAGAATAGAATAGAATAGAATAGACCAGGTTGGAAGAGACCTTCAAGATCATCAAGTCCAACCTATCATCCAACACCACCTAATCAACTAAACCATGGCACCAAGCACCCCATCAAGTCTCCTCCTGAACACCTCCAATGATGGTGACTCCACCACCTCCACGGGCAGCCCATTCCAATGGGCAATCACTCTCTCTGTATAGAACTTCTTCCTAACATCCAGCCTAAACCTCCCCTGGCACAGCCTGAGACTGTGTCCTCTTGTTCTGGTGCTGGCTGCCTGGGAGAAGAGACCAACCTCTGCCTGGCTACAACCTCCCTTCAGGTAGCTGTAGAGAGCAATAAGGTCACCCCTCAGTCTCCTCCAGGCTAAGCAACCCCAGCTCCCTCAGCCTCTCCTCATAGGGCTTGTGTTCCAAACCAACTTCGTTGCCCTTCTCTGGACACATTCCAGCAGGTCAACATCCTTCCTAAACTGAGGGCCCAGAACTGGACACAGGACTCAAGGTGTGGCCTAACCAGTGCAGTGTACAGGGGCAGAATGACCTCCCTGCTCCTGCTGGCCACACTCTTCCTGATGCAGGCCAGGATGCCATTGGTGTTCTTGGCTGCCTGGGCACACTGCAGGCTCATGTTCAGCCTCCCATCAACCAGCACCCCCAGGTCCCTCTCTGCCTGGCCACTCTCCAGCCACTCTGACCCCAGCCTGTAGCTCTGCATGGGGTTGCTGTGGCCAATGTGCAGAACCCGGCACTTGGATGTGTTCAATCTCATGCCCTTGGACTCTGCCCATCTGTCCAGCCTGTCGAGGTCCCTCTGCAAAGCCTCTCTGCCCTCCAGCAGATCAACTCCTGCCCCCAGATTGGTGTCATCTGCAAATTCACTGATGATGGACTCAATGCCCTCATCCAGATCATCAATAAAGATGTTGAAGAGCATGGGGCCCAGCACTGAGCCTTGGGGCACACCACTAGTGACAGGCCGCCAGCTGGATGTGGCACCATTCACCACCACTCTCTGGGCTCGGCCCTCCAGCCAGTTCCTAACCCAACACAGTGTGCTCCTGTCCAAGCCATGGGCTGATAGCTTGGCCAGGAGTTTGCTGTGGGGACGGTGTCAAAGGCCTTGCTGAGGTCCAGGTAGACCACATCCACAGGCCTCCCCACATCCACCAGGCAGTCACCTGATCATAGAAGGAGATCAGGTTGGTCAGGCAGGACCTGCCCTTCCTAAATCCATGCTGGCTGGGCCTGATCCCCTGGTCATCCTGTAAGTGCTGTGTGATCGCACTCGAGATGACCTGTTCCATAATCTTGCCTGGCACTGAGGTCAGGCTGACAGGCCTAGAATTCCCTGGCTCGTCCCCAACTGGCCCTTCTTGTGGATGGGCACCACGTTGGCCAGCTTCCAGTCTTCTGGGACCTCTCCAGTGAGCCAGGACTGCTGAAAAATGATGGAGAGTGGCTTGGACAGCTCATCTGCCAGCTCCCTCAGCACCCTAGGATGGATCCCATCTGGTCCCATGGACTTGTGGGGGTCCAAGCGGCTCAGAAGATCTCTAACAGCCTCCTGGAGCAGCGGGAAACTATGCAGCTCTCTGGCTCTTTCTGCCAGCTCTGCAGGCCAGCTGTCTGGAAGACGTTCTTTCCTGCTAGTGAAAATTGAGGCCAAGAAGGTGTTAAGTCCCTCTGCCTTTTCCTCATCCTTTGTTACAACGTTCCCCTCTGTGTCCACCAAGGAGTGGAGGTTGTCCTTGCCCTTCTTCCTGCTATTGATGTATTTATAGAAGGACTTTTTGTTGTCCTTCACAGCAGAGGCCAGTCTAAGTTCTAAATGGGCTTTTGCCTCCCTAATTTTCTTCCTACAAGACCTAGCAACATCCCTAAACATTCCATAGGTTGCCTCCCCTTTTTTCCAAAGATGATACACCCTCTTTTTTCCCTTAGTTCTATTAGAAGTTCATTACCTATCCAGGCTGGCCGTCTGCCCCGGCGGCTCATCTTCCGGCACACTGGCACAGCCTGTTCCTGCGCCTTCAAGAGTTCTTCCTTGAAGTAGGTTCAGCTCTCCTGGACCCCTTTGTTTTTAAGGGCTGTTTCCCAAGGAACCTTCTGAGTTAGTTCCTTGAGTAGCCTGAAGTCTGCCCTCCTGAAGTCCAGAGTGGAGGTCTTCTTGCTGCCCCTCTTGGCTTGGCTGAATACCGAAAACTCAATTATCTCGTGGTCACAGCTCCCTCAGCCTCTCCTCACAGGGCTTGTGCTCAAGGCCTCTCCCCAGCCTTGTTGCCCTTCTCTGGACACGTTCAAGTGTCTCGATGTCCTTCCTAAACTGAGGGGCCCAGAACTGGACAGAGGACTCAAGGAGTGGCCTAACCAATGCAGAGTACAGGGGCACAATGACTTCCCTGCTCCTGCTGGCCACACTATTCCTGATGCAGGCCAGGATGCCATTGGCCTTCTTGGCCACCTGGGCACACTGCTGGCTCATGTTTAGGCGGCTGTCAACCAGCACCCCCAGGTCCCTCTCCACCTGGCTGCTCTCCAGCCACTCCGACCCCAGCCTGTAGCTCTGCATGGGGTTGCTGTGGCCAATGTGCAGAACCCGGCACTTGGACTTGTTGAATGCCATCCCATTGGACTCTGCCCATCTGTCCAGCCTGTCAAGGTCCCTCTGCAGAGCCCTTCTGCCCTCTAACAGATCAACATCTGCTCCCAACTTGGTGTCATCTGCAAATTTGCTGTTGACTGACTCAATCCCCTCATCCAGATCATCAATGAAGATATTGAACAGGATGGAGCCCAGCACTGAACCCTGGGGGACACCACTAGTGACAGGCCTCCAGTGGATGTGGCACCATTCACCACCACTCTCTGGGCTCGGCCCTCCAGCCAGTTCCTGACCCAGTGCAGTGTGATCCTGTCCAAGCCATGAGCTGCCAGCTTGGCCAGGAGTTTGCTGTGGGGGACGGTGTCAAAGGCCTTGCTGAAGTCCAGGTAGACCACATCCACAGCCTGCCCCACATCCACCAGGCAGTCACCTGATCATAGAAGGAGAAAATAATCCCTTTGGACAGACAACAAACATAAACTTAGACCTGTAAACTAACTTTGCTCTTTTCACTTCCTTCACTCTGGCAGATCCTGGCTCTGGCTCTTGCTGGCTCTGCTGGCCTTGGCTGTGCTCTTTGTTGTGGCTAAGTACCAGCAAACAGCTCTCTGCTTCTCTTGTCCCATGTATGGGGGGAGGGAGGGAAGAGGAGGGAGCTGTTGGTAACCCCCTGGTCTTGTCCAGGAGGCTCCTGTGTTGTTCATAGATTGTACATCTGTGTAAACATTGTGTATTTTGTACACATTCATGGCAGTCCATATCTCTGGATTGTAGCTGTGCTTGTAAACAGAGCTTCATCTGCTTCCCAGCTCACCTGGCCTGGCAACTTCATGTCAGGGGACCTTCAACCCACCACATAAAGGCAGGCCCTGAAGGTATTGCTTTGCCGGAAGAGAGCTCCTCAGCCAGCAGCGAGGTGCACACTGAAGCCAGGGACTGCCACTTCCCACAGACAAACATTTTGAGGTTACTCAGAACCCCAAAACACAGAAATGGTTTGGTGCAGTCAGCCAGGCCTTCTGTACCCCCAGCCCCAGACTGCTCCCAGAAATATATCCAAGTGCAGTTTCTGACCAAGCTGTGATCAGTCCTCAGCCCCCAGCCTGAGAACAACCCTTTGTTTGGTTTTGTTTTCTGAGGAGGGGCTGGGACAGGGCAGGAGGCAGATGAACAGGACACAGGTGTGCAGCCTGCTGCATTGCTGCCTTTTAGGTGCCTTTCAGCAGATGCAGGGCAGCTGGAGGCACCTCCAGTGCCACCCAGAGTGGCTCCTTGGGTCTGGGCAGCAGCCTGCAGCTTCCTGGCCTGGCCTGGCACGAGCCAGATGCATTGGCACACCTCAGGTGAGCAGCCTGAGCTTCCACTTCCAGCTGAATCACTGACTACTGTGTGCTGACTGCTGGACAGGGCTCTGTTACCACCCAGCACATGCATGAAAAGGCCAACTGCAGACACAGGTTTTGTAGACACATCTAAAGGTAAGTTACTGAAAGCTACTTCTTGAAGGTTCCTGTGATGTTCTTTCATGCAGTTTTCAAGTACAAACGGGGACAGAACCATACTGAAAGCTACAGCTTTGTACTCATAAGCCAGCACATTTCAGGATCTGAAATTCTCTTTATTTTTTGGGGGGAAAAAACCCAACAACCAATCCAACCCCAGTAACCATCCGAAGGAACACTTCCTGTTATGGAATAGAGAGAAGAAGATGCTGGGGTTATGTTTCTGGCAGCCTCAGAAGCACTGAAGCTTGGGATGGTCACACAGGACAGACCACAACCAGCAGGGAAAATAAAGAGAGCAAAGCAAAACATGAGGGAGCGTCTGGGCAGCTCTGCAGAGCAGCTCTGGCCCCTTGCAGGGTGGGCAAACACTTCAGAAGCATCCTGGCCACCACTGGGCAAAGGCAGCAGGGCTTGGTCTGGGACAATGCCAGCAGAGAATTTAAATCCAAAATATCCACCAGCTGAGGTCCCAGACCTACCCCACCTCCTCCTGGCCAGGGGGCCAGCAGGCACCTCCAGAGCATATGAAATCTGGAGGAACCCAGGCTCCCAAAGGGCACCTTCTATCTAGGGCATCACAGCCACACAGGGGGTTGTGCCCCTACCATCCAGTCATCCCTACCCAAACTCACATCCCCGGAGCTCTGGGCTGCCTGCCCCGTGACCCAGCAGCCAGCACAGGGCAGACACACAGCAGCCTGCTCCCAGATCCTACAGCAGGGGAAAATACATTGCCACAAAGTGGTGGTTTCACTGGAACTAGCAGAAATAACACCAGAACACCTGAGCAGAACCTGGCAGAACACTGACATCTCCCCAGGCACGTGGCTGGCTGGTGGCAGCATGCAGAGCACAGAGCTGTGGAGGCCGCAGCCATGTCCTCCGCTGCTGTGGATGCCTGCACTCTGCGTGCCAGGATGCCAGCCCTGACCTGCACCAGACCTGCACCTGACCTTAATCTGACCAGATCTGACCTGCACTGGACCAGGTCTGACCTGCACGTGACCTGAACCTGACCTGCTCCTGACCTGCATCTGACCTGTTCCTGAGCTGCACTTGACCAACACCTAACCTGCTTCTGACCTGATCCTGATCTGATCCTGACTTGCACTGGACCAGGTCTGACCTGCACTTGTCTAGGTGTGACCTGCTCCAGACTGGAAACTGACCAACACCTGTCCTGCTCCTGACCTGCACTAGACCAGGTCTGACCTGCACCAGACCTGCACTGGACCAGTTCTGACCTGCTCCTCACCTGAACCTGAGCTACACCTGACCTACTTGTGACCTGCACCTGAGCTGCTCCTGACCTGTTCCTGACCTGCACCCGACCTTCTTGTGACCTCCTCCTGACCTGCTCCGGACCTGTCCTGCTCTGCCCCTGACCTACACCTGACCTTCTCCTGATGTGATGGGTTACACCCATCCTGAAAGCAGAGAGAAGGCTTGTGAGAGCCTTGCTCTCTCCCAGAGGAGGTTTTCCCCCTGGGAAACTGAGTTAGTCTGTTCCACTCCCCCTCCCTGTCCAGCAAGCCCTATAAAAAGGAAGACACTGCAGGCACGTTGCTCTCTTTTGCTCCTGCCTTGCCTGGACAAGAGGACTGCTGCTGGCTTCCTGCTTCTCTGCCACATGGTCAGGCCTGGTCCTCCCGCTCCCTGCTACATCCACACCTCTTCAATGGACTCCAAAGGACTGGTTTTGTATACATATTTTTCCCCATCCATCCTTGTTCCTTACCCTTGTGAACCCTTCCTGTTATTGTTACATATATATATATATATATATATATATACATATATATATATATTGTTTAAAGAAAATTCTTTACCTCTTATGGGAATCCTGTCTGCCAATCCTGGATGCAAATCACCTTGTGATTGCATCATGAATTGAGATGTGCCCCAACAAAGGATAACTGGACTGCAGCTGGCCTACAACAATGACCCAAGGACCCAGCCATCAATACCTTCAGGACAAGATAATTTCCAGCCATCAGATACCCCAGGAAGGATGGTGAGACAATGGAATCACCACCTGTTTCCTGATGTGTAATGAGTGTGTGGGTAGGTAAATGGAGAAGGAGGAGGTGGAGGCGGCACCCCCTCCCCCCCCCACCATCCAGACCCCTGCCCAAACACAAAGGAATACACAGAAAGATTTCCTGGGGGACAATACCTGGACACTTGCCTAAGGATGATGTCCTGGGGAACAGTACCTGGACACTTGCCTAAGGATGATGTCCTGGGACCATTTCCTGGGGAACAATACCTGGACACTTGCCTAAGGGCTAAGAACTGTATAAAAAGACTTGAGCAATACTGGCAAGACAGAAGCAAGAAGACAACACCACATGCTGGAAACATCACGGGGCAACACAACAGATCCTGGACTTCAAAAACCCTCTCTCCACCTCTGACCCTTTCCTACTTTCTCCTTCTTCTCCCTATATCTATTCCTTCGCTCTCTCTCCCTCTCTATTCTCTCTCTCTCCCCTTCTGATCCATCCACTTTATGTAATAAACAGCCTGGCTGTTGATATTTTGGCCTCCTCTGTGCCTCTCATTTCACAACACAGGAATATTCAAGAGAACGGAGTCTCTCTCCCTCTCCGGACTGAGACACCTCTCTACTTCCAAACCAACTCCAAGTTATTTCTGGGTAGACTTGCTCCTTCCCTTTCTTTTTCTCTTGATTGGGAAAGAGGAGGGAGGAGTGGGAAAGGGATTCTCAGCCTTGCCCCCCATCTGAGCTCTTAAATCCCAGTTAAGGCTCAAACCACCACACCTGACCTGCACCTGACCTGAATCTGACCAAGTGTGACCTGCACTGGATCAGGTCTGACCTGCACCAGACCTGCACTAGACCAGTTCTGATCTGCACTTGACCTGAACCAGACCTGCACCTGAACCTGACCTGCAACTGACCTGCTCCTGTCCTGCACCTGACATGTATCTGACCTTCTCCTGACCTGCAACTGACCTTAATCTGACCAGGTCTGACCTGCACTGGACCAGGTCTGACCTGCTCCTGACTTGCTCCTGACCTGCACTTGACCTGGTCCTGACCTGCTCCTGAGCTGCACCTAACCTGCTCCTGACCTGCACTGGACCAGGTCTGCCCTGCACTTGACCTGGTCCTGACCTGTACCTGACCTGCATTTGACCTGGTCCTGTCCTCCTCCTGACCCGCTCCTAACCTGCACTTGACCTACAGCTAACCTTAATCTGATGAGGTCTGACCGGCACTGGACCAGGTCTGACCTGCACCTGACCTGTTCCTGACCTTGTTGTGACCAGCTCCTGACCTTCACCTGACTTGCACCTGACCTGCTCCTGACCTGCTTGTGACCAGCTCCTGACCTGTACTGGACCAGGTCTGACCCACACTTGACCTGCACCTGACCTGCACCAGACCTTAATCTGACCTGGACCAGACCCGCACAGGACCAGGTGTGACCAGACCCTGACCTGGCTCTGACCTGCTCCTGACCTGACCCTGACCTGCACTTGACCTGAACCTGGCCTGCTCCTGACCAGCAACTGACCTTGATCTGACCTGCACTGCACCAGGTCTGACCTGCACCTGACTTGCTCCTGACCTTGTTGTGAACAGCACCTCACTTGACCCTGACCAGCTCCTGACCTTCACCTGACCTACACTTGACCTGCTCCTGAGCTGCACCTAACCTGCTTCTGACCTGCACCTAAACTGCACTTGACCTACATCTGACCTTAATCTGATGAAGTTTGACTTGCACTGGACCAGGTCTGACCTGCACCTGACCTGCAAGTGACCTTAATCTGACCTGCACCAGACCTGCACTGGACCAGGTCTGACCTGTGCTTGACCAGAACCTGACTTGCTCCTGACCTGCACTTGACCTGGTCCTGACTTGCTCCTGACCTGCACTTGACCTGGTCCTGACCTGGTCCTGACCTTCACCAGTCCTGTTCCTGACCTGCTCCTGACCACCTCCTGACCTGCTCCTGACCTCCAGTTGACCTGCTCCTGACCTGAATCTGACCAGGTCTGACCTGCACTTGTCTAGGTCTGACCTGCTCCTGACATTCTCCTGACCTGCATCAGACCTGCACTAGACCATTTCTGACCTGCACTTGACCTGACCCAGATCTGCACCTGAACCTGATCTGAACATGACCTGCTCCTGACTTGTTCCTGAGCTGCACTTGACCTGCCCCTGACCTAACCCTGACCTGCACTTGACCTGAACTTAACCTGCCCCTGACCTAACCCTGACCTGCACTTGACCTGAACTTGCCCTGCACTGCACCAGGTCTGACCTGCTCCTGACCTGCACTTGACCTGCTCCTGACCTTCTTGTTACCTGCTCCTGACCTGCTCCTGAGCTGCACTGGTCCAGGTCTGACCTGCACTTGACCTGCACTGGACCAAGTCTGACCTGCACCAGACCTGGTCCTGACCTGGTCCTGACCTGATCCTGACCTGCACTTGACCTGCTTCTGACCTGCTCCTAACCTGCACTTGACCTGCAAGTGACATGCAACTGACCTTAATCTGACCAGGTCTGACCTGCTCCTTACCTGCTTCTGACCTGTTCCTGAGATGCATCTGACCTGCATTTGACCCACATTGGACCAGGTCTGACCTGCACCAGACCTGTTCCTGACCTGAACCTGACCTGCATCTGACCTTAATCTGATGAGGTGTGACCTGCACTGGACCAGGTCTGACCTGCTCCTTACCTGCTCCTGACCATCACCTGACTTCCTCCTGACCTGCTCCTGACATGCTCCTGACCTGCTTGTGACCTGCTCCTGGCCTGAACCTGACCTGCACCTGACCTGCTCCTCACTGCACCTCACCTGTTCTTGACCTGCTCCTGACCTGCACTGGACCAGGTCTGACATCCACCAGTCCTGCACCTGACCTGCTCCTCACTGCACCTCACCTGTTCTTGACCTGCTCCTGACCTGCACTGGACCAGGTCTGACATCCACTGGTCCTGCACCTGACCTGCACCTGACCTGAATGTGACCAGGTCTGACTTGCACTGGACCTGGT
This sequence comes from Picus viridis, assembly GCA_033816785.1. Classification (NCBI taxonomy): domain Eukaryota; kingdom Metazoa; phylum Chordata; class Aves; order Piciformes; family Picidae; genus Picus; species Picus viridis. The sequence continues at coordinate 87,612,456 of CM066606.1, read as the reverse complement.
CTGACCTGCCCCTGACCCGCCTTGGACCAGGCCTGGCCTGCAGCGCAGCTGCCCTGCTCCCACCCTTCCCTTGCCGCCCGGAGCCATGTGTCTGCTCCGGAGCCCAGCGCTGACTCTCCGCAGAGCCGATGTCTTTCTTTGGCCAGGGTCACGTTTTGCCTCTCCTGGTAGCAGCCTCATGGTGCAGGGCACAAGCAGTGCTTACATTTTGATCCCAGGGAGGAGTGGGGCCAGGAGGAGCTGTAACACAGTGCACACAAAGGAACCCCAGCGCAACATTGCAACACAAAAGCTGCTTTGTCCCCGCTTGTCTCCTGCACACAGAGGCCAAAACAGCCCTCTCCTGGTTCACCTTCTTTTGTGTGAGTGGATTAAAAGTAAGATTAACCAACTGTCAAAAAGCATGTTAAATGATAGCTTCTGCTAGTAAAAAATTCTGATGGTTCTAAAGCTCTGTTGGTGGCCATCTTGGCCTAGGAGCTTTAATATAAATGAGTCTGGCGAAGGCAGGGATGGGGGAAGGAGTCCTGGCGGCGAGGGCGGCACAGGGGGAGGAGGAAGCTGTTAAAAATGAGCAGTCCCTGCAGAAAGAAGCATCCCCCGGGAGCAGGGCTTGGTTTGCACACGCACAGATCCGCACCCAGGAGCAGCTGGACACAAACACTGTGCTCTGCCCGTCCAAGGGGCAGCACCCCACCGCCCTGTGGCTGTTTGCTGAAGGCAACAGCAGTGCCTGCAGCCCTCTTTGCTGCTGGATTGCTGCATCCACATCCTGATCCTTCGCTGACTGTCATGCACCCTGAGCTGCCCTGCACAGCATAGCCCTCTGCAGCCAGCACATGCCCATGGCAGAACCACCAGGAGGGCCCTGGCACCCCTGCTGGGGACCCCTGTGCAGGACAGCTGGAGTTACACCTCAGGGGGCTGGCACAGAAGCAGCTTCATGCCCAAGGGAAAACACAGGGCATGATGTGCTGAAAGTAAGTTTCCTCTTTATTCTCCACTGATGTCATCTCTGGGTGGGCAAACTACTCACAGCAGCACAGAATCTGCCCTGGGGGTTACTGGGTCACTCCACCAGCAAAGCCACAGGATGACTTACAGGACATGAGTGGGTCTATAACTGGGGTCCTGTCCACCAGTTCAAGCAGCTTCCTTCCTTCTTCCACAGTGTGGAGCCCCACAGAAGGGCAGCTCCCACCTCACTGGCTACCAAAGCCCAAGCTGTGAACACTGATAGTAGTTCCATGTCTGGGGAGAAGCTCTGTGCCCTGCAGAACCATGGACCTCAGACCAAACCCCCAAGCCTGGGCCATGGGGGACTGTCCCTTCCCCTCCAGCCCAGACCTCCCAGCAGTGTGAGCTTCGTGGGACAGGCAGCCAGAAGGCATTATCAGACTGAGAGACAATGAAAACTGCAAAACCCAACCAAAGAATGGAAATCATTGCCTTGATCTCTCTAGTTTTTGCACTGACTTTTTTCATAATTGGAGGGCTCCAAAGTGGCCTCCACAGGCACCAAACCTCTGGGAGGTGTCTCTGCCTTTGTAGCTGAAATACAGAACAGCAAGAGAGCAGGAACGACAGCCAAGCATCCTGAGGTGCAGAACCCCTGCCAGGAGCACTCCCTGAGGGGAAGGGGAATGTGATGGCACAGCCCCTGCAGCACAGAGCACAGTGCCCTGGGTCTGTGCAGCATCCTGCACCGAGAAAGGCAAAAGCTAAGCCTCCTAATGACCCAGAACAAAGAGCTGCACAGGACCCACAGCCGCCGTGGCCCGAGGCCGCCGCTGGTGCTGCTGTTCGCAGGGCAGCAAGCTGCGACCAGAGCTGCTCCTCCTGGGCCTGCCAGCAGAGACTGGTAACAGATTCCATAATGCACTGATGGTAAAACCTCTGCCCAAGGTCAGCAGGGGTCGGAACCCAGCCCCTGACCACCAGCCTGCACGGAGAGCAGCTCCCAGAGCTGTGCCAAACATCCTCTCCCTTCTCTGGCACCACAGTGACAGGCAGAGAGCAAGCACACAGCAAAGGCTTGGCAGAAGTTCTAAACCACGACCTGACAGAGGCTATCGAATATTATTGTAAACAACAGTGGGAATTGGATTGTTCTGCTGACTTTGATCGGGGTTTTGTTGGGTTTGGGGGTTTTTAGGTGGTTCGTTAGCTTGTTGATTTTTTGTTTGTTCCCCTCCCCTGAATAATTTTAGTTAACAGAGTTGAAAGAATAAGTTTAAAGAAGCTGACTTCATCCACTCCTAAAGCTTCGATTATCACAGAGCCTTTAAATTTCAGCTTCATTGAATACAGTATGATAATCTTTTTCTTTTTCCATCAAAAGGCAAATTAAAATATTCCTCTTATAATCCTTTTTGCCATTCCAGCTGCTGCCGAGGCTGCTGGAGCCGGCAGCCTGCTTGGGCCGGAGTGAGACATTTCTGCCCACACGAGGAATTGTTTGCACCGTGCCAGCATTTCTCAGCAGGGCGAAGGCAAACAAACGCGGGGCGCATCCCCAGCCGCGGCCCGGGCTGGCTCCCGAGGCATTGTTCCGCCGGCCGCGGCGCCGTGCAGGGCTGTGCCGGAGTCAATAGATGGCAGTCCGGCTCTGAACAACGGGACCCAGGCGGCGCGGAGCCGCCGAGAGCACCACAAAAGGGAGAGCTGGAAGGGGGCTGCTTGCGCTGCGCCTCACAGCACTTCGCAGTGCGGGCGCCCAGGCAAACTTTGCCATGGGTGCTGCGGAGGAACGCCGCTAAAATGGCCCCGGGACAGCGCCCGGGTGCCTGCTTGGGCTTGCGCTCAGAGCCTCCTGCCCGGGCACAATCCTCACCAGCTCACCCGAATCAGCTGAAATCCGCTGGCTGTAGCCGCGGCTAAAACACAGCAAAAACTCCTCAGCCCCTGCGGCGCAGCGACCCCCGCGACAGGGCTCTACGAACTCAAACTGCTCTGCTTTACCCTGCGGCCGACCTTCTTGGCCCCGGTTGTACCGGGAGAGTTTAAAGTAGGGAAACTCTCGTCTATTGAAAACGGAACTGGTTTCCTCCAGCGAGAAAGCACCCTGAGGACCTGGGAGCAACGCAGCTCCACTTTCGGTCTGTAAATAAATTCAACAAACACTTCTGCAGCATCTTTGCTTCTTGAGAGAGCAGCGCTGGCGGCCCTGCCTTGGCTGGCGAGGAGAACAGCTACAACGTTTAAACGACTCCCACGAAGCAGCTTCTCGAGGCTGTAATTTGTTTCTGACATGGAGCACATCCTTTACCACTGGTACTTAAATTCCTGGCTCAACCAGAGCACTGAACAGAACTTTGAGTCAGAATCAGTCTGCCCGTGCAAACCAAACGAAAAAGGGATATGTGCAAAGCCTCAGAAATGTGGATCATGTGCACATAATTTGGAGTTCACTGCAAAACAAAACAGTGATTTAATCAGCAGTGAGGGTCCAGCTCCACGTCTGTTTTTATCTTTGTGCACCTAGATTCCACCAGGTTTCAGAATGCCCCTAAAATGCACCAAGAAAGCCCCAAAGGCTGCTTGTAACAAACGTCCTCCACTGCTGCCTGCTGCACAGGGGCTGGGTTGGGCAAAACCTCCCCAGCTTCACGCTCAGGAAAGGCTGAACTCAGCACTCTGCACGATGCAAGGGAAACATTTTCTACCTCAGGTGCCCCAGATCCTGTCCCTGGGCCAGGTTTAAGCTTTCCCTATAAGAAGCATTTTCTGAGAGGGGACTGCAGCTTGCCTGCCTGATGAGGAATTTTCGGTGGCAAGCAAGACTGAAAATTAAACTAAGCCTTACCCCTCAGTACCACAGCAGCACAGGGCTGCACCCAGCCCACCTGCCTGTGAGAGCCCAAACAGCATCAGCATCCCTTTCACAAGCAGCTTGAGGGATGGCAGTGAAAGGCAGCATTTACTGTCCTCCTTCATCAAATGTTAGAGCAGCAAGCAAGAAGTGCTCAGAGCACATCAGCGAGCACACCTTTTGCTCACCATGGGGTTTGTTTCCCCTTGGTATATGGTTTGGTTTGTTTGGTTTTGGGGGTTTGGTTTGGTTGGTTTGTTGGGTTTTGGGGGTTTCTTTGAGTTTTGTTTGGGTTTGATTTGGTTTGGGGATTTTGTTGGCTTTTTTTGGTTGCTGTTTGGAGTGTGCATTGGTTTTAATTTTTCATTCTGCCTGTTTGTTTTAAAAAAAGTCTGCACCAATTCTGCTTCAAATACAAGCAAAAGCCAAAATACAACCAGAAGAAAGGGTGGAGGATTTGCAGAGCAGATCTTTGCTTTAAAACCATGATGCTGAAAAGACAAGGGAGAGCTTTTTCAGCACAGATTTCTCCTATTCATTGAATTTAGAGGCAAAAATAGAAGGGGGGAGGGGAAAGAACCAAAACCAAAACCAAACCCCAGAGCATTCCAGCACCATGCAGAGGTGGAAGCAACAAATTTTAAAGCATCTCCTGTTTAGTGCTCCAGAGAAAGAAGCACAGAGCTCAGAGCCATGAAGAAAAGCAGTGGACAAAGTTTGCTGCTTTGTTGTGGGTGGATGTCAGTGCTGAATCCTCCCCAAGAGCTGACGGCGGCGAGGCTGAGCTGGGCAGCAGTGACAGCAGAGACTCAGAGGAGCAGCAGAAGTCCACATCTCTGAAGGGGTTTTTATTTACAGCAATGCTGCAAATGGATCTGCTCGAGGTGTGCGATAGCAGCACGCTGAACGCCGCCGCAGCCAGCCAGAGCCCGCTGCAGCCAGCCAGACCCTGCTGCAGGTTTTAGCCAAATCTGCAGACAATTTGTTCAATTTTTGCTCAGCTTTGCACACCAGGGAAACACCTTCAGCAGAACACTGGTGCAGGGCACAAAGTTTTGGTTCCTTCTCTTGCTTCAGTGGCTAAAGATCAGCTAACGCAGGCCCGAGAAGCAGACGCAGCCAGGTCCTTACCCACCAGAAATCATCTGCTGAAGTTCACAAAGTGTTCCCTTCCTCATCCCTGCTCTGGCTGAGGCTTATTTCGCTGGTTTCAACAGAAAGCTCTGTCACACACAGTGGCTAATTACCAGCATCTGGGATCTCTGAGATGGGATCACTGCTTCTGCTGCACGCCTCCACGCAGACCTTGCCCTTTCTGCAGGGGCGCAGGCAGTCGCTGAGAGCAGAGTGCTGCCAGGCACTCACTTAAAGATTCCACTATGAAAACCAAACCACAGCTCCTAAAGACGTTTTAAAAAAGCAGTGGCAGTGTTTCATTGCATTCCTCAGCTCAAAACCTCTTCAGATGTTCATTATCTTCCCACAGAAGATGCTTGTCTATATTTTATGGTCAGCAGTTCACAGAGGAGTAAATAGGTTGGGGTGTAGAAGAAAATAAAAAAGGTGTTTCTACTTACTGTTAGGTGATACTGCCTCCATATTTCTGGGCAAGCCTGGAAAATAAAAATATTGATCAGCTAGGAGCATGAAACAAGGTGCTTTACAGCCTGTTGGTTTTGGCATAACACAGCATCCACCGGTGTCGGTCACAGGAAAATAAGAAGCTTAACTGAAAGGGTCTGCATTTCAGCTTCAGAAACCTGGCTAGACAGTTTAATTGAATTTTTACACTGCTTTAACACACTCCCTGCCATGGTCAGGCAGCCAGCAAGTTTGCTCCCTCTCCCCTTCCCCTCCGAAGGGCAGAAGTTTGGGACGGCAGCCTGCTTCTAACTGCAGTTAAGTGTTGGTGCTGCAAAACAAGCCGGACGGGGTGTGGACCCCGCGTGTTCTGACACACTCTGCACTGGCAGAACGTTTTGGGAAATTGATTCACAGGGTGCCCTTCCTCCCGCAGGAGCAGCAGCGTTTTAGTGTTTGTGCCCCTCGCCTCCATCCTAATCAAAACATAATTGTTACAAGTAATAATCCTCAGCAGCCGGCTGTCAGCCGAGCTGTAAACAAGCAGCAGAACAGATTGCTTTAATGTTTCTATTTTTACAATGACTTTTTCCCCACCCCCCACCCCCTTTTCTACTTTTTTTTTCTTTTTCTTTTTTGACTTGCCAGGCTGGCACACAAACTTGCAGCCCCTCGTGAGAAATGTTGCAGGGCAGGTTCCCGAGTGGCAGCAGTTAACACGACCAGACCGAAGAAGGATGAGACGCGGGCGGACCGCGCGGCTCCTCTCTCCTCCAGCACAAACCGGCACAGCCAGGGAGGCAGAGCTGACTTCCTCCGGGGTCCTTCTGACTCTCTGACTAAATCTACAACATTTCTGCCTTCCTTCTCTGAGCCCCAGGCAGGCAGAAAAAAGGGGCACTTTGTTGGCCATTGCAGTGCTGAGTGCGCACATGGCTGCCGCGGTGGGGACGCTCCGCGGCTGTTGCTTTACACATTTACCCTCCTGTGAGGGCAGCTCCTGGGTCCTGTGGACAATTAGCAGCCTGCCTGGCCTGTCCCAATCCCCACTGTTTTCAGAGGAAATTTTAGCTGTGGGATGGCTCCTGCCCCACCTGCTGCAGCCTCCCTGCTCCTTGCAAATGAGAGCTATTAACATTTCTTTACGTCTTGAACACATTTATTTTTATTGCCCCGTGCCTAAATTTTTGCTTCTTTCTGTTCTGACACAGCACGTTAATTAAAACAAACAAACAAACAAGCAAATGTTAATTAAATCAAGGAAACAAACAAAACCCCCAACACAAAATTAGCAACGAAGTACCTCCAAAAGGGGCCCAAATGCTTGCCAGTGGCCCGCTGGCCCAGGCAGTGTGCTCTGCCCTGGCTGTGAGGGTGGTGGAGATGGTTTTTTGTTTATTATTCATTCTGCAGCTAACAACACAATTTTCTGCAGGAAAATCTGCAGCCTGCTCGGCACGGTGGCTCCTCACACCCCACCTCCCCCGCCCCTGCTCAAACAGTGCCGGCAAATATTTGAGCTTTGTATTAGTGCTCTGTAAGGAAAGCGTGGGGGGGGGTGCCTGGCAGCCTGGCAGGGGCAGCCTGGCAGGGGCAGCCTGTGGCACCCCACAGCCTCAGCACCCTGTGCTGCCTCCCACGCACACAAAAGGATTTTCCTCCCTGAGCACTCGCGGGACACGGCAGGCAGTGGCTGCCCAGCTAGGAGCTTCCTGTGCCCAGAGAGGTTCTCTGCCCAGGCCCTGGCTGCTCTCTGCAGGCCACCAGCAGCACAGGCCTGGCTGGGCAGGCAGCAGAGGTGGCAGCAGTTATTTGTGCATTAGTTCTGGGTAGTTTTCCATTACCACAGAGCCCTGCACTAATGTGGTTGAAAAATCGCAATCAGCACCTTGGTCACACGCTGGCAAAATGCCACTCTGTGACATGACCTTTACTCACACAGCAGCTTTTTTGTAATGATAATAAAGAATAATAAATTATATATATATATAAATTGCTGTGTTTTTGAATATCACAGAATGTATTTGGTTGGAAGAGGCCCTTCAAGATCATCTAGCCCAAGCCTTCCAATACCCAGAGTAGTTTGGCTGAGGCTTTTTCCACCTGCTCGGAACATAGACATCACTTCCAGCAGAAATCTGTACCTCGGGGCAGGAAAGGGCAGTTGTCACCGCTGCCACCCAGCCCTGGCAGAGGCACAGCCCTGGCCCCTCAGCAGCACTAGGAAGAGGCAGGAGTCACACCAAGAGGAAGGTTTAGCCATCACCGCCTCGCAGGGGGCTTTAAGGCTGTGGGTGAACTTCAGGGAGGGAGGGAGGGAGGAGGAAGGTGTCAAGGGCAAGGTGTCAAGGGCAAGGTGGTCAGGCAGGTTCCTTCGCTCGGTGCAGCGCTGCTGATCAGCACAGCGATCGCTCAGAACTCCCGGAGCCCGCTGCAGGAGCCGAGAGCAGATGCCTGGCGAAACAGCGGCGCTGCGGGCGGGGCCCCGACTGCCCCGCACCGGCTGCGAGCCGCTGCCTGCATCTCCTACCAGCCAAGGACAAAAACTCTAATTAACAATTACCGCCGAGCGCTGGCTCCTCAAACGGAGAACGGAGGTGTGCTGGGGAAGAGAGCACAGCCAAACACAACCACCACCGAGCCTGCGATTCGCCTTATTTATTTAAAAGTATTTAACCGTGAATGGCCCTCGTTTAAAGAAAAGCCCCTGCGGTACACGAGTAACGACGGCGGAGTGATGAACTACATTAAAATAAAACTGCGTTTATTCGCTGCCCCAGCGCTCTGACCTTGCTCGCATGTAGATGTACCGGCACAAAAGGCGCCCGCCCGTGCGAGCGGGGCCGCCGCCGGCGGGGCCGCCGAGGTCCCGGCGCCGGCTTCCCCTGCCCGCGGCGGCGTCGGTTTGCAGGGGCGGTGGAGCCTACCCGAGCCAGGTCCAGCCGCGGCCGCCACGCCAGACGAGTCCAGGCCGGGTGCTGCGCGGTTCGGCCCGCGCTGGGTTTTATCGGGTGCTAATTATCGTTTTACCAGCGCGGCGGCTTAATGCGCCCGCCGTTTAATTCCCACTTCCCCGTCCTCGAACGTGCACATCAAAGGAAATAAAACACTCAATCTCCGGCAGCCCCTGACAGCAGACCGGGGCTCGAGTGCTCAATAGGCGAGGCCCTCACCACCAGTTCTCCTATTTCCACAACAATGAGCAAACACAAAACCGGCACTAAGAGGCCTTTCCTCCTTTCCGCTCCCCTCGGCCGGGCGTCCGCCTTACGCCGAGAGGGCCCTCGACGGCGGCGCGGCCGGGAGCGGCGCGGCCGAGCGGAGCAGCCTCGCTCGGAGCAGCCTCGCTCGGAGTCGAGCCGCCGCGCCGGGGAGCGGCAGCGCCGCCGCTGCCGCAGCCGCAGCGGCCGGGAAGGAGCCCGGCGCAGGCGCTGACAGCCGAGCGGGACGGGCCCGCGGCTCCCCGGGAGAAAATGTAGCTGTGATGAGTGACAGGGCTTGGAGGAAATATGTTCACAATCACAGACAGTGAAGGCCATGACCTAGATCGTTTAAGAGCTTGTCTTGTCAAATTATCAAAAGCTTCTTCCTCCCTGAATAAAGAGTGACATAAGTGAGTGTCAGGAAGCTGCGGGCTGACAAGCCAAGCATACAATAACAGCATGCACGTCACATCCCCGCCGAGCCCCGCCGCGGCTAGCGGCAAATCTTAATGAGAGCGCGGCTGGCCCAGGAGACGCGGGTCCCTGCTGGCGCCGCTGCTCATCTCGGAAAATCCTTCAGCTCCCAGCCGCTGACGGCCTGACACGACGGCTACAATTACTAAACACAACTTTTTAACAGAATCCTCTGGTGCTTTGTCAAAGCGCCGCCTGCGAGGAGCTGCCCCTGCCGCAAGCCGCCGCAGCCGAACAAAAGATTTGCCCAAACGCGCACCCCGCACGGCCCCGGCGGGGCGGCCGCCGCCGCGACGCTCGCACAATGCCGCCCGCCGCGGCCCCTCCTGCACCGGCAGATGTCCAGACCTCTGCCCCCGGCGCGCCTGGCACCGGGGCGGCTGGCATCGGCGCGGACCCGGCTCCGGCAGCGCTTCCTCAGGCTGACCATCGCCGATAGCGCCGACAGCCACCACTGCAGCCTGCACTGGGCTGCAGGGGCTCAGGGGTCCCTTCAAACCCTTTCCTCACGCTGACCATCGCCATCAACACCACATCCACCACTGCAGCCTGCCCAGGCAGGGGCGTTGGGCTGCAGGAGTTTAGAGGAGCTCAGAGGTCCCTGCCAACCCCCACCGTGCTGGGATCCCAGGGTTAGGTGGGCACTGACTCACTGCTGGCACAAAAACCAGGGAACCAGGGAAGGGCAAACTCCCTGTTTGCTGCCCAGAGGGGACCAAGGGCCTATGGCCCTGCCAGCAGGAATGGAACCGTGGGCCATGAGACCTCCAGCCAAGCCTAGGGCCTGGTTCACACGTCAAAGGCAGAAGGAAATCTTCCGGGGGAGGGAGGCTGATGGTAGCTCACATAGCCAGAGGGTGCCAGAACACATGGGGAAGGTGCTGGCCGAGGTCCTGGGCTGCTGCCCTGGCACCCTGGGGTCTGCAGACTCAGCTGTGTCTCTGCACAGGCTGGGCCAGCAGACACAGCCTGGCCCAAGAGCGCAGGGACTGGGCACTGGTGGCTGCCAGGCTGAGATCAGCCACCGGACCAAGCATGCCCCTGCTGCTCTGAAGGTAGCAGACCAGGGCACCCTGTCCTGCCTGGCACATTTGCCTGCTCCCTCACACAGACTGTGTAGGAAGTCTTCTCCCACCCCTGAGCTGGAACAAGCCTCAGAAGATAACCAAACTGCCCTGAAGCCTGCAGCATGCAGCAGCCTCAGGGGGTCTGAGGCTGCAGATGAGGGGCACATGGACAGCAGCACCTGTGCAAGGGCACACACCCAGCACACAGGCAACACACATCGGGCACACACGCAGCACACACCCTGCACACCCCCAGCACATACCCTGCACACCCCCAGCACACAACCTGCACACCCAAGCACACACCCTGCACACACCCAGCACACACCCTGCACACCCAAGCACACGCCCTGCACACACCCAGCACACACCCTGCACACCCAAGCACACACCCTGCACACAGGCAACACACATCCTGCACACACCCAGCACATGCCCTGCACACACCCAGCACACACCCTGCACACACCCAGCACACACCCTGCACACCCAAGCACACACCCTGCACACAGGCAAAACACATCCTGCACACATGCCGCACACACCCAGCACATCCAGCACACACCCAGCACACATCCTGCACACACCCAGCACATCCTGCACACACCCTGCAAACACCCAGCACACACCCAGCACATCCTGCACACACCCAGCACACGCTGAACACACCCAGAACATACAGCACACACCCTGCACACACCCCGCACACACCCAGCACATCCTGCAAACACCCTGCACGCAACCTGCACACACCCGCACACACCCAGCACATCCTGCACACACCCAGAACACACACTGCACATCCTGCACACACCCTGCACACACCCAGCACATCCTGCACACACCCTGCACACACCCAGCACATCCTGCACACAACCTGCACACACCCTGCACACACCCAGCACATCCTGCACACACCCTGCACACACCCTGCACACACCCAGCACATCCTGCACACACCCAGCACACACCCAGCACATCCTGCACACACCCTGCACACTCCCAGCACATCCTGCACACACCCTGCACACCCAAGCACAAACCCAGCACATCCTGCACACACCCTGTACACACCCAGCACACACCCAGCACATCCTGCACACACCCTGCACACACCCTGCACACACCCAGCACATCCTGCACACACCCTGTACACACCCTGCACACACCCAGCACACACCCCGCACACACCCAGCACACCCTGCACACAGCCTGCACATCCTGCACACACCCAGCACATCCTGCACACACCCTGCACACACCCAGCACATCCTGCACACACCCTGCACACACCCCGCACATCCTGCACACACCCTGTACACACCTCGCACACACCCAACACATCCTGCACACACCCAGCACATACCCTGCACACACCCAGCACATCCTGCACACACCCTGCACACACCCTGCACATCCAGCACACACCCTGCACACACCCTGCACACACACAGCACATCCTGCACATCCTGCACACACCCTGCACATCCAGCACACACCCTGCACACACCCAGCACATCCTGCACACACCCTGCACACACCCTGCACATCCAGCACACACCCTGCACACACCCAGCACACACCCAGCACATCCTGCAAACACCCTGCACGCAACCTGCACACACCCCGCACACACCCAGCACATCCTGCACACACCCTGCACACACCCAACACATCCTGCACACACCCTGCACACACCCAGCACATCCTGCACACACCCTGCACACACCCAGCACATCCTGCACACACCCTGCACACACCCAGCACATCCTGCACACACCCTGCACACACCCTGCACACACCCAGCACATCCTGCACACACCCTGCACACACCCTGCACATCCTGCACACACCCTGCACACACCCAGCACATCCTGCACACACCCTGCACACACCCTGCACACACCCAGCACATCCTGCACACACCCTGCACACACCCTGCACACACCCATCACATCCTGCACACACCCAGCACACACCCAGCACATGCTGCACACACCCTGCACACACCCAGCACATCCTGCACACACCCTGCACACCCAAGCACAAACCCAGCACATCCTGCACACACCCTGCACACACCCAGCACATCCTGCACACACCCTGCACACACCCTGCACACACCCAGCACATCCTGCACACACCCTGCACACACCCTGCACATCCTGCACACACCCTGCACACACCCAGCACATCCTGCACACACCCTGCACACACCCTGCACACACCCAGCACATCCTGCACACACCCTGCACACACCCTGCACACACCCATCACATCCTGCACACACCCAGCACACACCCAGCACATGCTGCACACACCCTGCACACACCCAGCACATCCTGCACACACCCTGCACACCCAAGCACAAACCCAGCACATCCTGCACACACCCTGTACACACCCAGCACACACCCAGCACATCCTGCACACACCCTGCACACACCCTGCACACACCCAGCACATCCTGCACACACCCTGTACACACCCTGCACACACCCAGCACACACCCCGCACACACCCAGCACACCCTGCACACAGCCTGCACATCCTGCACACACCCAGCACATCCTGCACACACCCTGCACACACCCCGCACATCCTGCACACACCCTGTACACACCTCGCACACACCCAACACATCCTGCACACACCCAGCACATACCCTGCACACACCCAGCACATCCTGCACACACCCTGCACACACCCTGCACATCCAGCACACACCCTGCACACACCCTGCACACACACAGCACATCCTGCGCACATCCTGCACACACCCTGCACATCCAGCACACACCCTGCACACACCCAGCACATCCTGCACACACCCTGCACACACCCTGCACATCCAGCACACACCCTGCACACACCCAGCACACACCCAGCACATCCTGCAAACACCCTGCACGCAACCTGCACACACCCCGCACACACCCAGCACATCCTGCACACACCCTGCACACACCCAACACATCCTGCACACACCCTGCACACACCCAGCACATCCTGCACACACCCTGCACACACCCAACACATCCTGCACACACCCTGCACACACCCAGCACATCCTGCACACACCCTGCACACACCCTGCACACACCCAGCACATCCTGCACACACCCTGCACACACCCTGCACACACCCTGCACATCCTGCACACACCCTGCACACACCCAGCACATCCTGCACACACCCTGCACACACCCTGCACACACCCAGCACATCCTGCACACACCCTGCACACACCCTGCACACACCCTGCACACACCCCACACACAGCCAGCACATCCTGCACACACCCTGCACACACTCTGCACACACCCCGCACACCCAGCACATCCTGCACACACCCAGCACATCCTGCACACACCCTGCACACACCCAGCACATCCTGCACACACCCCGCACATCCTGCACACACCCTGTACACACCTCGCACACACCCAACACATCCTGCACACACCCTGCACATACCCTGCACACACCCAGCACATCCTGCGCACATCCTGCACACACCCTGCACATCCAGCACACACCCTGCACACACCCAGCACATCCTGCACACACCCTGCACACACCCAGCACACCCTGCACACAGCCTGCACATCCTGCACACACCCAGCACATCCAGCACACACCCTGCACACACCCAGCACATCCTGCACACACCCTGCACACACCCAGCACACACCCTGCACACACCCAGCACACCCTGCACACAGCCTGCACATCCTGCACACACCCAGCACATCCAGCACACACCCTGCACACAGCCTGCACATCCTGCACACACCCAGCACATCCAGCACACACCCTGCACACACCCTGCACACACCCAGCACATCCTGCACACACTCTGCAAACACCCTGCACACACCCCGCACACACCCAGCACATCCTGCACACACCCTGCACACACCCCACACACACCCAGCACATCCTGCACACACCCTGCACACACCCTGCACACACCCAGCACATCCGCAGCACACACCCTGCACACACCCTGCACACACCCAGCACATCCTGCACACACCCTGCACACACCCTGCACACACCCAGCACATCCTGCACACACCCAGCACACACCCAGCACACACCCCAGCACACACCCAGCACATCCTGCACACACCCAGCACATCCTGCACACACCCTGCACACACCCAGCACATGCTGCACACAACCTGCACACACCCTGCACACCCAAGCACAAACCCAGCACATCCTGCACACACCCTGTACACACCATGCACACACCCAGCACATCCTGCACACACCCTGTACACACCCTGCACACACCCAGCACATCCTGCACACACCCTGCACACACCCTGCACACCCAGCACATCCAGCACACACCCTGCACACACCCAGCACATCCTGCACACAACCTGCACCCACACCCTGCACACCCAAGCACAAACCCAGCACATCCTGCACACACCCCCACACATCCTGCACACACCCAGCACATCCTGCACACACCCTGCACACACCCTGCACACACCCTGCACATCCAGCACACACCCTGCACACCCAGCACACACCCAGCACACACCCCGCACACACCCAGCACATCCTGCACACACCCTGCACACACCCTGCACAGCACACACACCCAGCACATCCTGCACACACCCTGCACACTCCCAGCACATCCTGCACACACCCTGCACACACCCAGCACATCCTGCACACACATCCTGCACTGCACATCCTGCACACACCCAGCACATCCTGCACACACCCTGCACACACCCAGCACATCCTGCACACACCCTGCACACACCCTGCACACACACCCTGCACACACCCTGCACACACCCTGCACACACCCTGCACACACCCTGCACACACAGCCATCCTGCACACCCTGCACACACCCTGCACACACCCCAGCACACACCCAGCACATCCTGCACACACCCTGCACACACCCAGCACATCCTGCACACACACACCCAGCACCCACACCCAGCACATCCTGCACACACACATCCTGCACATCCTGCACACACCCTGCACACACCCAGCACATCCTGCACACCCTGCACACGGCACTGCACACACCCTGCACACACCCATCACATCCTGCACACACCCTGCACACACCCAGCACATGTTGCACACACCCTGCACACACCCAGCACATCCTGCACACACCCTGCACACACCCTGCACACACCCAGCACATCCTGCACACACCCTGCACACACCCTGCACACACCCAGCACACACACCCTGCACACACCCAGCACACCTGCACCCTGCACACCCTGCACATCCTGCACACACCCTGCACACACCCAGCACACACCCTCCTCCTGCACACACCCTGCACACACACCCAGCACATCCTGCACACCCTGCAGCACCCTGCACACACCCCACACACACCCTGCACACATCCTCCTGCACACACCCTGCACCCAGCACACACCCACATCCTGCGCACATCCTGCACACACCCTGCACACATGCACACACCCAGCACACATCCTGCATACACCCTGCACATCCAGCACATCCTGCACACACACACCCTGCACACACCCTGCACATCCAGCACACACCCTGCACACACCCTGCACACACACAGCACATCCTGCGCACATCCTGCACACACCCAGCACACACCCTGCACACACCCAGCACATCCTGCACACACCCTGCACACAGCCCGCACACACCCAGCACATCCTGCACACACCCTGCACACACCCCGCACACACCCAGCACATCCTGCACACACCCCGCACACACCCCGCACACACCCAGCACATCCTGCACACACCCTGCACACACCCAGCACATCCTGCGCACATCCTGCATACACCCTGCACACACCCAGCACACCCTGCGCACACCCTGCACACACCCAGCACATCCTGCACACACCCTGCACACACCCAGCACATCCTGCACACACCCTGCAGACACCCTGCACACACCAAGCACATCCTGCGCACATCCTGCATACACCCTGCACATCCAGCACACACCCTGCACACACCCAGCACATCCTGCACACAGCCTGCACACACCCTGCACATCCAGCACACACCCTGCACACACCCAGCACATCCTGCGCACATCCTGCACACACCCTGCACACACCCAGCACATCCTGCACACACCCTGCACACACCCAGCACATCCAGCACACACCCTGCACACACCCAGCACATCCTGCGCACATCCTGCACACACCCTGCACACACCCTGCACACACCCAGCACATCCTGCACACACCCTGCACACACCCTGCACACACCCAGCACATCCTGCACACACCCTGCACACACCCCGCACACACCCAGCACATCCTGCACACACCCTGCACACACCCTACACACACCCAGCACATCCTGCACACACCCTGCACACACCCTGCACACACCCAGCACATCCTGCACACACCCGCACACACCCCGCACACACCCAGCACATCCTGCACACACCCCGCACACACCCCGCACACACCCAGCACATCCTGCTCACACCCCGCACACACCCCGCACACACCCAGCACATCCTGCTCACACCCAGCACATCCTGCACACACCCATCACATCCTGCACACACCCAGCACACACCCAGCACATGCTGCACACAACCTGCACACACCCTGCACACCCAAGCACAAACCCAGCACATCCTGCACACACCCTGTACACACCATGCACACACCCAGCACATCCTGCACACACCCTGTACACACCCTGCACACACCCAGCACATCCTGCACACACCCTGTACACACCCTGCACACACCCAGCACATCCAGCACACACCCTGCACACACCCAGCACATCCTGCACACATCCTGCACACACCCAGCACATCCAGCACACACCCTGCACACACCCTGCACACACCCAGCACACCCAGCACACCCTGCACACACCCTGCACACTCCCAGCACATCCTGCACACACCCTGCACACACCCAGCACATCCTGCGCACATCCTGCACACACCCTGCACACACCCAGCACATCCTGCACACACCCTGCACACACCCTGCACACACCCAGCACACCCTGCACACACCCAGCACACACCCAGCACATCCTGCACACACCCTGCACACCCTGCACACACCTCGCACACACCCAGCACATCCTGCACACACCCAGCACACACCATGCACACACCCAGCACACACCCAGCACACACCCAGCACATCCAGCACACACCCTGCACACACCCAGCACATCCTGCACACACCCAGCACATCCTGCACACACCCTGCACACACCCAGCACATCCTGCTCACACCCTGCACACACCCTGCACACACCCAGCACACCCTGCACACACCCAGCACACCCTGCACACACCTCGCACACACCCAGCACATCCTGCACACACCCAGCACACACCATGCACACACCCAGCACACACCCAGCACACACCCAGCACATCCAGCACACACCCTGCACACACCCAGCACATCCTGCACACACCCAGCACATCCTGCACTCACCCTGCACACACCCAGCACATCCTGCTCACACCCAGCACTCACCCTGCACACACCCAGCACACCCTGCACACACCTCGCACACACCCAGCACATCCTGCACACACCCAGCACACACCATGCACACACCCAGCACACACCCAGCACACACCCAGCACACCCAGCACACACCCTGCACACACCCAGCACATCCTGCACACACCTCAACACACATCCTGCACACACCCAGCACATCCTGCACACACCCAGCACACACCCTGCACACACCCAGCACATCCTGCACACACCCTGCACACACCCATCACATCCTGCACAAACCCAGCACACACCCTGCACACACCCTGCACACACACAGCACATCCTGCTCACACCCAGCACTCACCCTGCACACACCCATCACATCCTGCACACACCCAGCACACACCCTGCACACACCCAGCACATCCTGCACACACCCTGCACACACCCAGCACATCCTGCACACACCCTGCACACACCCTGCACACACCCTGCACACACCCAGCACATCCTGCACACACCCAGCACACACCCTGCACACACCCTGCACACACCTAGCACATCCTGCACAGCACCAGCACACACCCTGCACACACCCTGCACACACCCAGCACATCCTGCACACACCCTGCACACACCCCGCACACACCTAGCACACCCTGCACACACCCAGCACATCCTGCACACACCCTGTACACACCCTGCACACACCCAGCACATCCTGCACACACCCTGTACACACCCTGCACACACCCAGCACACACCCTGCACACACCCAGCACATCCTGCACACAGCCTGCACATCCTGCACACACCAGCACATCCTGCACACACCCTGCACACACCCAGCACATCCTGCACCCACACCCTGCACCCACACATACTGCACACACCCAGCACACCCTGCACACACCCAGCACATCCTGCACACAGCCTGCATATCCTGCACACACCCAGCACATCCTGCACACACCCTGCACACACCCCGCACATCCTGCACACACCCTGTACACACCTCGCACACACCCAACACATCCTGCACACACCCAGCACATACCCTGCACACACCCTGCACACATCCTGCACACACCCAGCACATCCTGCACACACCCTGTACACACCCTGCACACACCCCACATCCTGCACATCCTGCACACACAGCACATCCTGCACACACCCTGCACACACCCTGCACACACCCAGCACACACCCTGCACACACCCAGCACACCCTGCACACAGCCTGCATATCCTGCACACACCCAGCACATCCTGCACACACCCAGCACATCCTGCACACACCCAGCACACACCCTGCACACACCCTGCACACATCACATCCTGCACACCCTGCACACATCCTGCACACACACCCTGCACACACCCTGCACACACCCTGCACACACCCAGCACACACCCTGCACACACCCTGCACACACCCAGCACATCCTGCACACACCCTGCACACACCCTGCACACACCCAGCACATCCTGCACACACCCTGCACACACCCAGCACATCCTGCACACATCCTGCACACACCCTGCACACACCCAGCACACACCCTGCACACACCCAGCACACACCCAGCACATCCTGCACACACCCTGCACACACCCCGCACACACCTAGCACACCCTGCACACACCCAGCACATCCTGCACACACCCTGTACACACCCTGCACACACCAAGCACATCCTGCACACACCCTGTACACACCCTGCACACACCCAGCACACACCCGGCACACACCCAGCACATCCTGCACACAGCCTGCATATCCTGCACACACCCAGCACATCCTGCACACACCCTGCACACACCCCGCACATCCTGCACACACCCTGTACACACCTCGCACACACCCAACACATCCTGCACACACCCAGCACATACCCTGCACACACCCAGCACATCCTGCACACAGCCTGCATATCCTGCACACACCCAGCACATCCTGCACACACCCTGCACACACCCCGCACATCCTGCACACACCCTGTACACACCTCGCACACACCCAACACATCCTGCACACACCCTGTACACACCCTGCACACACCAAGCACATCCTGCACACACCCTGTACACACCCTGCACACACCCAGCACACACCCCGCACACACCCAGCACACCCTGCACACAGCCTGCATATCCTGCACACACCCAGCACATCCTGCACACACCCAGCACATCCTGCACACACCCAGCACACACCCTGCACACACCCTGCACACATCTAGCACATCCTGCACACACCCAGCACACACCCTGCACACACCCTGCACACACCCTGCACACACCCTGCACACATCTAGCACATCCTGCACACACCCAGCACACACCCTGCACACACCCTGCACACACCCTGCACACACCCTGCACACACCCAGCACATCCTGCACACACCCTGCACACACCCTGCACACACCCAGCACATCCTGCACACACCCTGCACACACCCAGCACATCCTGCGCACATCCTGCACACACCCTGCACACACCCAGCACATCCTGCACACACCCTGCACACCCTGCACACACCTCGCACACACCCAGCACATCCTGCACACACCCTGCACACACCCTGCACACACCCAGCACACCCTGCACACACCCAGCACACACCCAGCACATCCTGCACACACCCTGCACACACCCAGCACACACCCAGCACATCCTGCACACACCCTGCACACCCTGCACACACCTCGCACACACCCAGCACATCCTGCACACACCCAGCACACACCATGCACACACCCAGCACACACCCAGCACACACCCAGCACATCCAGCACACACCCAGCACACACCCAGCACATCCTGCACACACCCAGCACATCCTGCACACACCCTGCACACACCCAGCACATCCTGCTCACACCCTGCACACACCCTGCACACACCCAGCACACCCTGCACACACCCAGCACACCCTGCACACACCTCGCACACACCCAGCACATCCTGCACACACCCAGCACACACCATGCACACACCCAGCACACACCCAGCACACACCCAGCACATCCAGCACACACCCTGCACACACCCAGCACATCCTGCACACACCCAGCACATCCTGCACTCACCCTGCACACACCCAGCACATCCTGCTCACACCCAGCACTCACCCTGCACACACCCAGCACATCCTGCACACACCTCAACACACACCCTGCACACACCCAGCACATCCTGCACACACCCAGCACACACCCTGCACACACCCAGCACATCCTGCACACACCTCAACACACACCCTGCACACACCCAGCACATCCTGCACACACCCTGCACACACCCATCACATCCTGCACAAACCCAGCACACACCCTGCACACACCCTGCACACACCCAGCACATCCTGCTCACACCCAGCACTCACCCTGCACACACCCACCCATCACATCCTGCACACACCCAGCACACACCCAGCACATCCTGCACACACCCTGCACACACCCAGCACATCCTGCACACACCCAGCACACACCCTGCACACACCCAGCACATCCTGCACACACCCTGCACACACCCTGCACACACCCAGCACATCCTGCACACACCCTGCACACACCCAGCACATCCTGCACACACCCAGCACACACCCTGCACACACCCAGCACACCCTGCACACACCCTGCACACACCCAGCACATCCTGCACACACCCAGCACACACCCTGCACACACCCTGCACACATCTAGCACATCCTGCACACACCCAGCACACACCCAGCACATCCTGCACACACCCCGCACACACCCAGCACATCCAGCACACCCTGCACACACCCTGCACCCAGCACATCCTGCACACACCCAGCACATCCTGCACACACCCAGCACACACCCTGCACACACCCTGCACACACCCAGCACACACCCTGCACACCCAGCACACACCCTGCACACACCCTGCACACACCCTGCACACACCCAGCACACACCCTGCACACACCCAGCACACACCCTGCACACACCCTGCACACACCCCGCACACACCCAGCACATCCTGCACTCACCCAGCACACCCTGCACACACCCAGCACATCCTGCACACTCCCTGCACACACCCTGCACACACCCAGCACATCCTGCACACACCCTGCACACACCCAGCACATCCTGCACACACCCAGCACACATCCCGCACACACCCTGCACACACCTAGCACACTCCCTGCACACTCCCTGCACACACCCCGCACAGACCCAGCACACCCAGCACAAACCCTGCACACACACAACACACACCCTGAACGCACCCTGCACACACCCAGCACACACCCAGCACATCCTGCACACACCCAGCACACATCCCGCACACACCCAGCACACCCTGCACACACCTAGCACACTCCCTGCACACCCTGCACACACCCAGCACACACCCAACACATCCTGCACACACCCAGCACACATCCCGCACACACCCAGCACACCCTGCACACACCTAGCACACACCCAGCACACACCCTGCACACACCCAGCACACACCCTGCACACACCCTGCACACACCCAGCACACACCCAGCACATCCTGCACACACCCAGCACACATCCCGCACACACCCAGCACACCCTGCACACACCTAGCACACTCCCTGCACACCCTGCACACACCCTGCACACACCCAGCACACCCAGCACAAACCCTGCACACACACAACACACACCCTGAACGCACCCTGCACACACCCAGCACACACCCAGCACATCCTGCACACACCCAGCACACACCCTGCACACACCCCGCACACACCCAGCACATCCTGCACTCACCCAGCACACCCTGCACACACCCAGCACATCCTGCACACTCCCTGCACACACCCTGCACACCCTGCACACACCCTGCACACACCCAGCACATCCTGCACACACCCAGCACACACCCTGCACACACCCTGCACAAACCCTGCACACACACAGCACACACTACCTGATGCACTCTGTCTGGGGCAGCTGCACACAAACACAGCTGCTCTGAAAACTTCAGGAGAATTTCCCAGGCTGAGCTGCTTCCCAAATTACTCCAGCTGATGCCTGTACACATCTGCAGGTCTGAGGGACAGAGACTGACCCAGCAGATGATCAATGGACTACCCTGACCGTGTCTATCAAAGTGCATCACTGAGCTGCCTCACAGCATGGCTCAGGCTGGAAGGGAGCTCAGAGCTCATCCCCTGCAGCCTCCCCACCCTGCCCAGGGACACTTCTCACTCACACTCCGCTGCTCAAGGCCTTGAACACCCCCAGGTAGGAGGCCACAGCCAGAGGCTCCCTGGGCAGCCTGTGCCAGAGTCTCACCACCCTGGCACTGCAGAACTTCTTCCTCAGCTCCAGTCTGACCCTGCTCTGCCTCAGCTCCAAACCTGAGGAGCTCCAGAGCTTCCTGAGATGTGAGATTCTCTTTACAGAAGCAGTGTGGGACCCCCAAGTGCATCACATCCAGACCCCCACAGGCCACTGCCCTGGCAGCTTCGGCTGCATGTCAGGCTGGCAGAGCTGCACAGCTCTCCTCAGGACCAGCACAAAAGTGCCACTACATCTTCAGTCAGCTCCTGGTCAGGCACAAAGCCAGAGCTGACCCTCTGCTGTCACGTTCCAGCTGCCCCACAGCCTCTGGGCTGTGCTGCCTGGCACTGGTGGAGATTACTGCTCAGGCCAAAGGTTATCCTGCTGTGCTCTGCAGCTTCAGAGGGGCTCTCTGGGGGCTCCCTCCACCAAGCAAGACCTCAGAGTGGAGATGTCCCTGGTTTCTTCCATTGTCAAGGCTGCTGATGTTCAGGAGGTTAGCATCAGCCTTGTCTCAGCTGAGCCTTCATCCTAGCCTTCATCATCCCCTTACAGGCCTCTTGCTGAAGTCAAGAAGGGTTTAGGGTTGGTTCTTGTGCAGACTGCCCTGGGTGCCCCTGCTCTGGCACGGGGGTTGGACTCAATGATTTCTGGAGGCCCCTTCCAACCTATAATGTACTCTGGTACTGTGATCCTGTGCTACTGTTTTGACTCTTTTACCAAGTGCCCCTTTTTCAGCCTCACTTCTGCACTTTCACTTTTAATCTGCCAGAGCTTAACTCACTTCCTGTTTTCTCCACTGCCCTACCTCAGGTTTCTTGTTTTCCCTGCCCTCTCTGACCCTGCCCTGTGGCCTCACAATCTGCCCTCTGCATTCTGCAGTGCCACCAGGCAAGGGGCAGGTAAGATCCTGCTGTCACCCCCCAGCAGGCACTGCCCAGGCAGCCTCCTGCCTGCAGGTTTCAGAGGCTACCCTTTGTGATTTAAGGGGCACCCAGGAGATGCCTGCTGGGATATGCCTGGTGGGGCTTTCATCTGGTGATGAGGAGGACTTAGAATAGAATAGAATAGAATAGAATAGAATAGAATAGAATAGAATAGAATAGAATAGAATAGAATAGAATAGACCAGGTTGGAAGAGACCTTCAAGACCATCGAGTCCAACCTATCATCCAACACCTCCTAATCAACTAGATCATGGCACCAAGCACCCCATCAAGTCTCCTCCTGAACACCTCCAGTGATGGTGACTCCACCACCTCCCCAGGCAGCACATTCCAATGGGCAATCACTCTTTCTGTATAGAACTTCTTCCTAACATCCAGCCTAAACCTCCCCTGGTGCAGCCTGAGACTGTGTCCTCTTGTTCTGGTGCTGGCTTCCTGGGAGAAGAGACCAACCTCTGCTTGGCTATGACCTCCCTTCAGGTAGTTGTAGAGAGCAAGAAGGTCACCCCTCAGTCTCCTCTTCTCCAGGCTAAGCAACCCCAGCTCCCTCAGCCTCTCCTCATAGGGCTTGTGTTCCAAACCCCTCACCAGCTTCGTTGCCCTTCTCTGGACACATTCCAGCAGGTCAACATCCTTCCTAAACTGAGGGGCCCAGAACTGGACACAGGACTCAAGGAGTGGCCTAACCAGCGCAGTGTACAGGGGCAGAATGTTGTACAGAAGATGAAATTACTCCACAGGAACTGGCTGGATATGTGCAAGACAGAAGAGCTGTCAAGGGGGAGTCAGAGGAAGGACACTTCAGGTGGCAGCTCTGACTGCTCCCCAGGAAAGGGGTGCAGAAATAAGCTCTCAGTGCTCTTAGGAGCAGAGAGCTCAGGGAGGGTGCAGCTGGCAGGAACAGCAGCTGCAGGCTGTTAACAGTCAAACACCAGGGGAGATGGAGAGCTCCCAGAGGTGCTGAGCACCATTTGCATGACCCATGTACCACTGCCTGTGGTGACCTGACACAGATGCTGGGACTTCCTGCCCTGACTCACACCTGCTGCAGCACAGGGCCAGGGCAGGAGCAGGATGGACACATGGACAGGACAGGTCAGGAGCAGGACAGACACACGGACAGGACAGGGCAAGAGCAGGATGGACACACAGACAGGCCAGAGCAAGAGCAAGACGGACACACGGACAGGACAGGCCAGGGCAGGAGCAGGATGGACACACAGACAGGACAGGACACAGCTGCTCTGCCCCTCCTGAAGATGTGCTCAGGGGGCACATGAGGAGTGGCCTCTCATGTCCACTGCAGAGCTACAGGCTCAGCCCTTCCCTGAAACTCATCTGCTCCATGACTGTGACACCAGGGGTGAGAAGCATGGCAGAGGCCATGGGACACCAGCTGCAACAGGGAGAGTTGTGCAGATGAAAGTTCTGCATGCAGGGAAAGGGAAGAGAAGGCCGGCCCAGTACCCCCCTCCCCAGGCCTGCCCAGTACCCCCTCCCCAGGCCTGCCCAGGATCGCCCTCCCCAGGCCTGCTGGAGCTGGATGATCTTGAAGGTCCCTTCCAGCCTGAAGCAGGCTGTGACTGTGTGACTGTGTGAGTCTCTCACGCAAGAGGAGGCTGTGCTGTGCCAGTGCTGTGCCAGGCTGTGTGTACTCACATCAGCGTAGTGCCCCTGCATGTGGCAGCGGTTGCAGAGCTTGTTCCAGAAGGGCTTCTCCAGGCAGTCCCTGAAGCAGTGCCCAGGCAAGGAGCAGTTCTGGCAGAAACGAGCTGGGCAGCTGTGCTGGAGGTGACCTCTCCTGGCACACAGGCAGCAGGGGGGAACTCTCTGTGCAGAAAGAAAGGAAGGAAGAAGCTCAGTGCAATGGTTTAGAAGACTGCAACCCCCCAGAACAATCAGAGAGGACATGGAGAAGCAGCTACCCCAGATAAATGCCTGCTTCTTGCTAGGAACCGCAGAGCTGTTTTGTTCCATCAAGGAAGCCAAGGGAAGAAGACTACAAGAGGAGCAAAACTCCAAGCTGTGTCTGCACACTCCCTGAACATTCTCCACCAGAAGCACTTCTGCTGTGCCCTGTGCCCTTGTCCCATGCCCCCAGTGAGTGCAGGAAAAGTAATCACTGAACAGAAAGTGTCTCACTCCCAGCAGCAGCGTTGGGCACTCTGCCTGAACCCCTCCTGGGTTTCTTTCCTAACAGGCTGATGGACAGAGGAACCTGGCACCCAGCATGGGCTGGTCTGGGTGCTATGCCACTCACTCCTGCGCAGCCAGCAGGCTGCTGGGGACATCCCTGGGCAAGGGACACTGTGCCAGAGGAGATGGTGCTTAGCCACTGAGCTGAGTGAGGCTCTCCCAAGCAGCTCTTGCTCAAGGATGGAGGAAGCTCCATCTGAACACCAGGAGGAACTTCTCTGAGGGTGTTAGGCCCTGGGGCAGGACCCCTAGAGAGGTGGTGGAGTCTCCATCCCTGGAGACCTTCAGGGCCTGCCTGGATGTGCTCCTGTGTGGCCTGCTTGAGGTGGCCCTGCTCTGGCAGGGGCTTGGACTCAGTGCCCTCCAGAGGTCCCTTCCACCCCCCCCACCGTCCTGTGGCTGGAGCTGCTGTACTCAGAGGGCCTTTGCACTGCTGGGTTTTCTTTTCCACTTCATTCTCTGCATCTCCCACCGTGACCTGGTCCCATTGCTATGCTCCCAGCCCTCTCCCTAGACCCACAAGGCCTGTGTGAGTGGCTGGCAAGGCCCTGAGTGCCAGCTGGACTCAGTCTGGCACAGCCCCTTGGCCATGTGCCTTGTGGGGCAACAAACAACACACTGAGGCCCCTGCCAGGGCCACGCTGGTACCTCCTCAGTGCCAGCATACCCCAAGGGGCAAGGGCTTGTCCCAGATGGGTGTAGTGTAGGGCCCAAGGTGCAAGGGTGAATGACAGCCTCAGGCACCAAGCCTTTGACAGCCGCAGTTGTGAGGCTCTCAAGAGACTGCCCCCACTCCTGCACAGGATCCTGACTGGTTTTGAAACCTCTAAGCCCTGGCACTGAGCTGCTCAGGGTTCTCTCCAAATGAATCTGCTCTGCAGTTCCTGCAGTCTCTCACACCCTGGTTCACTGCTGCCCCACATTTCCCTGAGAGTGGTCTGGGGTTTCCCTGGGTGGTTCTTCTTGAAAGTACATCTGAAGGACAATCTGCATCTCAGGACTGGTTCTGCAACATGACTGAAACTGTCTCTGTGCTGGGCTTGACTCTGCTGGCTCAGTTTACACTAACAGATTTCTTTTCCAGCAAAGGCCTCCACAAAGCAGTGAACTGTATGTAGTAACCTGCTCTGGTACAAGCCATCCTTCACCTTGAACCCCAGAACCATCACAGAACAGCTCAGGCTGGAAGGGAGCTCAGAGCTCATCCCCTGCAGCCTCCCCACATTGCCCAGGGACACCTCTCACCTACACTCAGCTGCTCAAGGCCTTGAACACCCCCAGGCAGGAGGCAGCCACAGCCTCCCTGGGCAGCCTGTGCCAGAGTCTCACCACCCTGGCACTGCAGAACTTCTTCCTCAGCTCCAGTCTGACCCTGCTCTACCTCAGCTCCAAACCATTCCCCCTGGTCCTGTCTCAGACACCCTCATGAGAAGTCTCTCTGCAGCCTTCCTGCAGGATCCCTTCAGGTCCTGGCAGGCAGCTCTGAGGTCCCCCTGGAGCCTTCTCCTCTCCAGGCTGCACACCCCCAGCTCCCTCAACCTGCCTCACAGCAGAGCTGCTCCAGCCCTTGGATCATCCTGGTGCCCCTCCTCTGGCCTTGCTCCAACGGTTCTGTGTCCTTCTTATGAAGGAGAACCTTCCAGTGGAATAAGAGACCATCAGAGAGTGGTGTGAGAGAAACCAGTGCAGTGCAGGTGTCCCACATACCTTTGGCACGGGGCAGTTCTTGGAGAGGTGGCCCTGCCTGGCACAGTTCCTGCAGGTGACATTCTTGTTGGCTGTGTAGTACCTGGCACCGCTGCGCCGCACAGCCCCGAAGTTGGAGATCTGAGCCTGCAGGGACAAGCAGAGAGGAAGGTGTCTCACCCCTGGGCTCACAGGCTCAAGGAATCCCTGGGGCTGGAGGGACCTTCGACACCCCAGCTCCAACCCCTGCCATGGACAGGGACACCTCCCACCAGCCCAGGCTGCTCAAGGCCTCATCCAGCCTGGCCCTCAACACCTCCAGGGAGAAGGCAGCCACAGCCTCCCTGGGCAGCCTGTGCCAGGCTCTCCCCACCCTCACCCTCACTCTCAATAATTTCTTCCTCCTCTCCAGTCTCAATCTGCCCTCTCCCAGCTCAAAGCCATTGTCCCTCATCCTGGCACTCCCAGCCCTTGTCCAAAGTCCCCTCCCAGCTCTCCTGGAGTCCTCCAAGTAATGGAAGTTGCTCTGAGGTCTCCCTAGAGCCTTCTCCAGGCTGAACAGCCCCAACTCTGCCAGACTGTGCCCACAGGGGAGGTCCTGCAGCCTCTGATCCTCAGTGTTGATAAGAGCTGCAGTCTGGCAGTGCTTCAGCCCCTGCAGGCACAGCTGCACAGCACTTGCTGAGCTGCGCTTTGGTTTCTCAGGAGCCTGAGCATGGAGAAGTCTTTTCACACTCTGCTCTTGTTCACACCCAGCTCTTGCTCACACTCAGCTCCTGGCCACTCTCAGCTCTTGTTAACTCTGAGCTCATTTGCACTCTGTTCTTGTTCACACTCAGCTCTTGCTCACTCTTAGCTCTTGCTCACTGTTTTTGCTCACACTCAGCTCTTGCTCACTGCTGTTGTTCACACTCACCTTTGGCTCACTCCTCTTGCTCACACTCAGCTCTTGTTCACACTTGGCTCTTGCTCACACTTGGCTCTTGCTCACTGCTCTTGCTCACTGAGCCCTTGGTCACTGCTCTTGTTCACACAGCTCTTGCTCATATTCAGCTCTTTTTCACTCAGCTCTTGTTCACACTCAGCAGTTGTTCACTCTCAGCTCTTGTTCACTCTCAGCACTTGTTCACTCTCAGCTCTTGTTCACACTCAGCAGTTGTTCACTCTCAGCTCTTGGTCACTCTCAGCTCTTGTCCACACTAAGCTCTTGCTCACACTAAGCTCTTGCTCACACTAAGCTCTTGCTCACACTCTCTTTAGATGTTCAGAGTGGCAGCTGTGAGGGTTTGCTCTCCCTACCCTCATCAGGACACTTTTCTCCCCTGAGCCCCTCCAGCAGGAGCTGGAGTCCTTGAGCACAAGCACAGCCAGCAGTGCCTGAGGAAGCAGGCTCCCTGCATGCACTGAGGGGAGCCTGTTGGGACAAGTGCAAAGCTGGACAAGCCCAGACCAAATCTGCCATTTGTAACTATAAAGAAGGACTTTAAAAGGTTGAGGAAAAAGGCAAAATGAGTCTGTAAACAGTTGTCTCCCTCCCGCTGCCCTCACATTACTTCCCATGCAGCCAGCATGGGAACTGCTCCCCAGCTGCTTGGTGAATCTGAGCTTTGAACCTGATGGAGTTCTCAGCCCCAGCTGTCCTGCCCTGCTTGTCAGTGCAGATGGAAGTGAACAACCTCAGGAGAATTTGGCAGTTACCTCCAAGTCTTTGGTGGAGATGGACCAGTCCACATCAGAGTCTCCTGGAAAACAGAAATGGAAGGAGGTTGTACTGGGTTTGCACAAACACTTCCCTGTCACACACTCAATGCTGACAGCAGACTCTGAAGGCTCCAAGCCTGAAACTGCTGCACCCTCAGGAAAGGAAACTACAACCCATCTGGAACCAGACCTGAGTCACCTCAGTGTCCAACCATCAGGAGCACTTCCTCTGGCACCACCCTCTACCCTGGCACCACCGTCCTCCCACTCTGTACCAGCTCAGACAAGGATTTCACATCCTCAAGGACAGGGCCTCCACAGCTCCTGCTCCAGACCTCTGCCTGCCCTCAGAAGATGCCCAGCCCCAGCCCAGCCCCTGCAGAGCAGAGGCACAGGGAGCAGGAAGCAAACAGACAGCAGAAAATTCCTCCTTGTGGATCTGCAGAACCTGCACCTCCTGCACTGCTGCCTGCTGCTGCAGGCCCAAGTGCTTCCATACACAGCCACGGCACCAAAGCTGTGAGCTGAGGAACCCTCTCCAAGTGGGACTTGATAGGGTGCAGGAAACCAGGATGCCACAGGAGGTGCCAGCTGTCAGACCTGCACCTCCTCGGGCACAGCTCTGGGCTGGAGGAGCACAGAGGGAGAAGGGAAGCCAGAGGCAAGAGGCTGAAGGAGAGGGATGCAGCTACAGCTGCTTGGAAGTGCTGCTCCTGGGCACTGCCTGCTGCCCTTGCTGTGCCCAGGGCACCCTCTCTACCCCTCCCTCCCTCACCCCCATGCCCACAGAGGAGCCCACCTGCTCCCGCACAGTTACAGCTGTGCAGAAGCTGACCCTGTGCCAGCAGAGGTCACAGCCTGTGCCCACAGCCTGTGCCCACTCAGCACACAAATCACACCATGGCTGCCAAGCAGTAGCCATTTACCCAGCTGGCTGGCACTGCCCTGCTCCTGGTCAACAGGAGGCAGGCAGCCAGAAATTGAACCCATGCCACCCAGAGTGCCATGGCAGCCCCTCACTGACAGTCAGCGATTTCAGATGAAGTGTGCAGTGCCAGGGCACAGCTTGGGCACTCAAGCACCTGCTTCCTGCTGTTCTTCACCCCAAAGCTGTGCCCAGTGCCACCTGCCCTGCAGAGCACTCTGGGATGTTTTTATTTCCAGTGCCAGTGATGCCAACGACTGCCACAGAGGCTCACAGGCAGCCTGTTGATGACAGGTGGTGCCCAAGCTGTGGTGCACAACCAGGGCACCCAGCTGGTCCTTTGGGGCATACTAAGGGCACAGACACTACCACCACCACCCCTCCCCCCAGGATATCCAGCAAGAATTCTTCAGCTCAGCATCCTTCAGGACATGACAGCACCAGGGCAGGGGTACCACACCCCTGGGCACTGTTGCCCCCGGGCTCTCTGGTCACAGCAGAGCAGACAAGGGGCACAACATGGTGCCAGCCCTGAGGGGACAGCATGGTGCCAGCTCTGGGGGCACAGCGTGGTGCCAGGTCTTTGTGGTGATGCCCATGGCAGAATGAGGCCCTTTGTTGTCTCTCCATTGAGAGTGAGGAAATACTCTGGCATCTCAGAGAGAAGCATTTGCCCCTGGCAGCCTCCTGAGGAGATTCACTCACAAAGGCTCCCTCCCTGGGCAGCCTGTGCCAGTCTCTCACCACCCTCATGGGGAACAACTTCTTCCTCACAGCCAATCTCAGTCTCCTCACTTCTAGTTCTGCTCCATCCCCCCCAGGCCTATCCCTCCCTGACACCCTCACAAGTCCCTCCCCAGCTTTCCTGTAGCCCCCTGCAGATCCTGGAAGGCCACAGGAAGCTCTCCTGGGAGCCTTCTCCTCTCCAGACTGCACAGCCCCAACTCTCTCAGGCTGTCTCCATGTCAGAGCAGCTCCAGCCCTCTGCTTCTCCTCGTGGCCCTTCTCAGGACACCTTCCAGCACCTCCAGACCCTTCCTGGGACAGAACTGGACACAGAGCTGCAGGTGGGGTGTGAGCAGAGTGGAGCAGAGGAGCAGAATCACCTCTAATTCGAATGAACCCCTGCAGAGAGGGAGGGGAATTGGCACTCCTGGGGATGCCTCAGCTCTGCCGTGTTGAGGGGAGGTGGCTGCAGAGCAGGACTCTGCTGCTGCAGCAGCTCACAGGGCAGTGTCTCTAACACAACCTGATCAGGGATCTGTCAGCTCCCAGGGAGAGACCAGCTCAGGTAAGTGCTGACAGAGGCTCTGAGATGTTTCCTTGTGGCAAGGAGAGCCTCTAACTGTGCATCACACCACACAAGTGCAGGCAAAGGCACACTCCTGCCAGTGCAGCTGCACCTGAAGCACTCAGCAGGTTGTCCCTTACCCAGCATGAGGCCTTGGAGAGGCATCACAAACCAGAACCATGGCAGGGGACACACGACAGAGCTCGGCTTCTTCTGCAATGCATTCAGTGCAAGAGCTCATCTGCAGCAGAGCTGCAGTGGCCAGAAGCATGCAAGGGTTTGGAAAGGGAACCCCCCACACACCTCTGAGGAGTCCTTCAGGAGTGGAAGAGCAACCAGCCCCGGAGCTATTAAAGTGACTTCAAGTGAAGTTCAGCTGCCACTGCCTGCAGGAGCAGTCTCAGCTGCTGCCAGCCAAGACTGACAGCTGAGGGGCTGCTGGCTGCCTTCCCTCAGGCCCAGAAGCGCCAGGCTGAGGCCCAGGACAGGGCTGCCCCTCTGCAGCAGGCAGGTCCTGCAGTGTGGCAGAAAGCAGCAAGGAGCCAGGCAGAGAGTCTGCTCCAGCTGCTGGGGGCACACAGCAGGGGGTGCACAGACAGGTGTGGGGACCCCTTGCCCCTTGTGCCCAGTGCCAGGGTCCCACCCCTGCGGTTCTGCTCCCTGCAGCTGAACCATCAGGCAGCTTCTCCAGCAACAAATCCTGAGCTCCTGCAGGGAGAGGTGCTGCAGGTGCAGTGCTGCAAGGCAGAGGACGATGCAGCCGTGCAGCCCCGGCCGCGGGGGGCGCAGGCAGAGCCGCAGCGGTGCCTGCCGCATTGTGCAGGCTGCACAATTGTCTGCCCCCGGTGCCTGCCGCAGCCGCCGGCCCCGGCCGCCGCGAACCGGCCGCCCCCGGGCTCATGACTTTCAAAGCTTAGCGCAACATTTGCAGAACAAAGTAGTTTTTCTCTCTGCTCTGGGTGGGTACAAGTGCGAGGACCACAGGAACAGTTAACTGCGGGGCATGGTTGGTCTACCACAACGCCGGGGGAGTTCTTTAAATAGCGCCTGTCACTCTCCCGGCCATCAATGGGATTTCCTCCTCCGAGCGCTGATTCGTTCAGGTACACAACAGAGGAAATTTCAGTTAACCTTTGTTTCACCCCGGGGGGAAAAAAACATCTGTCTGAAAAGTGTAAAACGAATGGATTAAAAAAAAAAAAAAAACACAAAAAATGGGAGAGGGAGAGGGAGAGGGAGAGGGAGAGGGAGAGGGAGAGGGAGAGGGAGAGGGAGAGGGAGAGGGAGTGAAAAGCTGCTGCAGGATTATTCTTCCTGGCGTTCACAGCAGCCCGAGGTAAGGAGAGAAAAAGAGGCAAATGTGAACTTTTCATTGCCAGCAGAGAATGAGGGCTCAGATACGATTCATAGCTGCCATTGTCTATGCTGAGAGCTCTAATTAGGAGGAAGAAAGACCCAACCTGGATCCACTGCTCCCATCGGCTGCCCCCAGGATTCACTCCTTGACTGCTTCCTACATGGCCAAACCGAACCAAAACCAAGGAGTAATAGGTGGCTTTGAAGGAGAAAGAAGTCCTTTTACCCCTCTGATTATCTTTAATACCTTCTGGACTGCAGCGATCCTGGGTGAGGACACAAACAACAAAGAGTGACTCAGGACTGCGCCTGGAGGCAACACCCAAAACACACCCACAACATGGAATTTCAGGAGTGCCGCACATGGCCTCAGGCAGCTCCAAGCCATCCCTGCTTGGAGGCACAGTGATAACTACACACCAGGAGCAGTAGCTTTCACCTCCTTGTCATTCATCTGACAACACCCTGGGAGCCAGCAGACCTCTGCCAGCCTCCCCCCAGGGCACAGCTGGCACAGCCTGGTCAAGCTGCTGACATGAAGGACTGGGAGGCCTGCATGGGTTGAGCTCCAGTGGAAGTGATGATCCTCTGAAATCTCTTACAGATCAGCGGGATGCCAAGAACTGATCCTGCAGCAGTGGCTCTGGTACTGCTGAGACAGTTTCTGTACCACAGGGATGGCTGCAGTGAGCATTGTGCCAGTGCCAACAGCACAGCATAGCCAGGGGGCACAAGGGAAGCCAGGGGCAGTGGCATGCCCATGCAGAACCTTCATGTCCTCACCAGCCCCAACTGCAGTTACCAGAGCCCAGAAGCCCAGAGCCCAGAAGCCTGAGCAGAGCACAGACACTGCTGATGATCTACACAGGTCCCTTGGCACTGCTGAAGTGGTAAGATAAGAATAAACGAGGTTGGAAGAGACCTTCAAGACCATCGAGTCCAACCTATCATCCAACACCACCTAATCAACTAAACCATGGCACCAAGCACCCCATCAAGTCTCCTCCTGAACACCTCCAGTGATGGTGACTCCACCTCCTCCCCAGGCAGCACATTCCAATGGGCAATCACTCTCTCTGTGTAGAACTTCCTCCTAACACCCAGCCTAAACCTGCCCTGGCACAGCCTGAGACTGTGTCCTCTTGTTCTGGTGCTGGCTGCCTGGGAGAAGAGACCAACCCCTGCCTGGCTACAACCTCCCTTCAGGTAGTTGTAGAGAGCAATAAGGTCACCCCTCAGTCTCTTCTCCAGGCTAAGCAACCCCAGCTCCCTCAGCCTCTCCTCATAGGGCTTGTGTTCCAAACCCCTCACCAACCTTGTTGCCCTTCTCTGGACACCTTCCAGCAAGTCAACATCCTTCCTAAACTGAGGGGCCCAGAACTGGACACAGGACTCAAGGTGTGGCCTAATCAGTGCAGTGTCCAGGGGCAGAATGACCTCCCTGCTCCTGCTGGCCACACTCTTCCTGATGCAGGCCAGGATGCCATTTGCCCTCTTGGCTGCCTGGGCACACTGCAGGCTCATGTTCCACCTCCCATCAACCAGCACCCCCAGGTCCCTCTCTGCCTGGCCGCTCTCCAGCCACTCTGACCCCAGCCTGTAGCACTGCATGGGGTTGCTGTGGCCAATGGTGCTCAGCTCCAGGCTGGCAGCAGAGCCTGGAGGGTGTTGTGGCTTCACTTCACAGCGAGCCTGCAGCTGGATCTTGGGAGTCTGTTTTGGTAACGTTTTGCACCTTTCTGCACCAGTACAGGACGAGGGAGGGGCCCAAGGCCGTGGAGCCTTTTTCTGCGGGGACTGGTGGTGTCCCTGCCTGAAGAAGCTGTGGAAGGGAGGTGCCAACCACATTATGCTTCCCCCTCAAGGGGCAGGAACCCAGACCTAAAGCTCCACGGAAACAATTCGCTGATGTTTCAAACAGGCTCCAAACCAAAGTCAGTGAACCACCACCACCCCCAGGAAAGCAGCACAGCTCTCTGGATGCTGCCCTTGGGGTGAACTGTGGGGCTGAATCCCTGAGCTGGAAGAACACTGAGTCAGGTGGAGAGCTGAAACTTGTAAAGCTCCCCTGGGACTCTTCTTTGCCTCTTTACTTTCACCCTGAAAGTCCAAAAGTATTGGATCCACACAAAAATACAAACCACATTTGCACACAGGCTGACCAGCAGTCGCTGGCTGTGGGCTCAGCTGGGGCAGCTCTCTCCCACGCTGGAACCTGCCCCCTTTGGAGAGGACAAGGCTGAGGCATCCCACTTGTGACCATTCCTTCACATAACCCCAGAGTGCCAGGATGGAAGGGACCCCAAGCTCTCCAGGAGCTGGCCCAGCACCCTGCCAGGCTGAGTCCACTGCTTCCCTTGGGAGATTCCTTCCCACCCTGGAGGTCAGACCAGGCTTGCACGTACTCGAGTGGGAGAAGAGGAGCTCTAGGCACACAGGGAGAAGCACCACAGGGTGCCTGGGACAAGTCAAGCCCAAGGGTGGCCACACCACACCAGCTCCCAGGCTGGTGAGCCTCAGCCACTCCATGTCTCTGTCCTGGGAGCATTCACATTCCCCCTGCAGAACAAGGCACAGCAACAATAGATGTGGTGGCTTCATCCCAGTTTGCTCTTCTGCTGCCCTTGGGCAGGTTATGGACTGTTCACAGGGCCAGGCTCAGGTCATGGCCACAGCTTGGCATGGGTCTGAAATACTGCAGCTCACAGGGCAGCTTCACAGGTAGGAAGGGGCAGACCTCTCAGCTCTTCTGGAGGTGCCGCTGGAAACGACAACCCTGCGACCAAGGCTACCAGCAAGGTGGCACTGAGCCCCAGCGTGGTGGGCAGCAAAATGCCAGGGAAGCATTCACAGGTGGCCAGCATAACTGAATGCCAGGGAAGCATTGCCACTGTCCTCACCTGCAGAGGAAGGGTCCCAACAAGCCTGACCCAAGTAGCATGCAGGACACCGCATTACTCTGAGAGCAGGGCTGAAGGCTGAGTTAAAGCTAATGGGGAGCCCTGGCACCAGTGAAATCCTACTGGATATATCCCCAGAACCTCTTTGTGGTTCTCCTGAGGATTACAGCACAGATGGAACAGGGAACATGCAGGAGGCTCCTGAAAAATACTTGTACTGGAGGCTGCAGCCAGGTGGGGCTTGGGCTCTGCTCTCCAGTCTCAGGCGATAGAAGGAGTGGAAATAACCTGAAGTGGTGCCAGGGAGGGTTAGGTTGAAGATGAGGAACAATTTCTGTGCTGCCACAGTGGTCAGGGACAGGCACAGGCTGCCCAGGGAGGTGGTAGAGTCCCAGTGCCTGGAGGTGTTGCAGCATGCTGTGGCCATGGCACTTGGGGTCACGGCTTGGTGCCCATGGTGGGGTTGGGTTGGGGTTGGACTGGGTGATGATCCTGGAGGGCTTCTCCAACCCATTCCATGCTGTGGTCCTGTGACTCTATCAATACTTCTGCAATTCAGGAGCAGAAATCACTGTCACTTGATGGATTTAGCATAGATCTTGAAATCTGAGAACAGGTCCCCACCTGCCAGGGGTGAGGGATGCAGTGACCTGGGCACTGCAGTGCCCCTCCCTGCTGCATCTCCTTCAAACTCAGCCCTTCCAGGCATATCCACTGCATGCAGGGTCTGCAGCAGGGTCCTTCAGCTCCACTGTATTCAGGGTCTCCAGCAGGGTCTTTCAGCTCCACTGTCTTCAAGTTCTCTGCTGAGGTCTTTCAGACCTGGGGTGCCTGACCCCAGCCCCCTGCCCAGGGCAGGGCCATGCAGCACTCCCTGGGAAGGATGAGACCAGGGAGCAGAGGCTGGCAGAGCCACTCTGCTCTGACCCATGGCCCTTGGCCCATGGTGCTGGCCCCAGGGATCCAGTGGGACCAGCTCCATGGAACCACAGCATGCCAGGGGTGGAAGGGACCTCTGGGGCTCTCCCAGCCCAGAACTGAGGGCAGGGCACACAGGACACATCCAGGCAGGTGCTGAAAGCCTCCAGTCAAGCAGACTCCATGGCCTCTCTGTGCAGCTGCCCAGGCCTCCAGCAGCCTCACACCAGGGAAATTTCTCCTCCTGCTGTATTCCAGCCCGCAGCCCCTGTGCCAAGCACCAGCATTCTCCAGGTCAGGACTCTGCGCTTTGCCAGGTGCTCTGCAGCTGCCTGGTGCCAGCAGGAGGCTGCTGTGCCCTTCTCAGCCAGGAAGGGAAAATCATAGTATCATAGTATCAAATGTCTGCAGGATCAGCCAGGGTCCTTGTGTGAGACCCTGAGCACCAGGCAGAGCATTTCCCAGGCACTGACTCCTGAGGGCTGGCATCAAGAACCAAGGCAACTGGTGCCGAGCTCAGGCACGGCTGGCATGGCTGGCATGGCATGGGTGTGCAGCAGCCAGCAGAGAAGCCAGCCCTGTCCTGCTGGCCTGCAGCCAGCCACCAACAGTGGCTGCACTGTGGGCAAGGCTGCACAACCCTCCAGAATCAACCCACAGGTACACACACTGCAGTCTGTGCCCCGAGACTGGCACAAGCAGTCCGTGCTGGGCATGGCCACTGCCCCACAAGCTGTCCTGCAGCCCTTCCCCCTCACATCCACAATCCCTGCTCTGGAGCAGTCCCTGGACAAACCCACAACAAGCTGCCCACCAGGAGAAATCATTGAGGGCGGGCAGATACCAGGCCAAGGAGGAGGTGCTCAGCTGGTCCAGGACCACACTGGGTGCTGCTGAGGTGCTCCACGCAGCAGGGGCACACTGGGGCCAAGCAGAGCTCACAGCTCTGTGCCTGACCAGCAGCCAGCACTCAACTCCTGATCTCGGGGAGCTCAGCATTCCCTCACCTTGCTGCTAGGGCAGCAGCCAGGAGAAGCCCTGAGCAGCTGGGGTGCAGAGAATGGCTTTTTAAGAGCACGCTGAGACTTTCAAAATGCTTCAAAGTCTGCAACCAAACCAGCTTCCTGAGGGGGTGGCAGGTCCAGGCCCCTTTCAAAGCAGATGGCACAGAACCACAGACTCACAGAATGGGTTGAGCTGGAAAGGACCTACAGGACCACCCAGCTCCAACCCCTGCCATGGGCAGGGACACCTCCCACCAGCCCAGGTTGCTCAAGGCCTCATCCAGCCTGGCCTGGAACACCTCCAGAGAGGAGGCAGCCACAGCCTCCCTGGGCAACCTGTGCCAGTCTCTCCCCACCCTCACTGCCAACAATTTCTTCCTCATCTTTACTCTCAACCTGCCCTCCTCGAGGTTAAGGCAGGAGACCACCAACAGCTTCCCAGCTCTGGGCAGCAGCCAGGATCTCTGCTAGGAGCAGCCTCCAACAGTTGCAT
Source organism: Picus viridis (assembly GCA_033816785.1). NCBI lineage: Eukaryota > Metazoa > Chordata > Aves > Piciformes > Picidae > Picus > Picus viridis. Next base: position 87,574,088 of record CM066606.1, on the reverse strand, counting down.
TCAAAGCTGCAGGATGCCATCTGCCCCAGGTCTCAGAAGGCAGAGACCCAGCACAGCTGGATCCAGACAGGAATTCTGCACCCACTGCTCAGCTTCCAGAGCACAAGTGAAGACTGTGCCCAAAATGCACCTTGAGAGTGCTTCTCTGGCCACTGCCATGCCCACATGGCACCAGCAGCTGGGAGCAGCACAGAGGTCTCCACCTTGCTGCTCCTCTTCTGGCAGAGGGGAGCGAGGGGACAGCTCTGCAGCACCCCTCAGAAAGGGGAGCACAGCACGGGAGGGGAGAGCCCTCAGGGGCACAGCCCAGGCTGCACTCAGACCCTGAGAGGATGAGTGGGCAGCGACTCCCTGCCACCCTGAGGGGGCTGCAGCCTGCCCCTGCTGCAGGCACACAGGGACAAACCCCCTGCTGGCTTCAGCAGAGCCTGCCCAAGGGGTTTCTTCTGTGCCCGTCCCTGCTGCCCTGCTCCCTGCACCACGCTCCTGCCTCCAGCCTGTGCTCCTTGCCAGTCCCACCGCCACGGAGATTACGCCACGGCTGCCCAACACACCCAGTGGCATACAGGCTCTGCCATCTGTTTGTGCTACCCATGGCGCCACCCCTGCCACCACCCCAAGCCCCAGCAGCACAGCAGCCACACGGAGCTCTCCAAGATGCCACCAGCACCACCGCTGGTGCCCAGGAGATGTCTCAGTGCTCTGCAGCAGTGAAGAATGGAGTGAAGAGCAGGAGCTGGCAATCACAGGAAGCACTGGCACTGCTGAAAATGGGCAGAAATACCTCCAATGCCAATCCTTTAGTCAAGATTCCCCCTTCATTTACAGTCCCCCTAGTTCTGAGTCCTCCAGTGACCTGCACGAGGACTCCTTGCACAGTCCCAGCATGGTGGCACTGACAGGCTCTGCCATGCAGACCGTGCTCTCACAAGGACTGACCACAGCCAGGACTGGCACCTCCTGCCTCTGGCCCTGCCATTTCTCTGGCAGAGCAGAGGAGTCACAGCACCTGCACCACACCCCCGCAGATGATGCCCTGGACTCATGGGTACCACCAGGCAGCACAGCTGGCTCTGTGCCACAGTCGGCATCTCTGCACCAAATGCTGGGTAGGCACAGCTGGTTCTGCACTGAACACCAGGCTGGCTCTGTACCCAGCACCAGGCTTGTCTGTGCCACCCCTTCCAGAGCCCCCAGGCCCCCGGGAGGGCCGCACAAGCTGAGGGGCACCTTCGCCCTCCCAGCCCTGCCAGCAGAGCATCCTCACAGTGCCAGCTGCTGCTGGCACACGAGGGTGGATGGCTGCTGGCCACCGGCTGGATTGCTCTGCCGACCCCTCCTCACAGGTTGCACCTTCCCGAGGCGTCTGAGGGGAGACCTGAGGCAGGGCTCTGCCGCTGGGCATCCCAGCGCCAACCAGGCCATGCCAGTGGGGCTCCTGCTTAGACACAGAGGCAGCACTCCGCTGTTTTGTCGAACGCACTGCACCCGCTGCGAGGTGCCAGAGCAGGTCCCCGCGGGGCTTCCTGTGGGCACAGCTTCCCGAGGCTTTGTTCGTGCCGAGTGCTGCAACCTCCCGGCTTCGGTGCCCTGCGGCTTGGCTGCGCTGCCCCGGGAGCGGCGCCGGAGGAGGAAGGCTCTGCGCACGGTGCTGTTATCTTCCTAAGTTCACACACGGCGAGGCCCTGCCCCGGGGCGGCCGAGCGAACGTGTCCCGCAGCCCGCGCGGGAGGCGGCGACCGCAGCGGGCAGGGATGCGGAGGAGGTTTGTGTCCCCCCGCCCCCGGCCGCAGCCAAAATGATGACATTAGGCCCGCGAGAGGGGAGGTGGGAGGGGGCTGCGGCGCAGGGGCGTGCGGGTGCCCGGGGAGCCGCGGGTCCGGGGGGCTTTCAATGGCACAGCCTAGTGATCACAGGATGCTGGTGACACTCTCCAGTTACCCCTGGCAACCCCTCTCGACTGTAACGATGCTGCCCTACAATGGCTTTCAGCGGGCAGCTTTCTCTTCCACGCAGCTGAATGCTCCGGGACCATCTGCGTCGGGAAGCATGAAAGGACAGCCTGCCTGTGGGCCCGTCACTCCCGACACCACCCCTCTGACCCCGATTAAATGCGGCTTTCAAGCCCCTTTGTCCTCCCTGTTGACTTCTCCTATTAAGGGAGCCCTTTGACAAAGAAAGCGGAAGAGTGGACTAAGTGCCCCCAAGAAAGGTGATGTCTGATACTGCTCAACACAAGGATTAGCAAGCCAATACATAACAAAAGCGGCCCTGGGGGAGGGGAAATTAAAAAGTGGCTTTAGCTGCCTCCTAACGAATTCAGTAGGTGCACAGCTCGGCAGAGAGCCGCGCAAGGGCCCTGCCCCCACGGAGCAGCCGCTGCGGGGCGAGACCTCGAGGGGACACCTGCGGCACCCAGGAGAGGGTGGAGGTGTGCCCCGCTACCCCTGGGGCTGGGAGCTGCATCGCCAGGAGAGGCACCAGGGATGCTCAGGAGGCGGAGGCCGGGAGGCTACGTCCAGGCTGCTCCCTGCAGCAGGGTCTACAGAAGAATCCCAGCTTCAGCCACTCCAGCCAGCTGCGGGCGACAGAGACAGGAGGAAGGGTGGCAGGAGAGAACCTGCGAGCTCTGCCACCAGAGGTGACCACTCCCCACGGCACACGCAGGAAATTTCTGTGGACGTGGAGAGCATCTCTGCCAAACAGCACAAACAGCTCCGAGGAGCCACATCTCCAGCACCCAAACAGCCCTGGAACCCGGCACCAAGGGACTGCCCCGGGGAGCCTCACACTGCCTCCGGGAGGAGCTGCCACCACCGGTGCCCAGCCTCGCTGCGGGAGCCTCCGCTCGGGCCGGGGGCGGTCACCACGGCTGGGGCAGAAGAAGCCTCCCAGCAGAAGATGTCTCCAGTGCAGAGCCTGAAGCCAAACGGAAAGGGCTCCTGCAGAGCAGGAGGGATGCCCAGAGGTGTTCGCAGGAAGATAAAATGGCACAGTGGAAGTGACCAGCAGAGAGAAACAACGGCTGGCACTGCACACACAGAGCCAACCTGAGCCACTCCAGTGAGTCCTGGTCCTGTTCCTGGCCTCAGCAGCTGCACAGGGGAAGCCAACAGAGCAGGCTGGCCCCAGGAAAACATAGAAATGAGGGGATAGCAGCTATCAACAGAGCAGGCTGGCATCTGCCTTCCTTCCAGAACCTCTGGAAAACATAGAAATGATGGCCCTCCCAGCCCAAGTTCCCTGATAGCAGCTATCATGACCCTCCCAGAGGCTCCCAGCCACATCCATGACCCTCCCAGCCACATCCATGCTCCCAACCACATCCATGCCAGCCACATCCATGACACTCCCAGCCACATCCAGTGTTCTCCACACTGCAGACCCTCCCAGCATCTGCCTCCCAGCCACATCCATTCACCCATGATGCTCCCAACCAACCTCTCCCAGCCACATCCATGACCCTCCCAGCCACATCCATGGCCCTCCCAGCTCCCAGCCACATCCATGACCCTCCCAGCCACATCCATGTCCCTCCCAGCCCTCCCAGCCACACCCATGATCCCCTCCCAGCCACATCCATGAACCTCCCAGCCACATCCATGACCCTCCCAGCCACACCCATGACCCTCCCAGCCACATCCATGACCCTCCCAGCCCCACCCTCCCAGCCACATCCATGACCCTCCCAGCCACATCCATCCCAGCCACATGACCCTCCCAGCCACATCCATGTCCCTCCCAGCCACACCCATGACCCTGCCAGCCACACCCATGACCCTGCCAGCCACATCCCACCCTGCCAGCCCATCCTCCCAGCCACATCCATGACCCTCCCAGCCACACATCCATGACCCTGGCCCTCCCAGCCACACCCATGACCCTCCCAGCCACATCCATGGCCCTCCCAGCCACATCCATGTCATAGAATCATAGAATCATAGAATCAGTCAGGGTTGGAAGGGACCACAAGGATCATCTAGTTCCAACCCCCTGCCATGGGCAGGGACACCCTACACTAGATCACGCTGGCCAGAGCCTCGTCCAGCCTGGTCTTAAACACCTCCAGGGACGGGGCCTCAACCACCTCCCTGGATAACCCATTCCAGGGCTTCACCACTCTCATGGGGAAGAACTTCTTCCTCACATCTAGCCTGAATCTCCCCATTTCCAGCTTCATTCCGTTCCCCCTAGTCCTATCACTATCTGAGATCCTGAGAAGTCCCTCCCCAGCCTTCCTGTAGGCCCCCTTCAGATACTGGAAGGCCACAATGAGGTCACCTGGGAGCCTTCTCTTCTCCAGACTGAACAGCCCCAACTCCTTCAGTCTGTCCTCATAGGAGAGGTGCTCCAGCCCTCTGATCATCCTCGTGGCCCTTCTCTGGACACGCTCCAGCACGTCCACATCCCTCCTGTAATAGGGGCTCCAGAACTGGAGGCAGTACTCCAGGTGGGGTCTCAGCAGAGCTGAGTAGAGGGGAAGAAGCACCTGCCTTGACCTGCTGGTCACACTTCTCCTGATGCAGCCCAGGATCTGATTGGCTTTCCGGGATGCAAGTGCACATTGAGAGCTCCTGTTGAGCTTCTCGTCCACCAGCACCCCCAAGTCTCTCTCCTCAGGGCTGCTCTCCAGCCAGTCCCTGCCCAGCCTGGATTTGTGCCTGGGATTGCCTCGACCCAGATGCAGGAGCCTGCCCTTGGTCTTGTTGAAGCTCATGAGGTTGGCTTGTGCCCACCTCTCCAGCCTGTCCAGGTCCCTCTGGATGGCATCCCTTCCCTCCAGCGTGTCTGCTGCACCACACAGCTTGGTGTCATCAGCAAACTTGCTGAGGGTGCACTCGATGCCACTGTCCATGGCACCCACAAAGGTGTTGAACAAGACAGGTCCCAGGACTGATCCCTGAGGGACTCCACTTGTCACTGGCCTCCACTGGGACATGGACCCGTTGACAGCCACTCTTTGGGTGTGGCCATCAAGCCAATTCTTTATCCATCTAGTGGTCCATCCATCAAACCCATGTGTCGCCAGCTTGGAGACCAGGAGGTGGTGCGGGACAGTGTCAAAGGCTTTGCTCAAGTCCAGGTCCCTCCCAGCCACATCCATGGCCCTCACAGCCACATCCATGACCCTCCCAGCCACATCCATGACACTCCCAGCCACATCCATGACCCTCCCAGCCACATCCATGACCCTTCCATCTACTCCCATGACTGTTCCAGCTACATCCAGGATCCTTCCATCATGGACCAGGAAAGACTTCCTCCCAAGCCAGTCAGGAAGTCTTTCATTTATTGGTGTTTGCACCCTGACCTTCTGACTGCTCCTGGTGTTCCCTTCCACCCCAGAGCTCCCCACCTAGGTCTGGGGTTGCTGTTTGCAACAACAGACTCCTGACAGCTGTGATCTGTGCAGGTGTCCTCAGAGTCCTCACTGAAGCTTGATCTGCAGAGGCACTGCTGGCCCTGCCCAAGGCTCCTGCTGGCTGGCTCCTGCCTGCTGCAGCCAGGCTGTCACATCTCACCCTGTGAAATGAGGGTCACCAAAACCTTCCCAGGCTGCCTGCAATGCTTCTCTCCCCTCTAGCATTCCAGTTGAAGGAGGTGGTGACCCCCACTCTGGGCCTGCAGCACAGTAAATAGACCAAAATCGCATCAGTGGGGGAAAGAGGAGGAGATGCAGAACCAGCAGCTCCTAGGATGAAATATGACAGGAGACAGGACAGGGTCCCATCCAAAGGGGCTTCTTGCCCCTCAGGTGGCAAGCAGCAGAGGGACCCCCTGCACCTGAGCCTGCCCCAGGAGCAGCAGTGGGAGAGGAGAGGTCACATCTGCTGCCAGGGTTGCCAGGATGGATGGTGCTGGTCAGAACCCCACCCAGAACCCCACACAGGGGGCATGTGGAGGGTCCCACACACAGAGGAGGCACAGGACAAGGCCCTCCATGGCAGCCCTGGGTGGAAGACCAGCATGGTCCATTTGGAGCAGGGCAATGGCACTGTTATAGCACCACAGTCCCTCTGGAGTGAGAGGTTAAAACCCTGCTGGCACCAGTGCCAAGCCCCACTGTGGGCTCTGCCAGCTGCCTGCTCCCCTGGGCATGGCCAGCAGTGCCCCACTCTGCAGTGAAGCTCTCCAGAACGTCTGACCAGCTCCCTCCCACCTCCCCAGAAACACCTCCTGCAGCACCCACACCCCACAGGAGAGGCAGAGCCCAGGGGACAGCTGGCAGAGCTGCTGGCTCCGGAGGCTGCCTGCAGGCACCGGCGTGGGCTCTGCGTGGGGCTCCTGCAGCACCTGGGATCTCCCTGGCAGCTTTATCAGCACCAGCTGTGTGCTTTGGCATTTGGCTGTTGGCACCTGGCACAGCCAGGCCACAGAGCTGGCTGCTACTTCCTCCTCTTGCCTCTTTTTCCCCCTCAGCACAGAGCCCGAATGGGCACCGCTGGACATGAGCATGTCTCTGCGCGCTCCGGAAGGCAATAGATGGGAGCCTGCCCCTCACAGTTTTACTTTCTGCATTATCTGGAGAAAAACAGATTCATACATGCCAAGTGGACTGTTTCAGGAGATAGTGCTGTGAGCAGTGAAAGGCTGGCACAAAGCAAAACCTGATTAGCGCAGAGGGAATGAGCGGCTCCGGTGTCAGCCCTGCCGCCTGAATCAGCACAAAATCAAAGCTGGGCACAGAATGGGAAATTGGAGATTTCTCCTCACATTTACATTTCTCTTTGCTGAGCAGATTCCTGCTGGAGTGGGAAAGAAATTCTCAGAGCCAGTGCCAGCTCCAGGCACTGCTCTCTGCCATGGTGCTCCAGGGTGCCACTGCTGGCGCCTGGAATGCCAGGAGGGCAACAGGGGGCATGTTTGTGAGAGTGCCTGGGTGAGCCACACAGCCATGGGGACAGCTGGGGCAGGACTCACCTCTCTGGAGAGCATCCTCTAGAGAAACAGGTTGGCCAGGGAGGTGGTGGAAGCCTCCTGCCTGGAGGTGTTTGCAGCCAGGCTGGAGGTGGCTGTGAGCAGCCTGCTGTGGTGTGAGGTGTCCCTGCCCATGGCAGGGGGTTGGGGCTGGGTGAGCCTTGAGGTCCCTTCCAGCCCTGACAGTTCTGTGAAGGTTTATTTATGTGTTTAAAAGCCCCAGGCCTCCTCAGCTGTGATGAGAATTGCCCAACAGAAACCCCAAAGCCTAAAAGACATCTAACAGAGATCTGAGGCTCCTGGGGGCAGGAGGAGGAAAGAGCAACAGAGATCTGCAGCTTGTGGGGCAGGAGGGGGAACAGCAGCAGCTCTGGTAACTGTGCACTGCTACAGCAACAGCCAGGGAAGATTACCTGCACCCAGGAGTGCCAGAGGACAGCACTGCTCTACAGGGGATGCCATCTGTACCCACAGCATCATGGTGACACAAACAGCTTTGTTGTCACCATCTACCTGCAAAAGGCTCCTTCTCAACACCCCCATGGTGATTCTGGGCCTCAAAAGATGAAGGAAAAGTTGTGAGGGGTGGGGAGGGAAGGACAAAAAGGACCCTTCTGGGCCAGGGAATGGGCTTTGCTTCACTGCTGCAGTGCTGAACCTACCCCCTTGCAAACAGGACTGAGGACTGCAGGCTGCCCCCGCTCATGCCAGCCCTGCTCTGGCAGGCAGCAGGCTGGCAGTGAAGGAGAGACACAGAGGGCAGCAGCCAGAGGTCTCTGTGCCAATTCCCCAGCACAAAACAGGCTCTGCAAGCTGTCTGCTCTTCCATGGATCCAGGCATCCCCAGCCAGCACCCGGCCACAGCCTCTGGCAAACCAACCCTCCCCTTGTGCAGTGCTCTCCTGGTGACCACTCCTGGGGCAGCTGCTGAACTTCTGGTGAAGGGCTGAGGGATGAGGGAAGTGACCCCCTGAGCTGCACCTCAGAGCACTCAGGAGACAGCAGCAAACCCTTCTGCTGTGAGGACAACCCCCAGCCTGCCAGGGGCACACAGAGCCTGCTCTCCACCTACTGCTGCCTCCTGCAACCTGTGCCTGCTCAGGGGCATTGCAGGAGAAGCTGCTGAGCCCTCCAGCTGCACATCCAGGCTGTGCTCCAGCCCCAGGGCCCTTCTCTGCTGAGCAGGACCTGGGAGTAGAAGCTGGGACTAGGCTCACCAGGGGCTAGCTGCTCTCCCTCTGACCTGAAATGGCTTTGGCAGGGGAGCCCCTGCAGCCCCGTGCCCACCCCAGCTGCAGCAGCCCATCAGGACACAGAGGAAGCCCCCTCACACCCTCCCCTCACACTGCTCTCACAAACCCTGATGGCTCCCCCACAGCAGCAATGAGCCACAGCTGTGGGCAGGAATCACAGAACCAGCCAGGCTGGAAGAGACCTCCAGGCTCTCACCCAACCCTAGCTCACCAACCAGACCATGGCTCTGAGTGCCTCATCCAAGATCTCCTTAAACACCTGCAGGGACTCCAGCCCCTCCCTGGGCAGCCCACCCCAAGGGCAATCTCTCTCTCTGTCAAGAACTTCTGTTGAAGATCAAAGCCTAAACCTCCCCCTGCACAGCTTGAGGCTGTGGCCTCTCTTCTGGGTGCTGGGAGCAGAGCCCAACCCCCACCTGGCTGCAATCTCACTTCAGGCAGTTGTAGACAGCAATAAGGTCTCCCCTAAGCCTCCTCTTCTCCAGACTGAACAACCCCAGCTCCCTCAGCCTCTCCTCACAGGGCTGTGGAACAGCCAAGGCCTCTTAGAAACCCACAGCCAGAATGACAGCATCATGGTGGTTGGAGAAGGCAGAATCAGACTCACAGCAACATCCAGGTTGGAGCAGACCCTCAGGAGCACCAAGTCCAACCCCTGACCTTACTCTCCAAGGGTCACCCCTAAATCAGAGCCCCAGGCACCACATACAAACTACCCTGAAGCACCTCCAGCCTTGGGAACTCCACCACCTCCCTGGGTAGCACATTGCAGTCCCTGACCACTCTTGCTGGGAAAAGCTTCAAAGGATGCAACATCTACAGCTCCTCCAGGTCATCTGTTCCAGGGTCTCACCACTCTCACTGGAAAAATTCCTTCCTTATAGCCAATCTAAACTACTCTCTTCCAGTTTAAAGCCACTGCCCCATCAGAAAGGGAACCCAGGTGTGACCCAGTGTCAGCCTCCAAGAATCAGGTGCACAGAAAACCTCCTGGTCCCTAATCTCAGTCTCCCACTCCCTGGAGCTTGGTGCCTGCTAACATAAATGAGACCACCTCAACCACGAGCCACCTTCCCAAACAGTGCTCCACAGAGACACAGAACATTAGAGGTTGGAAGGACATCAAAAGGGAGGTCCCAACCCCCCTGCCAGAGAAGGATCACCTGCAGCAGGTCACACAGGGATGTGTCCAAGGGGATTTTGAGTGTATCCAGAGGAGGCTCCACACCAGCCCTGGGCAGCCTGTCCCAGGGTTTTGTGCCACTCACAGGAAAAAGTTTTTTCCTCATGTTCACATAGAACCTTCTGTGCTCCAGATGCCACCCACTGCCCCTTGTGCTGTCCCTTGGGCATCACCCAGCAGAGCCTGGCTCCATCCTCTGGGCACTCATCCTGCACATCTTTATCAAGAGCAATGAGGTCACCTCTCAAGCTCCTCTTCTCCAAGCTCAAGAACCTCAGCTTCCTCAGCCTCTCCTCATAAGGAAGGTGTTTGTGGTGGGTTGAAACCTAAAACTACCACAATGTTCCACTGCCTTCATAATTTCTGTGTCTCTGAGCTGGAGCCAAGCAGTTCCCCGAGGTCCTTCTTGAGCTGAGGGGCTCTGAGGGGCCCCAAACTGGACACAGGATTCTAGATGTGGCCTCAGCAGGGCAGAACAGAGGAGGAGGAGAACCTCTCTGAGCACTTCCCTTCCAGCAGAAATGCTAAATGACTAGTAGGTGCATTGTACTTGACAGCCTCCTCATGCCTCTGCTGGGGCACAGGATGGGACCACCTCTGTGCCAGGTTACTCAGATCTTCCACCAACCCCACAACAGTTACCAATGAGGCAAGATGGCTTAAAAGAGAACCACCTCGGAGATACCCCAGTCCAACCATGCCAAGCCTGGTCCCTCCTAGCCCCTAAGAGCCTGTGACTCCCTCAGCACCACACCTCTGCCTCCTTGAAACCCCTCCAGGGATGGGGATTCAGCTACAGAGCCACAGAGACAAGAAAGCTGGAAAACACCTTCAGGGTTATCAAGCACTACACCATGTCCCTCAGCACCACATCCACACACTCTGGGAAGCCTGCTGCAGGGTTTGGTGTGAAGAGAAAGGGTGAAAAGGTTCAGTCAGGGCAAGGTGAGAGCAGAAGGGAAGGCGATGAATCACTGCTTTACTCTCAGCCACAACAAAACTGCTCCACCTTTGCTCTTCACACTCCCACCACACACTAACTGCCCATGGCAGCCTCCTGCTGACAGCCAGGGGCTTGAATTCTGCTCTGGGCAGCAAGAATGCCAAACCCCAGACCATGAGCCATCAGCATCTGCAACACAGATGGACAGGGCCAAAGACAGAGCAGTCACAGGCAAGCAGCTACAGTGCCCCTGTCGCAGGTAAGCATGAGGAATACAGGCAAGGCATCTAGAAGATGCTTTAGAACTACAAAAAGGACAACAACAACAAACAGAGGTGCTGGAAGTGCTTTTGCTGGTGGTGGCCATCAGGAGGTCACCTCCCTGGGGCCTGGAGTGGTTGTTGTGCGATTGCCCACACAGGGAAACCAGCTGGCTCCATCCTGCAGGGTACAGGAGCAAGACCAGGCACAAGGACACACAAGCTGCCAACAAGACAAACTCTCACACACAGGATCACAGATCACAGGACACCAGAGCCCAGAATGTCAGGGGTTGGAAGGGATATCCAAAGATCTTCTAGTGCAAGCCCCTGCCAGAGCAGGAGCATAGAATCCAGCACAGGTCACACAGGAACACATGCAGACAGGGCTGCAAAGGCTCCAGAGAAGGAGACTCCACAACCTCTCTGGGCAGCCTGCTCCAGGCCTCTGGCAGCCTCCCACTGCACAACTTCCTCCTCCTCTGCAGCTGGAACCTCCTGTGCTGCACTTTCCAGCCACTGCCCCTTGGCCTCTGGCAGGCTGCAGCTGAGCACAGCCTGTGCCCTGCCTGCTGAGCCCCAGCCCTCAGCTCTTGACAGACATTGATCAGATCCCTCTCAGCCTTCTCCTCTGCAGCCTGACCAGCCCCAGGGCTCTCAGCCTCTGCTCCCCAGGCAGTGCTCCAGCCCCTTCCTCATCCTTGTAGCCCTCCCTTGGGCTGTGTGCAGCAGCTCCCTGTCCCTCCTGAGCTGGGGAGCCCAGAGCTGGATGCAACCTTCCAGGTGAGGTCTCATGGGTGTTCAGTGACCTCCTGCCCTCACATCAGAACCTGCACTAAGTGACAGTGCCAGAGGCTGCTTGTGGTTGAGAACCAAAAGCTGATGAGGAGAGCAGGCTGCTGGTGGGTGACTCAGCAGGGCAGAGCAGAGGGGAGGAGAACCTCCCTGGCTGTGCTGGACACACTCCTCTGAATGCCCCCAGGACCCCCTTGTCCTTCTTGACCCCCAGGGCACATTGCTGTGCCATGCAGAACTTGCTGTCCACCAGCACTTCCAGGTCCTTCTCCCCAGGCTGCTCTCCAACAGTTCCCCTCCCAACCTGTCCTGCTGCAGTTTGTTCCTCCTGCACAGGTGAAGGACTTCCCAGCTGCACTTTCACACACCCATGGCTGAGCTCTCTGCAGCTGGCATGGCAGAACTGATGCCAGGACTCACTTCCAACAGCAGGAGAGCCAGGTGATCCAGGTGGGGATAGGGAAGATGAGGGTCCTCAGGAGGATGCTCTTTGGCTCCGTGTTGGAAAGGTGGAGCTGCACCACTCCAGTCCTCTCAGCAAGTACCATCACTGCCACCTGTGCCACCAGCTGCAGCTCTGGCACCTCCCTGCTGGCAGCAGAGCCACCTCTGTGCTCCTCACTGCCCCTTGCTCTGGTGCTGGATCTCAGCCTCCAGTGCCACACAATGCAAACAACTCCAACTTCTCCCCCAGCTCCCCCTGCTCTGCTCAGGCTGGGAGAGGACAGGCAGGGAGGAAACAGGAAGGGAGAGGACAGGCAGGAAGAGGACAGGCTGGGAGAGGGTAGGCAGGGAGGGAGCCTTTGCCAGCTGCACTCCACAGCCTCGCAAAGCTGCTGCCCTCAGCACACAGCAAACCTCCCACTCACAGCCTTGGGGAGGCTGAGCCCAAGCAGCCCACACTCAAACGATTTTAATAACCCAGTAAGTTGTGACTTCAGCTTGGGTTTGTCAGCCTGGTCCTGGGGGAAGGGCACTGTCAGGAGAGAGGTGGAGGTGGGAGGATGGGTTTTTTCCCCCTTCTTTTTTCCTTTTAAAGATAAACAGCATCATTAATCTGCAACATTTCTTTCCTATTATCTTTCAGAACGAGGAGTTACTTTGTTCGGATCTGGAGGTAATTAGCCTCCATTCACCAGCTGGAGAACGTCTGTGTTCCGAAAATTAAAGCTGTGTCATGAAGTGGAGTTTACCAGAATGTCATTTATCTTTGTGTAGTTCATCAGCGGCAGCAGTGGGCCTGGGGATCCATCAGCCCCTACCCGGGAAGCATTAAAACAAATTGAAAAACAGAATAATCCCAGGCACTCCTCAACGCAGATGAAGCCATTTGGGTAATTAAATAGTGGTATTTAAAGTTTTAATTTAGATTTTTTCCCCCCCCCCCCGCTCCTGGGCAGCCCAATGAGATGTTCATATTCATAACTGTTCCACAAAGCCACAAAGCCGATGGAATATCAATGCCGCCCGGACCGACGGCGCCGAGGGACCTGCCGAGGGCAGGCAGGGAAGCACCTGCCTGCTGCACCCTGCCCTCCAGGGTCACCCCGGGAGCAAGCCTCTGCCGCCCCTGGATGGTTCCCACGGCTGGCACCCCCGCGGGCTGGCACCCCCCGCGCCCCGGGCGCTGCGCCTTGCGCTCGCATCCCGGCGGCCTCCCAGCGTCCTGCCAGCCGCAGGAGCCGAGGTGCAGGAGCCGAGATGCAGGAACGCTGCGGCGCAGGAGCGCTGCGGCTCGCCCGCTGCTCCCATTGTGCTCCCATTGTTTGCATATTAATCTCCAACATCTTTTATCTTGTGTGCTCAGCTCCGGGGCGGCTGACGGCTGCGCGGCGCTGCGCGGCGCTGCGCGGCCCGCGGCGCGCACCCGGGGAGCCGCCGCGCTGTCAATGGTGCTGCCGGTAAGGACCGGGGGGACGCCGACGGAATGGATGATGAGCAGCGGGGGCTTCACGGGAGGGAGCAGACAGCGCCCAGCACATGTCTGCTGCAGCCTGCGAGCGCCCCACCGCCCCCCGCTGGGCACCTCGCCTGGCACTCCGAGCCGGCTGGCTACGGGCGGCCAGGACGGGACTGCATCTCTCCCAGGAAGGGCACCAGCGCTGCTCCGCAGCCAGATAAAGCCCAATTACATCTTAACTTCAGGACACAGCTCGAATTTGCTAATGATGGTTTAATTAGGTTTAATTACAACTTCCAGGGCAGGAGAAGCAGCGCTCAGAGCTCGCTGGCACCGCTCGATGCCCTTGGAGCCTGCTGCCGCTGGGAGCCAAAACTAAACCCAAACGCAGCGGCTCCGCCCCGAGCTGGCAACCAAAACAAACCCGAAAAGGAAACTTCAGCGTCTGTGCACTCATCCACACGCCACGGGCGGGGTCACAGCTACCCAAAACGTGGGATAAAAGCTCTGCTTCCAGTACAGCTGGACCTAAACCAGACCAGAAGAGCCCAGAGCTCAGTGTGAGATCCTCCTCCTCTCTCACCTGGTTATCAGAATGCTAACAGGTGTGCTGTTTTCAAGGGAAAAGCCATCAGGGGTAAGGGTAGGATTAGGGGGTTTTGTTCACTCTCTTTCATACCAGGTAGACTCCCCCCATCCCGAGTGTCTCCACTCGCAGCGTCACAGAGCCCTGGACGCCAGCGTCGGCAGAGCCACCAGAAACGTTCTGGTTTCCAGTTCCAGCCAGGCAAGCAAAGAGCACCAGCAAGCAAGGTCAGGAACCTGAGCACCCCTGGACATGCTCCCGCGGGGAGCAGGGCAGCACAGACACCACCTGACAACCAGCCCCAGCTGAACGCTCCAGCACCAAGGCTCTGCAGGTGAACCAGGCTGGAGGTTCCCTGCTCTGCTGCTGAGAGTTGCTCCGTTTTTGACCACAGCAGACAAGGGCTCAGTGACTGCAGATCCTGCAGCTCAGGCTGGGGCTTCAGCAGTGCAAACCTTCCCTCCTCTGACAGCAACCAAATGCTCCTTGTAGCGATCCTTCCCCAGCAGCTGCCCAGACCTCCTTACCTCTAACGACCTTCCCATGGCCCTACCACCACCAGCCTGTTCCTGTCAGTGCTGCTCTGCTTGGTGAAGCTTTTCTGGGTATTTACTTTTTTAACAAACAAATAACCAAACCGATATCCCTAAACAAACAAAACCCCAAACAAACCCCCACCAAACCAACAACAACAAACCAACACACACACAAAACAATAACCCAAAGAAATGCCAAAACAATCCCCAAACCCAAATGAGAATCCAAACCAAAACCAATCCCCCCCCCCCAAAAAAAAACCCCAATCCAAACCAAATTAATTTAAAATCTAAACCAAAACCAAACCAAAACCCAAACAAAAAACAACCCAAACAAAACCAGCAAAAAATCCAAACAAATGAAAATTCAAAACAAACCAAAACAGAAAACCCAAATACAGAAAACAAACCCAAGAACAAAACAAAACAACCCCAAATTAAATTATCTAAACCAAAACAAAACCCAATCCAAACCAAGGAAAAAAAAAAATCAAACCAAAAATCAAAACAAAGGAAAATCCAAAACAAAGCAAACCCCCCCAACAAAAATAAACCAAAAACCCCAAACCAGACCAAAACAAATGAAAATCAAACCCAAAACCCACACAAAAGAATCCTAACAAAACAAAACAAAAAAAAAACCCAAACCAAACAAAAAAAAAAAAATCCCCCAAACAAACAAAAAAACCTAATCCAAACTAAACCAGCCAGAAAAACCCCAACCAAACCAACCAGAACTGAAACTCAGACCCAAACCCAACCCAACCCAATGAAACACCCAAAGCAAAACAAACAGGAAAAAACAAACCTGAACAAACCTAACCCCCACCCCTCCAAAAAAATGAGCCAAACAAGACCCCAATCCCCTGCAGTAGCTGCTTGTGAGGTTGTGCTGTGCCTCGGCTGCTCCTGAGCCACCGTGGCCACGGCACCCCCAGGGCCCTGCAGCTTCCTGGGGCTCCCCTGGAGCAGCTCTGCCGTTCAGCAGCAGGGGTGGGCAGTAAGGGAGCTGTGAGCAGCTCCCCACGCCTGGAGCAGGGTGGGGCCTGTGGGATGATTGCATTCCTAATGCTTCCCCCCGACCCGGGCGGGGGATGGATGCTGCACTGCCAGCACCACGGAGGTCAGCACAGGCCCAGAGTGAGCGAGGAGCGGCAGACCTGCAGCACCTGGGCACTGCTCTGCAGCAGCAGCGTGAGGGCCACCTGCAGCCCGGCACAGGATGCTGCCAAGGGCGTGGGTGGAGGAAGGCAGAGAATGGGCCCAAGGATCCCTGCTACCTGCCAGTGAAGTCACCCTGCAGAGGAGTGGCAGGAGGGATCTGGGGTGAGGAGGCAGAAGCCCTCCTGCCTGCCTGCCTGCTTCAGCGGCTGCTGAGGGTCCGGGAGGGACCCTGACCACCCCATACCAGAGAGGTGGGCATGGAAGAACCCAGGCAAGGGGGAGCCAAGGGACAGGCTGCCCAGAGAGGTTGTGGAGTCTCCTCTGCAGCTTTTGCAGCCCTGTCTGGATGTGTTCCTGTGTGACCTGTGCTGGATTCTATGCTCCTGCTCTGGCAGGGACTTGCACTGGAAGATCTCCAGAGGTCCCTTCCAGCTCCTCTAACATCCTCTGATCCTGTGATTCTGCAGGCAAGAAGCATTTCCACCACCAGCTCCTGCCTCAGTGCTGGCTGCCTGGCACTGCCCAGTCAGATGTGGTGCTCAGCTCCTTCACAAACAGGTGCTGGGAACTCAATTTCTAGATTCAAACCTCATCTTTCTTTACCCAGGGAAACTTCTGCTGGGAGAAGGGCAGATAAAGCACCTCCAGTGCCTGCTGGGCACCACCACAGGGGCTGAAAGGGGCATCTGTACAGCTGCCCAGGGGAGCCAGCCTGGCAGAAAACACGAGGCACACACCAGCAACACCACCTCTGGTGTTGGACTCAATGACCTTCAGAGCTCCCTTCTAACCCCTAACAGCCTCTGATCCTCTGTGCTGCAGCTCGGCCTGGCACGGCACAGCCAGGGCAGCACTGAAGCTTGCACCTCACTCCCCAGGCCCCTTCCAGGGAGCCAAACCAGGCAGACCTGGGGCAATGTGAGCTCCACTCTGGTAAGGTTCAGCTTCACTTCCTGTGCCTTTGTGTCCCTCGAGGAAGTGAAACTCACGCCCAGAGCGTTTGCATCGTCCCCCCAGAGCAGGCCGGCAGACAATGTCAGGGCTGAGGAGATAAGAGCTGCCTCCAGGACATGAATTCTCATGAGGATTAGGCAGCCACCATCTGGGGCTGCCTTCGCCTGCGGCAGCTGCAGCCTCAGCAGCGCCGCTGGACGCCAACGGGCGCTGGGCTGGGCTGAGCAGCAGCTTGCTGCAGCTTGGCCTCACTTGCAGGTTGCTGTCTTGTGGAAACCAAACCAACACCACTGCCAAACACAACCCAGGAACAACAACCAATGGCATGAGCTCCTGCCTCAGCTCTGCCAAGGTATCTCAGAATGTCTCTGGTTGGAAGGGATCTTCCACATCACTCAGCCCAACCCTCACAAAAGCCAAAGGTGAAAGGGTTTGGTAGAAAGGCTCCAGGGAAGCCAACAGCATCTGGCTGCCAGCTGCAGAGTAAAGCTATGCCTGCCTGGCATGGGCAGAGCAAACAGGCCAGGGGTCGTGGGTGCAAGTGCCCTGCGTGCCCAGGGCTGCCCTGCCAGTGAGGAGCCAGAGGTGCCTGTCACAGCCCTGCCTGCCACCCAGCAGTGGGGCAGTGGCAAAGCCTTGCCCCAAGCTCCCCCACAGACAGCCAGAGAGGAGCTCAGACTGCCCTCCCCGAGGCCAGCCTGGCACAGAGCCTGGCCTAGAGTCTGGCCTAGGGGGTTCTGTCCTGCTGCTGGACCTTCTCCTGTGATGCTGCCAGCACACCACAGGACACTGCCTAGACACAACCAATAAACCTCAGCAAAACAACTGATTTTGAAAGGAGACAGTGCTGAGGGAAAAGGCACCAAAAAGGTGTGGGGCACAGCAACCAGCACCAGAAGGAAAATGAGGAGGGTGGTCTCTGGGCAAGGCCTGCAGCTGATGCTCCAAAATGCAGAAGGCCTCAGTGGCTTCCCAGTTAGAGTTCAGGAAGCTGCACTTTGGCCTTGTGACAAGGTCTGCCTCCTTGTGTTGCTGCAGAGGCCAAAAGGGAGGCTCTTGCCCCATCCTCCTGCCTTGCCTTGGGCTGGCACTCCGCTGGCACTGGTGTGCAGCACCACCACCTGCAGCAAGGCCTTTGGGCAGCTGTGGGAAGCAAGGTTTCCCTTACCCCCATCCTGTGCCAGAGGGGAGCAGCCCTCAGGAGGAAAGTGTGAGCCCCAGGGGCTCCCTGGGTGATCTAATCCAGGAGAAACAAAGAAATCCCAGCAGGAGAGAGCCTCCAGCTGTTCTCCAGCTGTGAGCTCAGGTCAGAAGCTCCTCTTACTGAACCTGCCTGAAGCTGCTGGGAATACAGAACCACAGCTTCAGGCTGGGAGGGACCTCAGGGATAACCTGCCCCAACTGTTCTTGGCAGGGCACAGTCTGGAGAAGATGGCACACAGCACTCTGCCCACTGAGTACCAGGTGAAGATGCCAAGACAGCCTTCCAGCATGTGACAGGGGCTGCAGGAGAGCTGGAGAGGGACCCCTTACAGAGCCATGGAGGGACAGGACAAGCAAACTGAAGAAGCTGGATGGAGATGAGACATTAAGAAGCAATTCTTCACCACGAGGGTGGGGAGGCACTGGAGCAGGTTGCCCAGAGAAGTTGTGCAGCCTTCAAGCCTGGAAGTGTTGAAAGCCAGGTTGGATGAGGCCTTGAGCAGTCTGGGCTGGTAGGAGGTGTCCCTGCCCATGGCAGGGGCTGGAGCTGGATGAGGGTGGAGGTCCCTTCCAAGCCAAACCTTTCTGTGAGTCACTGATATAAGTCAGCTGGGGCAGAGCATGGCACAGCAGAGGGGAAGCACTGAGTGTCCTGCCTGACCAGAGCCTGCAGCAACACCACACTGAGACCCCAACCAGAAGCTCCAGAGCCATCACACCATACTGAGACCCCAACCAGGAGCCCCAGAGCCATCACACCATACTGAGACCCCAACCAGGAGCCCCAGAGCCATCACACCATACTGAGACCCCAACCAGGAGCCCCAGAGCCATCACACCATACTGAGACCCCAACCAGGAGCCCCACAGCCATTACACCATACTGAGACCCCAACCAGGAGCCCCAGAGCCATCACACCACTGAGACCCCAACCAGGAGCCCCAGAGCCATCACACCACAGAGACCCAAACCAGAAGCTCCAGAGCCACCACATCACACTGAGACCCCAACCAGGAGCCCCAGAGCCATCACACCACAGAGACCCAAACCAGAAGCTCCAGAGCCATCACACCACACTGAGACCCCAACCAGGAGCCCCAGAGCCACCACACCACACTGAGACCCCAGCCAGGAGCCCCAGAGCCATCACACCACAGAGACCCCAACCAGGAGCCCCAGAGCCACCACACCACACTGAGACCCCAACCAGGAGCCCCAGAACCTCCACACCACACTGAGACCCCAACCAGGAGCCCCAGAACCTCCACACCACACTGAGACCCCAACCAGGAGCCCCAGAGCCATCACACCACAGAGACCCCAACCAGGAGCCCCAGAGCCACCACACCAAAGAGACCCCAACCAGGAGCCCCAGAGCCACCACACCATACTGAGACCCCAACCAGGAGCCCCAGAGCCACCACACCACACTGAGACCCCAACCAGGAGCCCCAGAGCCATCACACCACACTGAGACCCCAACCAGGAGCCCCAGAGCCATCACACCACACTGAGACCCCAACCAGGAGCCCCAGAGCCACCACACCACACTGAGACCCCAACCAGGAGCCCCAGAGCCATCACACCACTGAGACCCCAACCAGGAGCCCCAGAGCCACCACATCACACTGAGACCCCAACCAGGAGCCCCAGAGCCATCACACCACACTGAGACCCCAACCAGGAGCCCCAGAGCCATCACACCATACTGAGACCCCAACCAGGAGCCCCAGAGCCACCACACCACTGAGACCCCAACCAGGAGCCCCAGAGCCATCACACCATACTGAGACCCCAACCAGGAGCCCCAGAGCCATCACACCACAGAGACCCCAACCAGAAGCCCCAGAGCCTCCACACCACACTGAGACCCCTACCAGAAGCCCCAGAGCCTCCACACCACAGAGACCCCAACCAGGAGCCCCAGAGCCACCACACCACACTGAGACCCCAACCAGGAGCCCCAGAGCCATCACACCACACTGAGACCCCAACCAGGAGCCCCAGAGCCACCACACCACACTGAGACCCCAACCAGGAGCCCCAGAGCCACCACACCACAGAGACCCCAACCAGGAGCCCCAGAGCCATCACACCACTGAGACCCCAACCAGGAGCCCCAGAGCCATCACACCACACTGAGACCCCAACCAGGAGCCCCAGAGCCACCACACCACTGAGACCCCAACCAGGAGCCCCAGAGCCATCACACCACACTGAGACCCGAACCAGGAGCCCCAGACCCATCACACCACTGAGACCCCAACCAGGAGCCCCAGAACCTCCACACCACAGAGACCCCAACCAGGAGCCCCAGAGCCATCACACCACACTGAGACCCCAACCAGGAGCCCCAGAGCCATCACACCACACTGAGACCCCAACCAGGAGCCCCAGAGCCACCACACCACTGAGACCCCAGCCAGGAGCCCCAGAGCCATCACACCACTGAGACCCCAACCAGGAGCCCCAGAGCCACCACACCACTGAGACCCCAACCAGGAGCCCCAGAGCCATCACACCATACTGAGACCCCAACCAGGAGCCCCAGAGCCATCACACCACAGAGACCCCAACCAGAAGCCCCAGAGCCTCCACACCACACTGAGACCCCTACCAGAAGCCCCAGAGCCTCCACACCACAGAGACCCCAACCAGGAGCCCCAGAGCCACCACACCACACTGAGACCCCAACCAGGAGCCCCAGAGCCATCACACCACACTGAGACCCCAACCAGGAGCCCCAGAGCCACCACACCACACTGAGACCCCAACCAGGAGCCCCAGAGCCATCACACCACACTGAGACCCCAACCAGGAGCCCCAGAGCCATCACACCACACTGAGACCCCAACCAGGAGCCCCAGAGCCATCACACCACACTGAGACCCCAACCAGGAGCCCCAGAGCCATCACACCACACTGAGACCCCAACCAGGAGCCCCAGAGCCATCACACCACACTGAGACCCCAACCAGGAGCCCCAGAGCCACCACACCACAGAGACCCCAACCAGGAGCCCCAGAGCCATCACACCACTGAGACCCCAACCAGGAGCCCCAGAGCCATCACACCACACTGAGACCCCAACCAGGAGCCCCAGAGCCACCACATCACACTGAGACCCCAACCAGGAGCCCCAGAGCCATCACACCACACTGAGACCCCAACCAGGAGCCCCAGAGCCATCACACCACTGAGACCCCAACCAGGAGCCCCAGAGCCATCACACCACACTGAGACCCCAACCAGGAGCCCCAGAGCCATCACACCACAGAGACCCCAACCAGGAGCCCCAGAGCCATCACACCACACAGAGACCCAAACCAGAAGCTCCAGAGCCACCACACCACAGAGACCCCAACCAGGAGCCCCAGAGCCATCACACCACACTGAGACCCCAACCAGGAGCCCCAGAGCCATCACACCACACTGAGACCCCAACCAGGAGCCCCAGAGCCATCACACCACACTGAGACCCCAACCAGGAGCCCCAGAGCCACCACACCACAGAGACCCCAACCAGGAGCCCCAGAGCCATCACACCACTGAGACCCCAACCAGGAGCCCCAGAGCCACCACACCACACTGAGACCCCAACCAGGAGCCCCAGAGCCATCACACCACACTGAGACCCCAACCAGGAGCCCCAGAGCCATCACACCACACTGAGACCCCAACCAGGAGCCCCAGAGCCATCACACCATACTGAGACCCCAACCAGGAGCCCCAGAGCCATCACACCACACTGAGACCCCAACCAGGAGCCCCAGAGCCATCACACCATACTGAGACCCCAACCAGGAGCCCCAGAGCCACCTCACCACAGAGACCCCAACCAGGAGCCCCAGAGCCATCACACCACACTGAGACCCCAACCAGGAGCCCCAGAGCCATCACACCACTGAGACCCCAACCAGGAGCCCCAGAGCCACCACACCACACTGAGACCCCAACCAGGAGCCCCAGAGCCATCACACCACACTGAGACCCCAACCAGGAGCCCCAGAGCCACCACACCACACTGAGACCCCAACCAGGAGCCCCAGAGCCATCACACCACACTGAGACCCCAACCAGGAGCCCCAGAGCCATCACACCACACTGAGACCCCAACCAGGAGCCCCAGAGCCATCACACCACACTGAGACCCCAACCAGGAGCCCCAGAGCCACCACACCACACTGAGACCCCAACCAGGAGCCCCAGAGCCATCACACCACACTGAGACCCCAACCAGGAGCCCCAGAGCCATCACACCCACTGAGACCCCAACCAGGAGCCCCAGAGCCATCACACCACAGAGACCCCAACCAGGAGCCCCAGAGCCATCACACCACTGAGACCCCAACCAGGAGCCCCAGAGCCATCACACCACACTGAGACCCCAACCAGGAGCCCCAGAGCCACCACACCACTGAGACCCCAACCAGGAGCCCCAGAGCCATCACACCACACTGAGACCCCAACCAGGAGCCCCAGAGCCATCACACCACACTGAGACCCCAACCAGGAGCCCCAGAGCCATCACACCACACTGAGACCCCAACCAGGAGCCCCAGAGCCACCACACCACACTGAGACCCCAACCAGGAGCCCCAGAGCCATCACACCACACTGAGACCCCAACCAGGAGCCCCAGAGCCACCACACCACTGAGACCCCAACCAGGAGCCCCAGAACCTCCACACCACAGAGACCCCAACCAGGAGCCCCAGAGCCATCACACCACACTGAGACCCCAACCAGAAGCTCCAGAGCCATCACACCACACAGAGACCCAAACCAGAAGCTCCAGAGCCACCACACCACAGAGACCCAAACCAGAAGCTCCAGAGCCATCACACCATACTGAGACCCCAACCAGGAGCCCCAGAGCCACCACACCACAGAGACCCCAACCAGGAGCCCCAGAGCCATCACACCACTGAGACCCCAACCAGGAGCCCCAGAGCCATCACACCACTGAGACCTCAACCAGGAGCCCCAGAGCCATCACACCACACTGAGACCCCAACCAGGAGCCCCAGAGCCATCACACCACTGAGACCCCAACCAGGAGCCCCAGAGCCATCACACCACACTGAGACCCCAACCAGGAGCCCCAGAGCCATCACACCACACTGAGACCCCAACCAGGAGCCCCAGAGCCATCACACCACTGAGACCCCAACCAGGAGCCCCAGAGCCATCACACCACACTGAGACCCCAACCAGGAGCCCCAGAGCCACCACACCACAGAGACCCCAACCAGGAGCCCCAGAGCCATCACACCACTGAGACCCCAACCAGGAGCCCCAGAGCCATCACACACTGAGACCCCAACCAGGAGCCCCAGACCCATCACACCACTGAGACCCCAACCAGGAGCCCCAGAGCCATCACACCACTGAGACCCCAACCAGGAGCCCCAGAGCCATCACACCACACTGAGACCCCAACCAGGAGCCCCAGAGCCATCACACCACACTGAGACCCCAACCAGGAGCCCCAGAGCCATCACACCACTGAGACCCCAACCAGGAGCCCCAGAGCCATCACACCACTGAGACCCCAACCAGGAGCCCCAGAGCCATCACACCACACTGAGACCCCAACCAGGAGCCCCAGAGCCATCACACACCACTGAGACCCCAACCAGGAGCCCCAGAGCCACCACACCACTGAGACCCCAACCAGGAGCCCCAGAGCCATCACACCACACTGAGACCCCAACCAGGAGCCCCAGAGCCATCACACCACTGAGACCCCAACCAGGAGCCCCAGAGCCATCCAGAGCCACCACACCACAGAGACCCCAACCAGGAGCCCCAGAGCCATCACCACACTGAGACCCCAACCAGGAGCCCCAGAGCCATCACACCACACAGAGACCCAAACCAGAAGCTCCAGAGCCACCACACCACAGAGACCCCAACCAGGAGCCCCAGAGCCATCACACCATACTGAGACCCCAACCAGGAGCCCCAGAGCCATCACACCACACTGAGACCCCAACCAGGAGCCCCAGAGCCATCACACCATACTGAGACCCCAACCAGGAGCCCCAGAGCCACCTCACCACAGAGACCCCAACCAGGAGCCCCAGAGCCATCACACCACACTGAGACCCCAACCAGGAGCCCCAGAGCCATCACACCACTGAGACCCCAACCAGGAGCCCCAGAGCCACCACACCACACTGAGACCCCAACCAGGAGCCCCAGAGCCATCACACCACACTGAGACCCCAACCAGGAGCCCCAGAGCCATCACATCACACTGAGACCCCAACCAGAAGCTCCAGAGCCATCACACCACAGAGACCCCAAACCAGAAGCTCCAGAGCCATCACACCACAGAGACCCCAACCAGGAGCCCCAGAGCCATCACATCACACTGAGACCCCAACCAGGAGCCCCAGAGCCACCACACCACAGAGACCCAAACCAGAAGCTCCAGAGCCATCACACCACAGAGACCCCAACCAGGAGCCCCAGAGCCATCACACCACACTGAGACCCCTACCAGAAGCCCCAGAGCCTCCACACCACAGAGACCCCAACCAGGAGCCCCAGAGCCATCACACCACACTGAGACCCCAACCAGGAGCCCCAGAGCCTCCACACCACAGAGACCCCAACCAGGAGCCCCAGAGCCACCACATCACACTGAGACCCCAACCAGAAGCTCCAGAGCCATCACACCACACTGAGACCCCAACCAGGAGCCCCAGAGCCACCACACCACACTGAGACCCCAACCAGGAGCCCCAGAGCCATCACACCACTGAGACCCCAACCAGGAGCCCCAGAGCCATCACACGACTGAGACCCCAACCAGGAGCCCCAGAGCCATCACACGACTGAGACCCCAACCAGGAGCCCCAGAGCCACCACATCACACTGAGACCCCAACCAGGAGCCCCAGAGCCACCACACCACACTGAGATCCCAACCAGAAGCCCCAGAGCCACCACATCACACTGAGACCCCAACCAGAAGCTCCAGAGCCACCACACCACAGAGACCCAAACCAGAAGCTCCAGAGCCATCACACCACAGAGACCCCAACCAGGAGCCCCAGAGCCTCCACACCACACTGAGACCCCTACCAGAAGCCCCAGAGCCTCCACACCACAGAGACCCCAACCAGGAGCCCCAGAGCCATCACACCACACTGAGACCCCAACCAGGAGCCCCAGAGCCATCACACCACAGAGACCCCAACCAGGAGCCCCAGAGCCACCACATCACACTGAGACCCCAACCAGGAGCCCCAGAGCCACCACACCACACTGAGACCCCAACCAGAAGCTCCAGAGCCATCACACCACACTGAGACCCCAACCAGGAGCCCCAGAACCTCCACACCACACTGAGACCCCAACCAGGAGCCCCAGAGCCATCACACCACTGAGACCCCAACCAGGAGCCCCAGAGCCACCACACCACACTGAGACCCCAACCAGGAGCCCCAGAGCCATCACACCACACTGAGACCCCAACCAGGAGCCCCAGAGCCATCACACCACTGAGACCCCAACCAGGAGCCCCAGAGCCATCACTCCACACTGAGACCCCAACCAGGAGCCCCAGAGCCATCACACCACAGAGACCCAAACCAGAAGCTCCAGAGCCACCACACCACAGAGACCCACACCAGAAGCCCCAGAGCCTCCACACCACACTGAGACCCCAACCAGGAGCCCCAGAGCCTCCACACCACACTGAGACCCCTACCAGAAGCCCCAGAGCCTCCACACCACAGAGACCCCAACCAGGAGCCCCAGAGCCATCACACCACACTGAGACCCCAACCAGGAGCCCCAGAGCCATCACACCACAGAGACCCCAACCAGGAGCCCCAGAGCCACCACATCACACTGAGACCCCAACCAGGAGCCCCAGAGCCACCACACCACACTGAGACCCCAACCAGAAGCTCCAGAGCCATCACACCACACTGAGACCCCAACCAGGAGCCCCAGAACCTCCACACCACACTGAGACCCCAACCAGGAGCCCCAGAGCCATCACACCACAGAGACCCCAACCAGGAGCCCCAGAGCCATCACACCATACTGAGACCCCAACCAGGAGCCCCAGAGCCATCACACCACACTGAGACCCCAACCAGGAGCCCCAGAGCCTCCACACCACACTGAGACCCCTACCAGGACCCCCAGAGCCATCACACCACACTGAGACCCCAACCAGGAGCCCCAGAGCCATCACACCACACTGAGACCCCAACCAGGAGCCCCAGAGCCTCCACACACCACTGAGACCCCAACCAGAAGCTCCAGAGCCACCACACCACACTGAGACCCCAACCAGGAGCCCCAGAGCCACCACACCACACTGAGACCCCAACCAGAAGGCCCATTGGGAGGCACTGAGTGACCACCAGTGCAGAAGAGCTTCAGTGAAGGGTGCTCAGCACCATCCTGCCAGATGCAGAGGTACTTCAAAAACAGCTGCTGGGAACTCAGCTCCTAAATCCAGCTGCAGACTCCTCTGTTTGAAGGTAAGTGTGGTCAAAACACCAATTTTGGAGGGTTTTCAGGGCTTTGTTGGGTTGGTTTGCTCGTGGGGTTTTGTTGTTTGTTTGTGTGTGGGTTTTTTTCTTAAGTTAGAACAAATTACAGATCTGGGGCAAGGCAGCTGCACACACAGCACCCCATCCACCTTCTTCCTAGCCAAAGCACAGGTCCTACGAGCTGTCCAGGAACCATCACCCAGATGGAAGGTCCAAGCAGCTCACCCTTCACCCTGACTGACCCCTGCTCTGCTAGGCCAGGACCCCCAGCGTCACTGCACAGCACTGGGGTGACCCTGCTCCTGCTGCACACATCCAGCACCCACCAGAGAATGCCTGATGAGGAAAGGAGGGAAAGAAAACCTCCAGCAGCAGCAGGCAGACAGCACCTCCACAGGGCAAGCAAGCCCCACTCCAGCTCTTCATGGCCACTGGGATGTGGCTTCAAGCAGCTGCAGCCCCAGGCCTGTCTCAGTAGTGCCCTGATGAGCAGCTGTGGATCTGCAGTAAGTGACCAACCTCCACCCTCTGGAACACGAAGCAGAGAGGAACTGTAGGAAGGGCTGCAAATGCTGCACCTCAGAGCAGGCACCATGCCTGGGAATCCTCCTGGAAGCAGGAGAGGTGTCCAGGACAAACTGGCTTGGGAAAAGTCCTCAACCTCTTCAGAGCTGTCTGGGACAGGGGAACCCCAAGGCTGACTTCTGCTTCTTTCTAGGGCACCCCAGAGCTCTGTCACACAGAGGGGCCAGGGCAGGACAGGACCCTCCAACGAGGCCAGGGCAGTGCCTGAACCCAACCCCAGGGCAGTGTCTCCAAGATGCCTGCCCTCATCCACCCTCTGGGAATGGTCTCTGACCACCTGCTCCTCAGCTGCTCCTGCAGTGCAGCTCACCAGCCAGTGGCACCAGGCTGGGCACAGAACCAGCAGCCATGGCACAGAGGATGGACCTGAGTGACCTCTGCTGGGTGGTACTGCCAACCTGTGTAAAGGCTCAGGTAACTGAAGCTGTGGGGACCATGGTGCCAGAAGGGCACAAGCTGTGGGTGCTGCAGTTCCATCTCCCCCATGCTCCGTGGGTGCTGCAGTTCCATCTCCCCCATGCTCCGTGGGTGCTGCAGTTCCATCTCCCCCATGCTCCTTGGGTGCTGCAGTTCCATCTCCCCCATGCTCCTTGGGTGCTGCAGTTCCATCTCCCCCATGCTCCTTGGGTGCTGCAGTTTCTGGTGTATTTTCTGTTCCTTTCTATGTTTTTCTCATTCCATGAAATCCAAAAGTGTCCTGAAGACAGGATGTGGATTCTCCGCTCTCAGCTTTGAGAACAGCAAATATGTCTCACAGGATGTCAGGGGTTGGAAGGGATATCCAAAGATCTTCTAGTGCAAGTCCCTGCCAGAGCAGGAGCATGGAATCCAGCACAGGTCACACAGGAACACATGCAGACAGGGCTGCAAAGGCTCCAGAGAAGGAGACTCCACAACCTCTCTGGGCAGCCTGCTCCAGGCCTCTGGCACCCTCCCACTGCACAACTTCCTCCTCCTCTGCAGCTGGAACCTCCTGTGCTGCACTTTCCAGCCACTGCCCCTTGGCCTCTGGCAGGCTGCAGCTGAGCACAGCCTGTGCCCTGCCTGCTGAGCCCCAGCCCTCAGCTCTTGACAGACATTGATCAGATCCCTCTCAGCCTTCTCCTCTGCAGCCTGACCAGCCCCAGGGCTCTCAGCCTCTGCTCCCCAGGCAGTGCTCCAGCCCCTTCCTCATCCTTGTAGCTCTCCCTTGGGCTGTGTGCAGCAGCTCCCTGTCCCTCCTGAGCTGGGGAGCCCAGAGCTGGATGCAACCTTCCAGGTGAGGTCTCATGGGTGTTTAGTGACCTTCTGCCCTCACATCAGGACCTGCACTAAGTGACAGTGCCAGAGGCTGCTTGTGGTTGAGAACCAAAAAGCTGATGAGGAGGGTAGGATGCTGGTGAGTGTCTGGCAGACACACACTGCCCCCTCTGCCAGGGCACACTGCAGAGGCAGTCCTGCCTCACACAGCCAGGCTGCCAGCCTGGCCCACAGGCACTGTGAGTTTGTGTGTTGGACAGGAGCAGGGCAGGGCCCCTGGACACACTAACCTCCACCAGCAGTCGCAGGCAGGTGTAGGAACCACAGAATCACAACGTGGTAGGGGCTGGAATGGACGTCTAAAGACCACCCAGTCCAACCCCCATGCCAGAGCAGGGGCACCCAGGGCAGGGCACACAGGAGCACACCCATGGGAGGTTGGAAGCTCTCCACACAAGGAGACTCCACAACCTCCCTGGGCAGCCTGCTCCAGGCCTCCAGCACCCTCACACTAATCAACTTTCTCCTCCTGCTTACATGCAACGTCCTGGGGTCCAGCTTGTACCTGTTACTCCTTGTCCTGTCACTGGGCAGCACCAAAACCATCCTGACCCCTTTCTCCTGACACCCACCCCTCAGGCAGTGCTGGAGGCTGACCAGATGCCTCCCGTGGCTCCCCAGACGGCACAGCCCCAGCGCTCGCTGCCCAGGCACTGCTGTGCTGCCCTGCGCCCACAGGGACAGCCCAGGGGTGCTCACCAGAGGACCATCTCCCGGGGGAAGGAAAGCCACAGCTGCTCCCCTCGGGAGGTCAGAGGGCTCGCAGGGGACAGAGGGCTCCCAGGGGTAGACACGGCGCACCCACGAACCCCAGCACCACACCCCGTCCCACCCACAGCCCCTCTGAGGACAGCGTCAGGCAGGCAGAGGCGGCGCTGCCCGGCGGCCGCAGGGCGGGGAGCTGCGCGGGCGCGGCTCGGAAGGGCTGGGAGCGGGGCCGGCAGGGGCCTCCTGCTGCGCCTCCAGCACGGACAGCGGCGCCGCAGCCGCCCCGGGGAAGGCACAAACGGCGACAAGCAACCCCAAGTGTGCCTGCTGCGGCGGCACCGGGGGCAGCCTGCACTGGCACTGCCAGGCAGCGGCTGATGGCGCCAGGCAGGGGCTGATGGTGCCAGGCAGGGGCTGATGGTACCAGGCAGGGGCTGATGGTGCCAGGCAGGGCACTGATGGTACCAGGCTGAGGATGATGGTGCCAGGCAGGGCACTGATGGTACCAGGCAGGGGCTGATGGTGCCAGGCAGGGGCTGATGGTACCAGGCCGGGGCTGATGGTACCAGGCTGAGGATGATGGTGCCAGGCAGGGCACTGACGGTACCAGGCAGGGGCTGATGGTGCCAGGCAGGGGCTGATGGTGCCAGGCAGGGCACTGATGATACCAGGCTGAGGATGATGGTGCCAGGCAGGGCACTGATGGTACCAGGCAGGGGCTGATGGTGCCAGGCAGGGGCTGATGGTACCAGGCTGAGGATGATGGTGCCAGGCAGGGCACTGACGGTACCAGGCAGGGGCTGATGGTGCCAGGCAGGGGCTGATGGTGCCAGGCAGGGCACTGATGGTACCAGGCTGAGGATGATGGTGCCAGGCAGGGCACTGATGGTACCAGGCAGGGGCTGATGGTGCCAGGCAGGGGCTGATGGTACCAGGCTGAGGATGATGGTGCCAGGCAGGGCACTGACGGTACCAGGCAGGGGCTGATGGTGCCAGGCAGGGGCTGATGGTGTCAGGCAAGGCACTGATGGTGCCAGGCAGGGCACTGATGGTGCCAGACAGGGGCTGATGGTACCAGGCAGGGGCTGATGGTGCCAGGCAGGGGCTGATGGTACCAGGCTGAGGATGATGGTGCCAGGCAAGGCACTGATGGTACCAGGCAGGGGCTGATGGTACCAGGCAGGGGCTGATGGTGCCAGGCAAGGCACTGATGGTGCCAGGCAGGGCACTGATGGTGCCAGGCTGAGGATGATGGTGCCAGGCAGGGCACTGATGGTACCAGGCAGGGGCTGATGGTGCCAGGCAGGGGCTGATGGTACCAGGCAGGGGCTGATGGTACCAGGCTGAGGATGATGGTGCCAGGCAAGGCACTGATGGTACCAGGCAGGGGATGATGGTGCCAGGCAGGGGCTGATGGTGCCAGGCAAGGCACTGATGGTGCCAGGCAGGGCACTGATGGTGCCAGGCAAGGCACTGATGGTGCCAGGCAGGGCAATGATGGTGCCAGGCAGGGGCTGATGGTGCCAGGCAAGGCACTGATGGTGCCAGGCAGGGCACTGATGGTGCCAGGCAGGGGCTGATGGTGCCAGGCAGGGCACTGATGGTACCAGGCAGGGGCTGATGGTGCCAGGCAGGGGCTGATGGTACCAGGCAGGGCACTGATGGTGCCAGGCAGGGCACTGATGGTGCCAAGCAGGGCACTGATGGTACCAGGCAGGGGCTGATGGTGCCAGGCAGGGCACTGAGGGCAGCGGGCAGGGGCTCTGTGCTTGGTGATCTCTATGCAGAGAGGGTCTCTGTGTGCTGCAAGAAGGTTGTTTCCCAGCCTGAGAATCATGGGGAGGGAAGCCACAACGTTTTTGTGGTGGTTTTTTTCCTGCTGAAAAGCAGTAACTAGGTGGTAGGGAGGGGATGGCTCCCCCAGCCCCGGCCAGAGCAGCGTTATGGATATAATAACACTTCCACATGTATGCTGTAATTCCTTTAGAGTGCCTGCTACACTGTAAAAAAAACCCCAAAAACAAAAAAAAAAAGAGAAAGAAAAAAGAAAAGGGGGGGGAAAAAAAAGGCTGAGCAGAGCTTCCCATGACTAACTGGATTAATTCTGCAGCGGCACACAATCACCGCTCCCCACAGCTGGGGGGGACATCTAAATAAACACACACAGCTCGCTTCACGCAAAGAAAAGACCCATCCTGGGCAGGCAAACCCCAACAGCCAGAGGAGCTGAGGGTGTGCCTCAAAATAAAGCAACACAGAACAGTCAAAGGCAGAGAAGGGCTGGGGGGTGGGGGTGGGGAGGGCAAAGAAGGGGCGTTTGGGGCAGGGTGCTGGGTGAGGTCCCCTGACACAGGGACATCTTTGTTGGAGGCTGCTCTGGGCCTGCCTGGACGTCTCTCTCCAAGCACTGTGCTCCTGCTGAGGGAGCTGAGATTCGGCCCTGGGCCACGGAAGCCCTGACCCAGAGCCTAGGAGGAGGAGGAGGAAGAGCAGAAGGAGGACGAGAAGTCATTGTGCAGGCTGGAACAGCACTGCCATGGCCCTCAACACGCCCCAGAGCCTTGTCCAGCCCGGTGCCAGCAGCCCAGAGAGACCCTGCCCATGCCACACACAGCAGGCACCCGGAGAGGTGCCCATGGCTGCCCGTGCCACACACAGCAGGCACCCAGAGAGGTGCCCATGGCTGCCCGTGCCACACACAGCAGGCACCCAGAGAGGTGCCCATGGCTGCCTGTGCCACACACAGCAGGCACCCAGAGAGGTGCCCATGGCTGCCCGTGCCACACACAGCAGGCACCCAGAGAGGTGCCCATGGCTGCCCGTGCCACACACAGCAGGCACCCAGAGAGGTGCCCATGGCTGCCCATGCCCTCACACACACACAGCATCTGCACTGCACTTTCTGCAGGCCTGGTGCCCACATCCCCAGGTGGTTAGGTCTGGTTTGCTGCCAGACTCATGCCCATCCCCAGTAGGCCAGGGCTAACCCAAGCTTTGTGTGGCACAGGGCAGACAGAGTCTGGTCCCTCACCCCTCCAAGGCACCCACCCTGGGCACCATCCCCACAAACAGTACTGTGTGCCCAGGTCAGTGTAAAAGGACAGCTTGGGAGGGGCAGGAGTGGCTGTGAAACAGACACTGAGCTCATGCCCCAGGTGCCCACCAGGGCTCTGACAGCTGAACAAGGCTAGCACACAGCTGAGGTGCACTCAGCCAGGTCAGAGCACATCAGTGGTGTGCTGATCACAGATCACAGGGTCACAGATCAGAGGATGTCAGGGGTTGGAGGGGGCCTCTGGAGACCTCCCAGTGCAAGCCCCTGCCAGAGCAGGAGCATAGAATCCAGCACAGGTCACACAGGAACACATCCAGACAGGGCTGCAAAGGCTCCAGAGAAGGAGACTCCACAACCTCTCTGGGCAGCCTGCTCCAGGCCTCTGGCACCCTCCCACTGCACAACTTCCTCCTCCTCTGCAGCTGGAACCTCCTGTGCTGCACTTTCCAGCCACTGTCCCTTGGCCTCTGGCAGGCTGCAGCTGAGCACAGCCTGTGCCCTGCCTGCTGAGCCCCAGCCCTCAGCTACTGACAGACACTGATCAGATGAGCTGAGCTCAGCGCATTCTCAGATCCCTCCTCCCTCATTCACCAAGGACCCCTGGAAGGTTCTCTTTTCCCCAGAGAGTCACAGAACCACTGAGGCTGGAAAAAGACCTTTAAGATCACTGAGTCCACCTGAAACAGCTCCCACCCAACACCACAACCACAGAGCACCACAGCAGCCACTACAGCTCACAAAGTAAAGAAGCAAGGAGGTCAAGGAGTGCCTGGGCCTGGGTCTGGCTGTACCAGAGACCCCTGCCCAGCTGGTCAGGACAGGTGGGAACACTGCACCTCTCTGCAGCCACCAGGGCAGACTACAGGGAAGTTGTTTCCTTTCCCAACCAGGAGAAGAGGTCTCTGAGTCCTGGGTAAGACAAATCCCTGCAGAGGTTATCTTGCTGTAGTACCTCAAGGGTTAAAAAGCAAACTAAGAAGATACAATAATACAATACAATACACCAGGTTGGAAGAGACCTTCAAGATCATCGCGTCCAACCCATCAAACAATCCAACCCACCCAACAACTAGACCATGCAGCCAAGCACCCCATCAAGTCTTCTCCTGAACACCTCCAGTGAAGGTGACTCCACCACCTCCACGGGCAGCCGATTCCAATGGGCAATCACTCTCTCCGTGTAGAACTTCTTCCTAACATCCAGCCTAAACCTGCCCTGGCGCAGCCTGAGACTGTGTCCTCTTGTTCTGGTGCTGGATGCCTGGGAGAAGAGGCCAACCTCTGCCTGGCTACAACCTCCCTTCAGGTAGTTGTAGAGAGCAATAAGGTCACCCCTCAGTCTCCTCTTCTCCAGGCTAAGCAACCCCAGCTCCCTCAGCCTTTCCTCATAGGGCTTGTGTTCCAAACCCCTCACCAGCTTTGTTGCCCTTCTCTGGACACGTTCCAGCAAGTCAACATCCTTCCTAAACTGAGGGGCCCAGAACTGGACACAGGACTCAAGGTGTGGCCTAACCAGTGCAGTGTACAGGGGCACAATGACCTCCCTGCTCCTGCTGGCCACACTGTTCCTGATGCAAGCCAGGATGCCACTGGCCTTCCTGGCTGCCTGGGCACACTGCAGGCTCATGTTCAGCCTACAATCAACCAGTACCCCCAGGTCCCTCTCTGCCTGGCCACTCTCCAGCCACTTTGACCCCAGCCTGTAGCACTGCCTGGGGTTGTTGTGGCCAATGTGCAGAATCCGGCACTTGGATGTGTTAAATCTCATGCCATTTCAGAGAACAGAAAAGCATCAAGCAATGCCCAGAAGTGTTCTGTGGTGAGGAGGAGCAGTCTGAGCCAGGGTGGCACTCTGAGCAGCCCCTGGAAGGGTGCTGTGCCAGGGTGCTGGGCACCTGCCTCCCACTCCTGCCCCTACGTTTTGCTCACAGCTCTGCATGCAGAGTGGGGATTCCCTGCTGGGAGTTCCACACAATGCAGGGCAGGAAAGAGCCCTCAGCAGCCTGGCCAGAGGGAGATGCCAACTGCTCCCTGGCTGCCAGGGCACACCCAGCCGCTCAGAGCCCATCCTGGGGCACAGCAGCTTGCTGGCACCCACCGGGCATGGCACAAGCCTCCCTGCAGCCAGCCAGGGCCTCCCTGACAGCGAGGGGCTGGCTTCAACAGGCTGCTGTCCTGGCACTGCCCAGGCTCCTCCAGCCCATCGGTGCCAGCAGCAGCAGAGGTGCTGCAGGCATGCAGGAGGTGCAGCAGGCAGGCAGGAGGTGCAGCATGCAGGGAGGTGCTGCAGGCAGGCAGGGAGGTGCAGCATGCAGAGAGGTGCTGCAGGCAGGCAGGGAGGTGCTGCAGGCAGGCGGGAGGTGCAGCAGGCAGGCAGGGAGGTGCAGCAGGCAGGGAGGTGCTGCAGGCAGGCGGGAGGTGCTGCAGGCAGGCGGGAGGTGCAGCAGGCAGGGAGGTGCAGCAGGCGGGGAGGTGCTGCAGGCAGGCGGGAGGTGCTGCAGGCAGGCGGGAGGTGCAGCAGGCAGGGAGGTGCAGCAGGCGGGGAGGTGCTGCAGGCAGGCAGGGAGGTGCTGCAGGCAGGCAGGAGGTGCAGCAGGCAGGGAGGTGCAGCAGGCGGGGAGGTGCTGCAGGCAGGCGGGAGGTGCTGCAGGCAGGCGGGAGGTGCAGCAGGCAGGGAGGTGCAGCAGGCGGGGAGGTGCTGCAGGCAGGCAGGGAGGTGCTGCAGGCAGGCGGGAGGTGCAGCAGGCAGGGAGGTGCTGCAGGCAGGCAGGGAGGTGCTGCAGGCAGGCGGGAGGTGCAGCAGGCAGGCAGGGAGGTGCAGCAGGCAGGGAGGTGCTGCAGGCAGGCAGGGAGGTGCTGCAGGCAGGCGGGGAGGTGCTGCAGGCAGGGAGGGAGGTGCAGCATGCAGGGAGGTGCTGCAGGCAGGGAGGTGCTCCGGGGCAGGCTGGTGCCGGGGGCAGGCTGGTGCCGCGGGCGGGCGGGCGGGCGGCAGGGCCGTGTCGGCAGGGCCGTGGCAGCCGCGGCGCCGCGGCTGTTTGTGGAGCCGTCCAGATTAAACAGTGTAATGTTATAAATCCTATTACAGTTTATAATCTCTGAATTACATTCGAGTGGATACAAAAATACACAGCGCGGCGGTAATGAACTTCGCCTGCCCGCAGCACCGCCGCGGGGAAGCCTTTTGCCGCTCGGCATAAAAAACTTGGGGAGAACCCAGCCCCGGCCGCGGGCCCCGGAGCCCGCCCCCTGCAAGCCTGAGCTCCCCACCCCGCCCCTCGGTACCTGCTCAGGGTAGGGAAAAGCGGGGGTGGGGAGGGACCGCTCAGATGGGACCCAGGAACAAAGACCTGGTCCCCGCCGCCGACGGGCGGGGCACAGGGGCGGCACCGCTGCCGGCCCCAACCCTCCTCCCCGCAGCCTTCCTTCCCCATCCATCCCTCCTTCCTGCAGCCTTCCCCCAGGACAAAACAACCTTCTCTGCCCCCCCAGGGTGCCAGGGGGCGGCCAGGGCCGTGCAAACCACTCTCTTGTGTAAAGGAAGAAACCACCCTGGCTGTGGTGGCTCAGTGTGGAGCAGGCTGGAGCTGCAGCAGCAGCTTTTGTTTTTTTTGCAAAGGATGAGTGAGTTTTCCCCATCCCTCCATAAATAACATGGAAACGAATGTAAATCTGCCAGGCACAAAGCCTCTCCGTGCCTCCGGGGTGGGGGCTGAGGCATGGCAGGCTGCAAAACCCTCACTTAGAATCACAGAATTGTCAGGGCTGGAAGGGACCTCAAGGCTCATCCCAACCCCCCTGCCATGGGCAGGGACACCTCACACCTCATCAGGTTGCTCAGAGCCTTAAATACCTCCAGGGGTGAGGCTTCCACCACCTCCCTGGGCAACCTGTGCCAGTCTCTCACCACCCTCATGGGGAACAACTTCTTCCTCACAGCCAATCTCAATCCCCCCACTTCTAGTTCTGCTCCATCCCCCCAGGCCTATCCCTCCCTGACACCCTCACAAGTCCCTCCCCAGCTTTCCTGTAGCCCCCTGCAGATCCTGGAAGGCCACAAGAAGCTCTCCTGGAAGCCTTCTCCTCTCCAGACTGCACAGCCCCTACTCTCTCAGGCTGTCTTCTGACCACCAGCAGCAGCATTGTGTCTGAAGAACCAGATTGACCAAAACCCATCAAGTTTCAGAACTTTACAGCAACTGAAGGAACAAACCTCAGAGTCACCAAAAAAACAACCAACAGCCAACAGCAGTGAAGGCAGCAGAGTGCAGGCTGCTCCGTGAGCAAGGGCTGACACAGCCCCAGCCATGCTGCTCATCCACAGGGTTTACTGGTAAAGACAAGAAGGAAAATGCCTTTCACACAGGTTCCAAGGCTACAGCCAGCTGTGTGGAGGAAAATATGCCCTGGCAGAGCTGAGACCGAAGGGCAAAGGGAGGTGCAGAACCACACCCAGCCCTGATGGCCTGGCATGCTCAGAAGTGTCCAGCTGCAGGCACCCAGGCCACAGTGACCTGGCACTGTCACACCACTGTACAGATAAAACAATCACACAATCACAGAATGTTAGGGGCTGGAAGGGACCTCCAGAGATCATCCAGTCCCACCATCCCCTGCCAGAGCAGGGTCGCCCAGAGCATTGCACACAGGGACACATCCAGGCAGGTTTTGAGTATCTCCAGAGAGGGAGACCCCACAACCCCCTGGGCAGCCTGCTCCAGGGCTCTGCCACCCTCACAGGGAAATAATTCCTCCTGTTTCCAGGGAACTTCCTATGCCTCAGCTTCCACCACTGCCCCTTGTGCTGGCACTGGGCATCACCCAGCAGAGCCTGGCTCCAGCCTCTGGGCATCACCCTGCACATCTTTGTCAGCAGCAATGAGGTCACCCTCAGGCTCCTCCTCTCCAAGCTATAGAGCTCTCAGCTCCCTCAGGCTCTCCTTATGAGGAAGTTCTTCCACTGCCTGCAGCAGCTCTGTGGCTCTGTGCTGGACTCCTTCAAGCAGTTCCCCGAGGTCCTTCTGGAACTAAGGGGCCCGGAACTGGACACAATATTCCAGACATGGCCTCAGCAGGGCAGAGCAGAGGGGGAGGCGAACCCCTCTGACCTACTCACCACAGCCCTTCTAATGCACCCCAGGATACCACAGAGCCATCAGAAATAGTAACAAGAGACACCAGGGGAAAGCCACTGCGCCAGGGACACTTCCACAGGGGTGACCACCACCTAGCCCTGCAGCCTCTGCCTCCACAGCAACTCAGCTCAGGGCATCAGGCTGCCTGCCCTAACCCTAATGGCAAGAACCTGCCCTTGGTGGGGAGAGAGCCTCCAAGGAGCTCAGCGCACGACCAGGGACCAGCACTAAGTGCTGCTGATGTGGGAGATGGTTTAAGAGGAAGGTCAGAACCCATCATCAGCTCTTTCATAAGGGGTGGAAAGCTCCATTTATCCTTTTCCAATTTAAATCAAAGCTAAAGTTTAAACTATGCACAAGGGTCTCCACAAGCACCTGGAAGTCTGAGGAGTTGGTGTGGCCTCACTGCTGGGGAAGATGAAGAATCTGGTGGTCGCGGAGGGGCTGGGTGGAAGGTTGGACCTGATGATCTTAGAGGTCTTTTCCAACCTTAATGATGAGTCTGTGATTCTGTGAGCTGCCACCCCTGGGTCTGCATGCAGGAGCTCAAAAATCCACCCCCAGCTCCTCAACTGCAGAGCTCTGAAGCTCTCCAATCCCTCTCTACGGCCACGGAGCTCAGTGTTCCTCAGCACAAAGCATACAGCCAGATGTATGCCCGGGCAGCTCCTCCCTGCCACGCAGGGCACCAGTGCCTGGCACCAGGACATGGAGCTCCAGCCCCAGCACACAGCCAGCAGCACTCCCAGACTGGAGCCTGGGGTCTGGGCTGTGGGAAGAGGAACATGAGGGGGCAGTGGTGCAGGCAGGGGCAGCCCCTACCTTGGGGGCTGCAGTGCCAGCGAGACCCAGAGCAGGGGATAGGGACACTGCAGCAGCCCAGGCCAGCCTGGGAGAGTTCCAAGGCAGCAGAGCTGCATCTGGCCAGACCTTCATCTGCAGCTGCTTCCTGGCACCATCCCTGTCTGCAGGACTGGCAGCTCACAGCCCCAGCAGCTCTGTGCCACGCTGGCTTGAAGGCATGCCATCCTCCTGCCTGCCCATGGGCTCGCTGCAGCACTGCACAGCCACCCTCCAGCTGGCTCAGCCTGACCCTCTGGCAGGAGCTGGGACAAGAAATGGATGGAAAAGGTCAGGGGAGCAAGTGAGGATGGGGAGGGAAGGGCTGACAGCAGGAACACAGGTCTGGGATTTCATCAGATCAGGATGGAGCCAAGCTGGGCACAAGGCAGACACACAGACAGCTTCCTGTCCTGGCTCTGGGCATCCATGGGGGTGAGGGCACAAGAACTCCATGGTCTGACTGCCAGCCCAGCAGCTGCAGGAGCTGGTGGCAGGGCTGACAGACCAGCAGGTGAGTTTATTTGGTGCATTCTGTTCACCTCCAAGTCCTACTCTGTGGCTCTGTGAGTGGTCTAATCGCTGCACAGCCCTCACCCCTCCTGCTTATCAGATACCTTAACAGTGCAGGCACAAACTGGAGCCCAGGAGGTGCCACCTGAGCAGGAGGAGAAAATACTCTGTCTGAGGGTGCAGGAGGCCTGGAGCAGGCTGCCCAGAGAGGTTGTGGAGTCTCCCTGTGTGGAGAGCTTCCAACCCCCTGGGCATTGTGCTGCTGGGCAAGCTGCTGTGGGTGCCTTGCTGGAGCAGGGGGGTTGAGCTGGGTGAGCTCCAGAGGTCCTTCCCAGCCCTGCCACACTGGGGTTCTGACACCACCAGCTGTTGAGGGTCTCCAGGGGGCTCACACAGAGGGCGACTCCTCTTCAAAAACAGTTCCTCATCCTAACACTGACCAAAAAAAAGCAAATAACTAACACATTCTTCAGGGTGATAGCTGAGTCACAAAGGGTGCTCAGGTGAGGGCCAGGGGCTGTGCCAGGCTGCCCTGCACTCTACCCCCAGTACACAGCACCAGAGCAGGACCCCACAGCCAGGGGCTGTGCTCAGGCAAGGGCCAGGCGCTGTAAGCCAGGGGTTGTGCCAGGCTGCCCTGCACTCGTCCCGCAGCGCTCAGCCCAGGAGCAAGACCCCGCCGCGGCAGCGGCGAATCCCTGGGCGGCACAACATAGATGTACTTGTTCCCCGCCCTGACTTTCTGACTTATGCAAAGCAGGGCCCATTCTCCCCGGGCGAGCCTCCTCAAATAAACTTTTCCAAGCGCCGGTGCCCGCGGCGGGGCTGGATTAGCCCTCGGCCACGGATGAGGTCATGGGGCCAGGGAGGCGGCCGGCGCCGGGCGACAATAGCGGAGCTGCGGCAAATCCCCTGAAGTACACCCCCTTGTTTTCCACGCAGCCTGGATTAGCCCTGAGCCCCCTAGATCCCGGCACACAATGCCCCTTTCACTCGGATATAATAAAGAGAAATAGACTATACCCAGCCCCCCAAAGAACCCTCAGCAGTTTATTTACATGCCCGGCACACAGAACTCCTCTGTGCTCGCAGGGCGCGGGGCGCGACGGGGCCAAACAAACGGCGATTCACCAAAACCCCACAAAACCAACCCAAAACAAGGCAGCTTGCCGTTTTTCAGGGGTGTCAAAGAAGAGGCATTCAGGTCCCCCGGGGCTGCTTTGTGGCCAGCCTAGCTCTCAGGGGAGCCCAACAGAACAAACGAACCCAGGCCTGTAGTTGGGTGCAGCGAGGAGCCAGGGGGGCCTGCGGCGCACAAAGCAGAGGGCCAGGGGCTGCTCTCCGGACTCACGGTGGCTGTGGCCAGGGCAGATGCCAGGGCTGGGAGGGAGGGATCCTGCTGCCAAGCTCAGCCATGGAAGGGCAAGGCCACAGAAGTGTGGTTCTTGTGTAAATGTGTATTTGGCATTTCTGAGCCGCTGGCAGGGAACCATACCTGTGACCCTGCTTCGGGTTTCCAAAGTGCCCTGGGGCTAGGGGAAGAACTGCACAGGTGAGTTGGGAGTAACCCCTGGGCCATGCCATGGGAGGGGAAGGACAAGGGCCTGCCCTTGGCACGAGAAGAGGTGAGGGCAGGGCACTACCATGCCACACACAGGCTCTTAAGCATTCATCACTTCAGTCCTTGGCAGCACTTCATGCTGCAGGGACAATGCAAAGGGGTCTGGAAGGGCTGGGATTAGCTTGCCAGGAGCAAAACCCTGCATGGAGAACCCAGCAGCTGCCCCAGGCCCTGCACAAACAGCAAAAGAGTGTGGAGAAAAGGGTCTGTGGCCACTGCACCTCCCCCAGAAAGAAGCAGGCTGCTAGGAAGTGATCCCCCACCATGGCAAGGCTGAGCAGCAGGAGCAGCAAGCAGCAGGGGCAGCAAGCAGCAGGAGCTGCAGCATCAAGCAGCAGGAGCAGTGATCAGCATCAAGAGCTGCAAGCATCAGGAGCTGCACAAAGCAGGAGCTGCAAGCATCAGGAGCAACAAGCACAGGAGGAGCTGCAAGCAGCACCCTGTGGGTGCCATGTAGATGCATCTCCCCAGCATGCA
Organism: Picus viridis; assembly: GCA_033816785.1. NCBI lineage: Eukaryota > Metazoa > Chordata > Aves > Piciformes > Picidae > Picus > Picus viridis. The sequence goes on along the minus strand of CM066606.1, from coordinate 87,533,641 downwards.
ATTTGGCTGTGGTGAAAGACAGGACCCTCAAAATCTATTTTCCTCATCTGCCTTCACATGGAAGGGGTTTAAATACATCCTGACCCCTCTGAAGCTCTTCCTCAGGCTCAGGACAGCTGCATGGTGAATCTCTGGAGACCCTCCTGCAGCACCTCCTTCCTCCACTGAAAACCCAAGCCCGAAGGAGCTGTCTTTGTGCACAACTCACAGAGCAGCTGCACAGCTGGGCAGTTGCTGCTGCATCTTTCACAGGCTGGGGGTCAAGAGATCAATTGCCCAGGCTCACAGAAAGAGGCAGGGGCAGAGACCAAGGGGCACAAAGTGGAACTCAGGAGGTGCCACTTGAGCAGGATAGGAACCTTTGGTGTGAGGCTGCTGGAGGCCCGGAGCAGGCTGCCCAGAGAGGTTGTGGAGTCTCCTTCTGTGCAGAGCTTCCAACCCGCCCTGGGCATTGTGCCCTGCTGGAGCAGGGGCTTGGGCTGGGTGAGCTCCGGGGGTCCCTTCTGAACCCCATCATGCTATGACTCTGTGAAATTAGTCTCACAAAACAGCACCAGCTCAGCTCTTGTGATTCTCTGCCCTGCAGGCCAGGTGCCAGCTCTGTGCCACCAAGACAGAGCTGAGCTGGTTACGAAAGGGCCACCCTGAGCCTGGAGGCAGCTGGTGGCCAGCACCAGGCTGACCTCTTTGTGTCACCATCAGGAGGAACCAGGTCAGCCTCCACCCTTTGGACCCACAGCATTCAGCTGCCACCACCTCTCCTGGTGGCAACCAGAGTGCCCAGTGCATGGCATGTGGCATCAGCAGCCCCTGGGCACCCCCAGGGGCACAGGGCTCCTCAGAGAGCAGGCACAGGGGGCTAGGCAAGCCATGACTGGTAACTGGCACTGGCTGATAGTGGTAAGGAGGGTCAGCTCCCCATGAGCTGTGGGCCTCATGGAGGCACAGCAAGCAGCCCCAGTCAAGAGCCCCAGCCAGCAGCCCCAGCTGGCCCTGCTGAGCAGAGCTGGGCATCAACACCCTCCCAGATGGCAGCAGCTCCCCAGTGCTTCTCTGCTCTCCACAAGCCATCACTTCACCATGAAGCACAGCACCACAGCACTACAGAACATTAAGAGGTTGGAAGTGACCTCCAGAGATCATCTAGTCCAACCCCTGCCAGAGCAGGATCTCTTAGGGTAGTCCACACACATCCAGACAGGTCTGGAAAGTCTCCAGAGAAGGAGTAATCCACAACCTCTCTGGGCAGCTGCTGCACCACCCTGCCCTGTGCCAGGCAACCATCCCCCTCAGGCTCAGGCTGCAGCCTGTGCTGGGCTGTGGGCAGGAGCAATCTGGGAGATCTTCTCTCCCTGGCCAGGCTCTTATCATCCTGCGCTGAGTGCCGCTGCCAGCAGGGAAAAGCCTTCCCCGGCCTCGCTGTCAATCATCTTGATGAGCAGCCAGCAAATGAGTGCCCAATGATGGATTCCATATTATCCTTAAAAAAGAAAAAAAAAAAAAAAAAAAAAAAGGGAATCCATCAAATAAACATCAACAGGTGAAGTGTTTGCAGCCGACAGCCATCAATCCCCAGCTACCCAAGCAAGGAGGTGAGCTGGACTGGTAAACCTCGAAATTAGAGAGGCATTAATCACCTGCTGCCAGCCAATGCAAACAGATGTCACCTTTACACAGGCAGAATCAGCCCTTCCTGGGAAAATTTATTTGCAGCAGATAATGTTCTGCTGCATTTTTAATGGAGCAGATGAAGCCGCTGCATGCAGAGCCTGGGGCGGGTGCCGGTGGGCAGCGGCTGGCTCCCAGCCACAGGGCTGCTCCAGCCACGCAGCCAGCACCACACACAGCAGAGATGTGGCAGAACCCCCTCGTGTTTGGGGGGAACACCACCCCCAGGGACAGGCACTGACAAGCAGCTCCACCTCTCTCCTGTGCAAGAAGCCAATGAAGGTTTTGCTCAGCTGGCTCCTGCCCGCTTCGTGCCAGTCCCTGGCACAGCTCTGGTGTGCTCAGATCACAGAGTGGCTCAGGCTGGAAGGGAGCTTGACGATCATCCAGCCCAGGTTGCTCAAGGCTTCATCCAGCCTTGGCCTGGAACACTCCCAGGCAGGAGGCAGCCACAGCCTCCCTGGGCAGCCTGTGCCAGAATCTCACCACCCTGGCATTGAAGCACTCCTTCCCCAGCTCCAGTCTGACCCTGCTCTGCCTCAGCTCCAAACCATTCCCCCTGGTCCTGTCTCCAGACACCCTCATGAGAAGTCTCTCTGCAGCCTTCCTGCAGAATCCCTTCAGGTCCTGGCAAGCAGCTCTGAGGTCCCCCTGGAGCCTTCTCCTCTCCAGGCTGCACACCCCCAGCTCCCTCAGCCTGGCCTCACAGCAGAGCTGCTCCAGCCCTTGGATCATCTTTGTGGCCTCCTCTGGCCTCTCTCCAGCAGCACTGTGTCCTTCTCCTGCTGGGGACACCAGAGCTGGAGGCAGGATTGGAGGTGAGGTCTGTGCAGAGCCAAGGGGCAGGATGCCCTCTCCTGCCCTGCTGGCCAAGCTCCTCCTGATGCAGCCCAAGAACCTTCTTGTATTCCTCCCTCAGTAAATAAAGAGGAAGACCAAAAAAGAATCACCTGCAAGCATCTTTGGGATTAAAGTGATTTTTTTGTTCATTTTCTGGGTGTCCCACAGACAGGCTGGCTACAGGCCTGCAGACCAACACTGTGAACATCACCAGCCCTGTGCCATCCCCTGCATGCTCCAGCTGAGGCTTCCCCTCATGCCTGGGCACCCTGTGCCCAGGGTCAGCTCTGCTTACAGGGCAAACCAAGCCCAGAGGCAGGAGCAGTACCTAGGGTACCATCTGCAGCAACTGTGTGGCACCACGGCTGCAGCACTGCTCTGTCCTCACCCACACAGTGCCAGTCTGTAGCTGGAGCTCTCTGCCCCCCAGTGGCACCAGGACCATGGCCTGCAGGGCACACAGTGGCTGGGGGTGAGCTGCAGGCAGTCAGATGCAGAAGCAGAGTACCTGAAGCCAATTCTGTTAGTGTGGAGCTGCAGGGTGTGCAGGTGGAGAAGGGAAGGCTCAGGGGAGACCTTCCCACCATGGGCCAGGACACAGAGGGTGGAGGCTCCTTTGGTACAAGGAGCACCATGGAGCAGAGGAGGGGTGGTGGGGACAAGCTCCACTGGGCTCCAGAAGATGTTTGCCATTGCCATCCAGGTTACACCCGCCCCTGGAGGGGCTGAAGTTAACCTAGCCCCAAGGGGGACCAAGAAACCTGACCCAGGTGGGCAGGAATCACAGAACCAACCAGGTTGGAAGAGACCTCCAAGGTCACCAAGTCCAACCTCTCACCCAACCCTAACTCACCAACCAGACCATGGCTCTGAGTGCCTCATCCAAGCTCTCCTTAAGCACCTGCAGGGATGGGGACACCAGCCCCTCCCTGGGCAGCCCACCCCAAGGGCAATCTCTCTCTCTGTCAAGAACTTCTGTCGAAGCTCAAAGCCTAAACCTCCCCCTGCACAGCTTGAGGCTGTGGCCTCTCTTCTGTACTGGCTGCCTGGGACAAGAGACCAGCCCCCACCTGGCTGCAACCTCCCTTCAGGGAGATGTGGACAGCAATGAGGTCTCCCCTGAGCCTCCTCTTCTCCAGGCTAAGCAACCCCAGCTCCCTCAGCCTCTCCTCACAGGGCTGTGCTGCAGACCCCTCCCCAGCTTTGTTGCCAGGTCAAGGTCTGCTCCACTCCCCCTTCCTGTCCCCCAAGCCTACTTAAGGGGAGACCTCTTCTAGGCTCTTGCTCTTCCTCTTGCTCCTGCCTGGCCTGCCTCATAGACTGCTTGCCACCCCTGCTCCTGCAGCTACCACAGAGCCTGCCTCATGCTGCATCCTGAGGGCTGCACCCAAGGAGAATCCACATCTACACCCAGGCAATCTTTTCCCAGTTGGGCCTGCTTTTGTATATTGTTCTATTTGCTCTTTTCCTTACACCTTTGTAACCTTCCCTGTTACTCAAATGCTAAATATATTTTGTTAAACTTAACACTTTAACTTCCAAATCGATTCCATATTGTTTTTCTTGTGTGGTTTTACCTCTGTCTTCTCCTGCCTAATTTGCTTTTGCCCTACTGGGAAAAAAGGGAGAGGGGAGGCAAATCTAAACCTGATCCATTTGGCCTTGTGCGCTCTGGGAGGAGCTTAAACCACAACAGGTATGAGCACAGATGTTGGAATCATCTCCTCTACCTTGGGCAGTGCAAAGGCTCAGCCTGGCAGGGTGCTGGGCCAGCTCCTTTCCATCAGCACTTAGATAGCTTGGACCAGATGGTCCCTGGGGTCCCTTCCAACCTGGTACTCTGTGATCTTTCTAAGCAGGTTGGATGTGGCCCTGAGCAACCTGATATGGTGTGAGGTGTCCCTGCCCATGGCAGGGTGGAACTGGATAAGGCTTCAAGTCCCTTCCAGCCCTGACAGTTCTGTGATTCTATGATCTCAGTCTCCCTGTATCTCACTGTGGCTACCACATCCCCTTGTGGTGCTGCCCACAGCAGCACTGGGGCCCAGCAGGAGCCTGGCAAGAGGCTGCCAGCAGTGGAGCAAACATTGTCAAACCTCAGTGCCCTCTGACCATGCCCCCAGCGCCTGGGGTCAACACGAACTCAAACCCCCTTGCTGCAGCCACACCAACAACCCACAGCCAGGGCACAACACCCACGGGCAGGGCTGAAGGGTGCCCTGGCCATCACTTGGTGAAGGTGGAGCTTGTCTGTGGAGAGCAGCAAGCCCACACCTAGAGGGCAGGAGCAGGCCTGTGGAGCTGGGCACACACTGGAGCCTGGTGCTGAGCCAGAGCCCTGCCTCCTTCACTGCACACTGCTGCAGTCAGTAATTAACTGCCTGGGCAGGTTCAGCACTGGGGGTGATTGTTCTGAGTGCTTCCCTGCTTATTTCCTTAGTGCAGTTATTTCTCTGATCTTCTCCAGGCTTCAAAACAAAACCAAACCCCAAACCCAAGACATCCTATATCACATGGAAGCCACAGAGCAGCCACAGAAAGCCACACCCTGAGATGGGTAATCCTGCAAGAAATGAAATACATCATTTTTCCTCACTGCCCTGAAGCCAGAGTTTGTGTTGAGAAATAAGCACAGGCCATAGGAAAAGAGTTGTCTGGGTTTTGAAGACACAGCAGGGATCACAGCTTCAGACACTGCTGCACCACAAACCAAGACAGAAGCCTGCAGATGCCCAGGGCTGGAATCTCATCCCAGCAGCATCCACACTGCACCAGCCTCAGGAAAACAGAATCCCCACCAGGGTCTGAAAGCTGAGCTGCTGTTCTTCAGGGGTCCCTGCAGTAGAAAAGAGACCTTTGGAGTGTCCAGGCTCATTTCCACACCTGACTGCAATCGTGATGCAGTCCTTCACCTGCCTCACAGCTCAGGGCTTGGCTACCACAGACCTTACACCACACCAGCTGAAGCCTCCTCCCCACCCAGGTGGCTTTGCAACTGTGAGGAGAGGGTGAGACCCCTGAGGCTGTTTAGTCTGGAGAGGAGAATTCTGAGAGGGAGATCCCTCTATCAGTAGCTGAGGGCTGGGGCTCAGCAGGCAGGGCACAGGCTGTGCTCAGCTGCAGCCTGCCAGAGGCCAAGGGGCAGTGGCTGGAAAGTGCAGCACAGGAGGTTCCAGCTGCAGAGGAGGAGGAAGTTGTGCAGTGGGAGGCTGCCAGAGGCCTGGAGCAGGCTGCCCAGAGAGGTTGTGGAGTCTCCTCTGGAGCCTTTGCAGCCCTGTCTGGATGTGTTGTTGTGTGACCTGTGCTGGATTCTATGCTTCTGCTCTGGCAGGGGCTTGCACTAGAAGACCTCCAGGGACTCTTTCCAACCCCTGACATCCTGTGATCTGTGATCCTGTGTGTTTGATTTTTCACTCACTCCAAACAGAACTGTGTCATGGGTGGGACTGCATTTTATTAAAACACTTCAAAATTAAGAGAAACAGCCAAAATTTTAGACACTGTTGAGTGTCTAGAGGTGACCACTGGGGACAGAAGAGCCTTTTCCAGACCTCTTCACTCATTGTGTAACACATAGCCCCTGATTCCCCTCTTCACTCACAGTGGCACCCCCAAACTCAGAGCCCCAAACAAGAGCTAGGGGCACTTGCCAGGATGTCTTGCTGAGAAATACAGACCCAGCACTGCTGCTGGTGAGACCACCGAGGGCTGCACTGCTGCTGCATGCCTGGAAGGCACCCAGGGAACCCCTGCAACTTCCACAATAGGGACACTGAGGCTGTCCTGTGTGCCCAGCGCTGCTGGCATGGGCACTGCTGGTACAGGCAGTGCTGGCCTGGGCACTGCTGGTCTGGGCACTGCTGCCACAGGCACTGCTGGTACAAGCAGTGCTGGCCTGGGCACTGCTGGCCTGGGCACTGCTGGCACGGTCACTGCTGGCCTGGGCACTGCTGGCCTGGGCACTGCTGGCACGGGCACTGCTGGCCTGGGCACTGCTGGCACAGTTTCCCCCCCTGCACTGGTGCTTCGAGAAGCTGCAGCAGAGCTGCGCCAAAGCTGGAAGTTGTGCCTGCAGCTGTGCCACGTCTGAGCTGCTGACCAGGGTGGGGCTGATGTGTTCTTCATTTATGTCTGCTGATCTTAGAGGTCTTTTCCAAGCAGAACCATTCTGTGCCTCTCTGGTTTGTTTTTTTAAATTGGAAATGGTTAGAAGAATACCTTCACTAATATCATTACACATCTATAGATTACAGAGACACTGATACAGACAGATATACTGAGACCTCTATATATCTAATATTATTATTAGATATAGGTATCATTTTTAAAGATACAGAGATGTGTTTTAAAGATATATATTTTAAAGATCCATAGATCTAGATACATAATCTTAATGTAGAGATAGAATTCTGTCTGCCAAGTGGTTCCTCAAGTACTAAGCCTGCATAGGAGTCCATGCCCATGTCAGGGGGCTGCAGTAGATGCTCTCTGGGGTCCCTTACAACCTGTTAGCTGTTCTGTGACATCTGCCTGCTGGTGTCAGCCTCAGACTGGGATGGCGACAGAGCACTGCCTGGGAAGGGTTTGGTTTGCTTCAGACATAAAGATCACAAATTTGCCAAACCGAAAGGCAAAGCTTCAGTGGAGTTATAACCAACATAACCTCAGCTGCTTTCACAACACTACACACAAAGCAAGGCCGCCAAAACCCTCCCTGGGGCAAGGGCTCGGCTCCCTGCGAGCCTGCTCACTCCTCCTGCCGAGCCCTGCACCGCTTCAGCTGCACAAAGCAGCTCAAGGTGAGCCCAGCTAAGAGAGAGGATCCCTCTGAAGGTGCATTCTTGGTCAGGACGAGCACAGGACACTAATAATTCACCTGAGCTGAACACAATCAGAAACAACTCTCAGCCTTAACCCTGGCTGCAGTCTCAGCAGCATCACTACCCTGCTAATGACAGAGTCACTCCAGGAAAGTCCTGTGAGCAGCCTCAGGTGCAGGTGATGTGCTGCCTGCTGCCTGCAGCCTGCTCTTCGAGGCAGCAGGTGGTGAGCAGAGAGGGTTACTGGCTGCTGTTCTGTCTGTGCTCGGTGCTGAGGCAAGGCAGAATGCAGCTGCAGCTTCCCAGCTCCTCCTGAGCAGCCCAGTCCAGTGCAGAACCACCTCCAGACCCACACTTCTGTACAACAGAAAGTATTTTCCAGCTTTTGTCCTCCAGAGACTGCAGGAGTACGTGCCACCAAAAAAACTGCATCACAGACACAGGTCATGAACCTGCCCTTGGGTGTCTGAAATCAGGCTGGGCTTTGCAAGCTGAGAGAACATCCACAGCGTGGACAGCTCTCACTCCAGACCTCAGGGAAAGGCAAGATGAGTAAAACGATTTCTACTGATTTACTCCTTCCTTGACCAGGTAACTTTACCACCACTTCCAGGGAGCAGTAATTTTTGAAAGTAAATCACGAATGCTTGGAGTAATTTTTGAAGGTAAATCACAATTGCTTGGACGCAGAACGGATGCAGAACGGCCCGGTCGTTGCTACCCCAAAGCAGAACAGCGGAGCTAAGCCGTGCTGGGGTCCCAGGAACGCCTCCTTACCAACACCACCGTGCAATGCAGTGCAAAAAGCACCACAAGGAGAGAAGGAAGGAGACTGAGAGAAGGCTGGGCACATGCCGGCGGGCACGGAGCCCGCTACCCACCGGGCAGAAGGGCACAGGGCTGGCTCCCTGACGCCCCTGCCCGGCGGGACCAGACCCAGCTCTTCACCCCCGCCGCTGCCGCCGCCGGCGGGACTCGAGTTGGGGGCGCCCGTCCGGCAGCCCCGGAGACTGCAGGGGTCAGGGCCGGGGAAAGCCAGGGGCCGGCAGCGGCTCCGCAGTGGCGTCCTCTCAGAGCCGCTGCCGGGCAGGCTCCGGGGCGGCGGAGCCGGGCACCGCCCGCCGGGAGAGGCCGGCGCAGGCAGGGGCCCGTTGGGGGCTTGCGTTCGCTCCGGGGAGCGGCGGCGGAGGCTCCCGGCGGGAAGCTGGGGCTGGCATCGGCTTCTCCCTGGGGGTTCCTGGCGGGAAAGGCCGAGGCCAGCGACCGGCGTTGCCCTGCACCAGGTAGCGCTTCCGCAGCCTGCTTGGAGGAAGCCTAAGGAAGGCAGCGAGCCGCTGCCGGGCGCCGGCGTCTCACTGCTGCCGGTGCCGGAGAAACGGCCGAGGAACGGCGGCGGCCACCTGTGCGAGGCTGCCGCTCGGCAAGGAGAGAATGAGCCCCAACACCGAACACCTGCGGGTGCCTGGCTGCCAGGTCGGTCTCTAGTGCAGGGCTATGGCTCCACAGCAACTTAAATATTTCGTGTCCAGGGAGCTGGAAGCTACTGAAAGGTTTTCACAAAGTTAAGGGTGCCTTGAAAATGAGGATTAGAAACTCCGTCACTGCCGCCTTAAAACAGACACCCCGGCAGAGACACTTCAGAAAGAAACCCGAAACCACGCTGCCTTCACCCCCGAGCCACAATACCCCCATGCCTGGCAGGGGGTGGCCGGCCCAGGGCACACGGCTGCAAGCTGCCCCTCCGAGGGCTGGTGTCTGAACGGCAGCCTCCTCTTTGCCATTTTCCATCCTGTATTCAAAACCTGGTGAGAAAACCTATTCAGCCCGGTTTCCAGGAAGTATCGAAAGTGCGGCGAAATGACCCAAAACCTGCGTGCCCCCGCAGAGCAAGCCTCAGGGCACGGTGCTGTCCCATCGCGGGGACCCGGCAGAGGCTGGAGGTGTGCTGGTTCTGGAGCACCAGGGAAACCTCTGCTAGCAGCTGGAGACTTTTTTCCCACCTTCTCCGTAAAGCTGCGTGCCAGGTGCCCCGCGGGCACACGCGTCTATAGGCGGCACACGCAGTGCCCCTGCGCCCACCTCTGCCTGCGGCAGCCCCGCACCGCCGAGCCGCCACGGCTGCGGGGTAGGGCGCTCCCGGCGCCTCCCCAGCCAAAGTTTTAAACGTAGAAGAGAGTTCCCTGCCGGGTGCCTTACCTTCAGGCCGTGCCAAGGTCGCTACTGCCCAGCCTCGACACAGCCAGAGGCACTGCAGGGGCTGCGACACACGGAGCCCTGCGCCGTGCCGGGGCAGGCAGGACTCTGCTGTTCCACCATGCACAGAGGGTTTCCAAAAGAGACCGAAAACAGCATCTGGCAGCCTCCCCCCACCCCGCTCCCCTCCCTCCCCCTCTGGTTGTTGGGGTTTTAAAGGAGTTGATGGAGGAAGATTTATCAAGGACTGAGGGTGGCCGACCAGGACCTTGCTGGTGCTGGGGACCGACGAAGACAAGCAGGGCACAGCCACCCGCACGGCACAACGGCACCGCGGAGAGCAACCTGCCCTCCGTCAGCAGAGAGCTGCTCGGTGACCGGACCCTGCTCTCTGCACCAGGCCTCCTCCGTGCCCGGGAGGGCACTCCGCTCCAGCAGTGACCAGATGGAAGCAACAACACTGCCACACAACCAACCCGACAGGAAAGGAGCTCCCAGGGCTAGCACCAAGCCGGTGGCCAAATGCACCTCGTCCTGTGCCCTCTCCTGGCTCTCTGCACTGCTCAGACCATGGCTCTTCAGCTCTCCCAGGGAAAGCAGACGGCAGGAGAAGTCCATCTGAAGAAGCAGAGCTTTTATTTGCTGTCTGCCTCACTGCTACCCATGCCATGGTTTCCTCAGGCACACTCGGGTTACTGGGCACCATCGCAGACACTGTGAACCCAGAGACATAGCAAGCAGCACTGGAGGAAAAATAGACCAAACATCACCAATCCCCACAATGGAGAAGGGAGCAGAGGCTGAGCCTTGCAGGCAGGACACCTTCCTGGGCTAAAAGTTTCCATATCTATGTCTAAATCCCTATCCATGTACGTATAAAAAATCCTTAAAGCTAAATTCATTAACTACAAAAATGGTGATGCTAATAATGTTAACTGCCTCTGCTGACAAGGAGCCTTCACCAGAGGAGCTGCTGGTGGTCTGTCCACACCAGTGACTGCGAGATCCTCAGGGTCACCCTTGCCTTGTCCACCTCCTGACAGCACCAGGTGCCTGCCAGCCAACCAGCCAGCACCACGGGGTGCCAGAGGCCTGCTGGCTGCTAGCACTGGGGGGCATGGGTGCAGAGAGCAGTCTGGGTGAGCACTGGGCAGACAAAACCTCCCTCGTCCAGAGCTTCTCTGGAGATCTGAGGCATTACAGATGGAGACCAGGGGGCAAACAATGGAGGCAGTCAGAGCGCAGAGACTGCGCTCAGCCCAGAAGGCACCAGGCAGCAACTGCAGGCTAGCAGCGGTGTGAGGTGGGCACAGGCTGCTCTGTGCCTGTGGGCAACTCATCTGGAAGAGCTGCTGGGGGAGTGTGGTTCTGTGAAGGGCAATCACAAGAGAGGTGCAGAACCTGCCAGTAAGAGCCCTGAAATGCCAGGTAACAGCATCCAGACAGCCACTGCCACCGTTCCAGGGACGGCAGCCTGTGCTCCTCCACACTCTGGGCACCTCTGCATGTACACACGGCCCAAGGACCTACTGCTGCCTCTCCTTCAGATTACACAGAGAGCAGAGCCACCCAGGACCAGCTGCCACGAGGTGAGTGGTGGCTGTGATGGTGCCCAGTCTGCGTTCCCTGTGCTCTGCAGTCAGACACCCACAGCCATGCCTGCTGCGCCAGTGCCGTCCATCCCCTGGGCAGATCGCGGCGCTGCAGCTGAGCCTGTCCCTGCCAGGGGGAGAAGCAGGAGCTCTCAGCAGCCGAAGAGCCCCAGTGTCTGCAGAAGCATGCCAGCCTGAGGGCTCACCAAATGAGGCATGTGCCTCCACGTGCCAGCTTTGCCCGCAGCGGCAGGCAGCAGGATGGGGAATGGAGCAGCCGTGAGCCATCGTAGTCCTCCCGCCAGGCCTCCTCCAGACCTCTGCTTTAAAATTCATTAACACAAACTTCTCCTGTGCTTAACCTACCCAGACATCTGCATGACTCATGCCCCCTCTGCAGCCCTGCTCAAACTTTCTCCCTTTAAACCCTCAAGTCCTTTGTCTTCGGTATATTCTCTATTGCATTTTTTTAATTAACTTTAAAAAAAAAAAAAAAAGATAAGAAAAGACAAAGAGCAAATCCTGGAACTTCCCTTTCAGAAGGATTAAATCACAGTTTCCCCATCAGGGTTCAGAAATTCCAATTACAATATGGGAAAGGTTTGGTTTTGTTTTGTTTTGGTTTGGTTTGGTTTTGGTTTGTTTGGTTTTGCTTTGTTTTCCTACCTGTAAGAAACCCAAAGAAATAGGGGACAGGAAAAAAAGGATTGAATCACAGTTTCCCTATCAGGGTTCAAATATTCCAACTGCAATATGGGAAGGGGTTTTGTTTTTGTTTTGTTTTTACCACCTGTATGAAACTCAAAGAAATAGGGACAAGGACAAAAGAACAAATCCTGGACCTTCTCTTTCAGAAGGATTAAACCAGAGTTTCCCCATCAGGGTTCAGATATTCCAATTGCAATATGAGAAAGGTTTTGTTTTGTTTTCCCTACCTGTAAGAAACCCAAAGAAATAAGGGACAGGAAAAAAAGACTAAATCAGAGTTTCCTCATCAGGGTTGAAATATTCCAATTGCAATATGGGAAAGGTTTTGGTTTTGGTTTGGTTTTCCCACCTGTAAGAAACTCAGATAAATAGGGACAAGGATGAAAGACTAAATCCTGGAACTCCCCTTTCAGAAGGATTAAATCACAGTTTCCCCATCAGGGTTCAGAAATTCCAGCTGCAATAGGGGAAAGGGGTTTGGTTTGGTTTGGTTTGGTTTGGTTTGGTTTGGTTTGGTTTGGTTTGGTTTGGTTTGGTTTTTCCTACCTGTAAGAAACCCAGATCAATAGGGGCAAGGAAGAAAGAATAAATCCTGGGACTTCCCTTTCAGAAGGATTAAATCAGAGTTTCCCCATCAAGGTTCAAAAATTCCAACTGCAGTATGAAAAAGGGTTTTGTTTTGTTTTGGTTTGGTTTGGTTTGGTTTGGTTTGGTTTGGGTTTTCCTACCTGTAAGAAACTCCAATAAATAGGGACAAGGAAGAAAGAATAAATCCTGGAACTTCCTTTCAGAAGGATTAAATCAGAGTTTCCCCATCAAGGTTCAAAAATTCCAACTGCAGTATGGGAAAGGTTTTTGTTTTGTTTTGTTTTGGTTTGGTTTGGTTTTTCCTACCTGTAAGAAACTCCAATAAATAGGGACAAGGAAGAAAGAATAAATCCTGGAACTTCCCTTTCAGAAGGATTAAATCACAGATTCCCCATCAGGGTTCAGAAATTCCAACTGCAATAGGGGAAAGGTTTTTGTGGTCTTTTTTTCCCCGCTACAACCTGTAAGAAACTCAAAGAAATAGGGGACAGGAAAAATAAGGATTAAATCACAGTTTCCACATCAGGGTTGAAATGTTCCAACTGCAATATGACAAAGGTTTTTGGGCTTGGAGGTTGGTTTTTTTTGTGTGTGTTTTTTTCCCCACCTGTAAGAAACTCAAAGAAATAGGGAACAAGGAAGAAAGAATAAATCCTGGAACTACCCTTTCAGGATTAAATCACAGTTTCCCCATCAAGGTTCAAAAATTCCAACTGCAATATGGGAAAGGTTTTTGTTTTGTTTTGTTTTTCCCACCTGTAAGAACACCCCCAAAAAAAAAAAAAAAAAAAACAGGGAAAAGAATAAATCTTGGAACTTCCCTTTCAGAAGGATTAAATCAGAATTTTCCCATCAGGGTTCAGAAATTCCAACTGCAATGTGGGAAAGGTTTTTGTTTTGTTTTTCCCACCTGTAAGAACCCCAAAAAAAAAACAGGGAAAAGGAGGAAAGAATAAATCTTGGAACTTCCCTTTCAGAAGGATTAAATCAGAATTTTCCCATCAGGGTTCAGAAATTCCAGCTGCAATATGGGAAAGGTTTTTGTGGTCTTCTTCCCCCCCCCCAATAAGAAACCCAAAGAAATAGGGACAAGGAAGAAAGAATAAATCTTGGAGCTTCCTTCTGATCACAGTTTCCTCATCAGGGTTCTAATATTCCAATTGCAATACAGGAAAGGCTTTTGGTTTGGGTTTCCCCCCCCAACCTGTAAGAAGCCAAAGAAACAGGGGACAAGGAAGAAAGATCAAACTGGATGACAGAAGGGGGGGGTGGGGGGGGAGGGCAAGAAAAGAAAATTCCCCTTGTAACAATCAGCAGAACAGCAAAAGAAAACAAGAAAAGAAGTGGCAAAGTCACCCGGCATACATGACCATGCAAGCATGGGCACTCTTGCAGAAAACCCAGTCAGCAATCCCAGCCTTGGGAAATTTAAATCAGGGCCAGGGTCCACAATAGCAGCAGAGATCTGCACAGATAAAAGGCCTTGCTCGGGCTGCCAGGTACAGCCTGGCCCCCAGACCCCCTCACATCCGCCGAGCAACTTTATTAGTTTTATTAATTTTTCTTTCCCCCCTTAAATCATCAGGAGAGTGGAGTGCATCCACATCACACAGCAAAGAAGATTAAGTGTGGGTTGGTTTGGTGTTGTGTTTTTGTTGGGTTTTCTCCCCCTTTAATCAAAATATCCATATGCATGTGCTGCATCTTCCAACTGGTAGGTGGATTCCCAGTGCTGATTAGGGCTCCGGGGCGCGTTCTCCGCAGCAACTCATGCACAAAGCGCTCCTACTACAGCTGAGCGCCGCTGGGGCTGGCGCAGGCACCAGCCGGCACAGCACGCCCCACAGGGCAGCCATCCCGGGCACCGGGGGCACGGCTGTCGGCGGTTGCCAGCGGGAACGCAAACCCATCCGACTGACACCGTCCCGGCCCTGCGCGGCCGCGCTGCTGGTTTGTCCTTCTGGCCGGGGCGGGGAGACACAGACACACAGCAGCACCCAGCCCTGCTCGCCGGCAGACATGGGCATGGCCCCAGCGTGGGCAGCAGGGCCGGGGGCTCTCCTCCTCGCCGCGAAGCCACTGTCCCTCTCAGAGTCTGCTGGCAGGCGACAGCCGGCAGGGTCCCGCAACATCGCGCTCCCGGTGCGGGATGCTTCCATGCAAACATCCATCTTAGCTTACAGCCTTTCCTGCCTGATTTCCAGCCCCTCGAGCTGCCCACTGCAGCCCCGAGTGCCACAGCAGCTTCACAGGGGGCTGAAGCCAGCCCTCTAGAGGGGACACGGAGCCAACATGAGCATCCCAGCAGCCTCCCCAGTCTCAGGAGCAGGCAGCAGTGAGGAGAAGCTGCCCTCCGTGCGCCGCTGCCAGCTACCGGCGCAGCCACCAACACACAAACCTCTGGCTGTGGTTTGTGGCACGGCCATCTGACCCTGGGCCATGCCAGGCAGTCCTGCTGCTCCTCAGAAACAGAGCAGGTGCCACAAGCTACAGATGTCAGAAATAATTTGTAGTGGTAAAGTGATTTTCACCAATAAATCCTTTCTTTTTTTCCCCTATGGAAAGCCGAAACGGAATCCTGCGGTTCCAGAGTTGGGGCAGGGAAGTGTGGCTCCTTCAGCCATTTCTCTGTGGCCCAAGGAAACCTTTCTGCTAAATACTTTTTGTAAAAAAAAACCTAAAAAGTTGGTGGTAGGAAGGTCGAGGCTCTAGAACAGAAAGGTTCTGCGCTGTGCCAAAGCACTGCTCGGAACTGGCTGTGGGAAGAGAGGGCAAAGAGAAGAGAAGCAAAGCACAGCACAGCCTGGGCTCATTTCTGTCATTTTGGAGACAACCTGAACACTTCTCCCCTGATTTAAAAATACACTGAGGGATCTGAACAACAGCAGCAGCACAGAGTGGGGAATAAAAAACAAAAACCCCAGGGACAGGGGTCGGATTTTCGGGTGGCCTCTGCGGCACCACGCAGTTAAAGCCGGGTGTCGAGCGGAGGCTGTTTCAAAGCACTGGTAGGTAACAAAGGGCCCCTTGGCTGAGGGAGGCAAAACAGTCACCAGGTCTATCAATTTAGCAAGCAGCAAGAATCACAGAATCCTTGATAGATATATAAAGTGTGTGTATATATATATATATAACATATATACACACACACATATATATGTATATATAAAATACATATATAACAAAGCTATCTGCATGTAGCCACTGCTGCCAAACAGGAAGCTCCTTCCTATGTTACATTTTACAGGTAAAAATAAAAATGCTTCAGTTTTCTTTTTTAACTTCTTTATAAAGAACATTTTAGGCTTTTTAGTTTCCCCCCCCCCCCCCATGGTTTCACTCTCTAAGTGTCACCTACTGATTTATTTTTTCCTCTCACGATTTCATTCACTAAGTGTCAAATCCTTGTTTTATTTTACTTCATTCTGTTTTACTTCACTCTGTTTTGCTCTTCACTCTACTCCTCACTCTATTTTTACTCCTCTCTATTTTACTCTTCACTCTACTTCTCACTCTGTTTCACTCCTCTATTTCACTCCTCACTCTATTTTTACTCCTGTTTTACTCTTCACTCTACTCCTCACTCTTTTTTACTCCTCACTCTATTTCACTCCTCAATTTCACTCCTCACTCTATTTCACTCCCCACTCTATTTCACTCCCCACTCTATTTTCACTCCCCACTCTATTTTCACTCCCCACTCTATTTTCACTCCCCACTCTATTTTCACTCCCCACTCTATTTTACAGATGTATTTTTATTGTGGTTTCTTTGGATGATAACCCCTCGATGTGCTGTGGCTGAAGCTGCAACAGAAAGGTTCTCTAAACCTGGGGAAAACAAACACAGTTTGAAATGGCTGCTGAAAAGGAGAGGGGGGGAAGAAAAAGAAATCCCTGTTTTGGTAATTCCAGCCTGCAGTTTGTGTCCACTGCTCCTCTCTGCAGCTTTACGGGACAGCAAGAGCTGACATTAACATCCCCATGCCCCGGGTGAAGTGACTTCTCCCCTGGCTTCCTTTCGTAACCACTGCCCCCTGAGAAGGTCAAATTTGCTGCTATTTTACCAAAGCCCAGCAGCCAGTCCATGAGGGGGCACACGGGAACGATGTCTGCTCAGGCAGCCGGGAGAGGACAGCAGAGGAGGTGACAAAAGGGATTGAAAAAACACCCAGCGCCCTGGGAGCCTCCGCCGGGCTCGGGGACCCCTCCTCAGCCGTCTGAGGGCACCCCCGGAGCCAAACCCACACCGAGGCAACTCCTGGGCAGCAGCGCTGGTGGGGGCAGCATTTCGGTGCCCGGTCTGTGCCCACCCCCGGAGCAGAGGCACTTTGTGCCCGGGATGGAGCTAGCTCCAGTGTGATGGGCAACGGCATCGCTGCCTGGCAGAGGGGGCTGCAGCTGCACAGGGCAGGGTGCCCGGGACCCCCGAGCGGCAGCTGTGCCCAGCAGCATGCAGGGGCACGGCTCGGACTGTCTCAGGCCGTGCCGCTGTCTGCAGATGGCACTGCAGATGGCACCACGACGTGGCCCTGCCTGCGGGGAGCTCGGCGGGGACAGAGCCGCAGCCCCGACGGGAGCCTGGCTCGGAGGCTTTGCTGGAGCCGGCAGAGCTCAGGAGCAGCTCCCGGTGCCAGCAGGAGCATCTCTGAGTGCGCTCCTGCCAAAGCCTCACCACTGCCCTAATCCAAAAACAAAGACCCGGAGCAGAGCCTCTCCTGGGTGGGAGCCTGGCACTGCGCCGCAGAAGCTTTGGAGCCAGAACCAGGCGCGGGCACCGCAGCCCTGCCAGCACCCGAGCGCGGCCGCATGCCCCCGGGGCGCCCGGGGAGGCACCGGCTGGGCACAGCCTGGAGGAGGAGGAGGAGAAGAAGATAAAAATGTTTTCTGTTCCCCTTAGCGGCCGGACATCAGCGCTGCAGCTTTCCTGGCTGCCTTTCTGCAAACCGGGAGGGAAAACAAGGCAGAGATTAGGATTGCAGCTAGGCGTGGGAGAGGAAATAGGTTAAAAGGAGGCTTTTAATGAAGGGATGGATGAAAGATTTCCAGCTACAGGAGATTAATGTTCTTATCTCACACACTCCTCTTGCACCAACGGGAGGAGAGGAGTGGGAGGGGGAACCCTCCTTGGAAGACCTGGGAGCTCTCTGACACTGGACATGAGGGAGACCTCCTTGCTCTCTGCAGCTCCCTGGGAGCAGGCTGCAGCCAGGTGGGGGTTGGGCTCTGCTCCCTAGTCTCAGGTGAGAGAAGGAGAGCAAATAGCCTGGAATTGTGCCAGGGGAGGGTTGAGGTTGGCCATGAGGAACAATTTCTGTGCTGCAAGAATGGTCATGGACTGGCACAGGCTGCCCAGGGAGGTGGTGGAGTCCCCATGGCTGGAGGTGTTGCAGCAAGCTGTGGCCATGGCAAGTGGGGCCAGGGTTTGGTGCCCGTGGTGGGGTTGGGTTGGAGTTGGACTGGATAATCCCAGAGGGCTTTCCCAGTCAAACAGTTCTATAATTCTAGGGTTCTATGATCAGGAGCCAGAGCTGTTTCCCCAGGCAAAGGGACACCTCTTGCTGTCACAGCAGGCAGGGCTGGCTGAAGCTAGAAGGCTGCATGGGAGGAAGGCTCTCTGTGCTCTGGAGACACCAAGAAAGTGCCAGCTGGTGATGGAGAATGTTTAACAAGGCTGCCAGGCAGAAGCAGAGCAGGCAGGATGCAGGAGTTGAGAATAATGAGATCTGCCCAATGCCTTCAGCTGTTTCTGACCCCAGTGGAACCCCAGCCTCTCTGTCTGAGGGACTGGGACATGGGAAGAGCCTCATCCAGTGCCTGACACAACTGCCTGCCCCCAGATTCAGAGGGCAGCTCACACCTTGTGAGGCAAACTGGGCAGGAGACACCATGGCACTGCCACAGGAGGTTTCACAGCATGGCTCAGGCTGGAAGGGAGCTCAGAGCTCATCCCCTGCAGCCTCCCCACATTGCCCAGGGACACCTCTCACCTACACTCAGCTGCTCAAGGCCTGGAACACCCCCAGGCAGGAGGCAGCCACAGCCTCCCTGGGCAGCCTGTGCCAGAGTCTCACCACCCTGGCATTGAAGCACTTCTTCCCCAGCTCCAGTCTGACCCTGCTCTGCCTCAGCTCCAAACCATTCCCCCTGGTCCTGTCTCAGACACCCTCATGAGAAGTCTCTCTGCAGCCTCCCTGCAGGATCCCTTCAGGTCCTGGCAGGCAGCTCTGAGGTCCCCTGGAGCCTTCTCCTCTCCAGGCTGCACACCCCCAGCTCCCTCAGCCTGGCCTCACAGCAGAGCTGCTCCAGCCCTTGGATCACCTTTGTGGCCTCCTCTGGCCTCTCTCCAGCAGCACTGTGTCCTTCTCCTGCTGGGGACACCAGAGCTGGAGTTCACCAGTCCCTGGTCTCTACATCCATCCTGGCTGGTACCTCAAGCTTCAGGAGCCCTGAGACCAGAGCTGTGCCTGCCTGAGTGCAGGGGTGAGCAGAGCAGGGCTCTGTGGGCATTGTTGGCCACCACACACCTCTTGAGTACATCCCTTTGGTTCCAAATCTTGCTCAGATTTCCCAGGAGCCCTTCACAGTGCCTGGGCCTGGGGACAGAGTGCAGCAGCAGCTCCAGGGGTGGCTGTTCTGCATGAGGAGGGTTGGTGGCTCCTGGTCCCTGCCCCTCTTCGGTGACGTTCCAGCTTCTCATCCACTCCTTCCACACCTGCCCCTGCATCCCCAGCACCACACCATCAGAGCAGGTGCACTAAACTCCTGCACACTGCAGCTGCCTGCATGGCATTCACTGCAGTCTGGGAGGTGGTGGGGAGCCTGGGCTGTGACCTGGCACCCACACTGGGGCCAGTACCACGGCATGCTCCTCTGCTTAGTGCCAGACGCCATCCTGAGCCTGCTAACAGGCGAGATCACCACTAACCTGCCCACAGTGCAGGCACATGCAGAATGCTGTCAGACAGGGCACAGAGCAGAGAGCTGTGTGCACCATGGGCACCTCTGCCACACCTCTGCCTGTGCCTGGCACCCTGAGTCCCACGTCTGCAGCTGCTGCTGGCAAAATGCTGCTGGCAGACACTAGGCATGGCACAGGAAGAGCAGGCTCTGGCACAGCTCTGAGGATAGCCCTCAGAGGAGAGGAGCTCTGTGAGCACTCAGGAGGGTGCCCATGCCAGGGAAGCAGTTTGTGTTCCGCAGGGTGGCAGAGTCACAGCACCGAGCCCTCCGCCTGCGACAGGGCTGCTTGCTGGCAGCACCTGCAGAGGTGCATGAGCCAGAGGGATCCCTGCATGTGCTACAGAGCACAGCACCAGCTGGCAGAGCTGGCCTGGCAGGAACCCTTGGACTCTCTGCAGCACTCCACACAGCACCAAACCTCTGCTCCCCAGGGGCAGTCAGGTAAGAAAGGGCCAAGCTCCTTAGCTCTAGCTTCAAAGTACAGGGAATGGAAACAGGAAACACACAAATCATGGAGCTGGGTCACTTCCCAAGCCATGTCAACCCCCTGCCATGGGCAGGGGCACCTCCCACCAGGCCAGGGTGCTCAGGGCCCTGTCTGAACGGAGTGAGTTAAAGTGAGTGACCAGAAACAGCATTCTGAAGGATGCACAGGGAGACAGAAACACAGGAATTCCAAACTGGGGGTCTGGCACTCTTCTGGCACTGCAGGAGCAGGGAAAGTTCTTCAGCAGTGGACTGTGTACAGCTAAGCAAAAGCCATACACCAGGACAGCTCCAAGCAGGAAGGTTCCTCCCAGATCCATCACAGAGTTATCGAGGCTGGAAAAGACCTCTGAGATCACCCAGTCCAGCCTATGACCTACTCTCAGCCTCTCTGGGCAAGAAACGGCTGTTTGGCCAGAAAAAAAGGCAGACACAGCTGCTCAGCCTTCTCCTTTCAGCCAGCCCAGGAGCAGCTTGTGAACAGAAGCACCCCAAGGGAAGGCTGCTGGTGCCAGCCTGCACCGCCCTGCACCCCAAACCGCCTCAGCTACAGGGGCACAGAGTGAAGGACTTCTCTGTAAGGGAAAGAGCAGGGGAGCCCTGACATGGAGCAGCCTTTCTCTCTCCAGCTGGCAGAGGATGCTGCTCCTGGGCACCACCTTTGTGCTTCAGGAAGCCAGTGGGCACACAAGGAAAGCAAGGCTGGCACCAGACAGTGCTTTTTTGCAGGTGGCAGAGTGCCTGTCACACTCTGTGGCCACCACAGACATGTGTGAGCTCTGTGGCTCTAACCATCACAGGCACAAACCTTGTGCCCTGTGGTGGGAGAGTGTTCTGAACAGCACCCAGGTGCCAGCTGCTGCAGGCTTGGCAGCTGGGAACCTCTGCAACGCAAGACCCACACCAGAAGCTGTAGACAGCCCCCAGTGCTGGGCTCCTGTCCAGGAAAGGGAACCAGCTGAGGAGGGCTTCCCTCCCTCCTCACCCTCTGCTGTCAGAGCTCCTCCCTGCCCTGGGTTGTGTCCCCTCTGGTCTGGGCCACAGCATAGCCCTGGCCAGCGCTGGTGCCTGCTGTGCTGAGGGCCAATGTGCCAAGGCTGGCAGGCAGCAGGGCAGAGGCCTCACCCCACAAGGAGAGGGTTGACACTGCTCCCTGGGCTTGGAGCACTCTCCTGCCCTGCAGCCCTTCCCTGCCAGCTCTGCTGCTGGGCAGCTCTCACATCACCTCTTTGCCCCTCCAGCTGCATTTTATCCCTGTACAGTTTGCTGCTACAGTTCCACAGCCTTCCCCCTCCCTGGACCTCCTCAGATGCTCTCAAGAATGCACACCAGGAAAGCTGGGAAGTTCCCAGCAGGCACCACTCTGATGCAGCTTCCCAGCTCCTAGCAGCAAACCCACTGTGATTGCAGAGCTGGCACCCCTGAGGGGATGGCACAGGCAAATGTCTGCTCCCATCCCCAAGCACCCCAGGCTGCTTGCTCTCCACACCTTGCTTTCCAAGCACTGACACCAGCACTGCTGCAGACAAATCCTGACCCCCCCCCCACAATAAGTGATGAGAGAGGAACCAACCTTGGCTAGCAGGAGTAGCACAGCCCTCCAGGTTCAGTATGATGTCTCCATCCTTGTCATCGCTGCCCGCTCCCACCAGCATCCAGCTCTCGATGTGGTCATTTTCAGACTCCAGGCTCTCCTCCTCGGAGCTCTCTATCACCAGCACTTCCTGGAGGGCAAAAGCCCCTGCAGGGCTCACTGGGCTCAGCTGCCTGCTGCTACTTTTCCTCTTCTTGGAGCTGCCCCACATCGTGTGCGCTGCGACCTCCGCCTGCATCGGGGTGGACGTGGCTGGCTGGATCTGTGCCTTCCCCTGAGCTGTAGACCTCCTGGGCCGCTTTGCTTTGCTGGTGTAAACGCTGTCATCCTCTGGCCCATCGGACAAGACAATGACCTCAGGGTCCTCTGCAGCCTGAGCGGCGCTGCCGGCGGCCTCGGCGCTGCTGCCCTCTTCTCGGTGCTGCTCCTCTGGAGCCGGGGGCCGAACCCTCAGCCCCGCGGCGCCTCCCTCCTCATCCCTTCCCAGCCTGCTGGCTTCTCCGAGGTTCTGGGAGTAGTGGATCTGGCTGTAGAGGTGAAACTCCACCTCGCTGTCAATGCTCTGCTCGCTGGAGGACTCCTCCTGGTAGAGTTCATCCTCGTATTCCTCAGGGTCCTCGATGCTCTCATGGTCAAAAAACATGGTGGGAGGCAAAAGGTCCCTGCCTGGGGAGAGAGAAAAGGCTGCTTCAGGATGGTTCTGGATGTATCCAAAACCCTCTTCCAGAAGAGACCTTTTGGTCTCTCTGAAACTGCTCACAGAGCTCTGCCTGCAGAGGATGGAGCTGAGCAGAGCCAACAGCTACAGGATCAAACCTGCCTAGGGTGCAGTTGCCCTCACCTCTGGCTCCTGCCCTACTACAGCTTCCACAGCTCCTCTCTGCTCCTCTCCTCTCCTGCACAGGACTGAGAGCCACATGGGTAGGGCTGAGTCCCAGCTTGGTTGCTTCTCTCCAAGCAGTGCTAATTCTGGGCACTTTTCACCCTGTTCTACTGAGTTATCTCTGCAGGGGCAGAGGAGGAACCTTCAGAGAGAAGTAATTAGCAGCCTGTCTACACCTGGCTGGCAGAGCCACCCGAGCTGGCTCTCCAGAATTTAACCCTGCAGTGGAAGTGCTGGGGCTATGACACAGAGACAGCCTCTGCACAAGCTCAGGTCCCAGGGCACCTCAAACACTGAGCAGCAAAGGCAGCGCACATGTCTGAAGCCTCCGTGTAAGCTGGTACCTCACCCTGTGCTGCCAGGGCTTACCTGCAGTACCATGGCAGTGCCACCCTGCCCTGGCAGTGCCCTGGCACTGTAGCCATAGCCCTGCCAGACCTAGGAGAGCCACAGCTGCAAGCCCTGCCTGCCCTGCTCACTGCCAGCCATGACATATCTGCTGGCACCAGCAGCCCTCCATGGCCTTCTGGCCGCACTCAGGGCTGAAGCCCCATTTGCACTTCCCCTCAGGCTGTTGGAGTGTTCAGGATGCCCAACTGCATTAAAAACAAAACAATTGTGATTAAAGGTGTCCAAGGCCAGGCTGGGTGAGGCCCTGGGCAGCCAAGCATAGCTCAGAGATGTCCCTGCCCATGGTGGGGTTGGAGCAGGGGAGCTCTGAGGTCTTTTCCAGCCTGAGATATTCTGTGGTCCTGTTACACACAGATTACATTTTAAAAGCCCTGCCCATACCCTATCCTTCCCTGGTCATGACAGATTTGGCCTCATTTGTATTCCTCTTATCCCAGAAGTTGAACTAAAGAGGGGGGGAAACAACAAAACACTTTTCCCACAAAAACACCAACACCAACCAAATAAAACAAACCCACACAAAACCTGAGCCCAGCAGCAGCACAGCACAGTGCCTGCTCAGCCTCCCCCGACCACCTCTCAGCACCCAGACAAGTCCCTGCAGTCACTGCCAAGCTGAGATCACATCCAGACACCATCGGACCCCTCCTCACCCCCCCCAGCTGCGCAGCTCCACCTCCTGATCCACTCACTGTGGTCTCTAACCTGCAACTGAAAGTGGAGGCAACAAAACCTGTGCTGAAAGCTCTCCTGCCCACCTGGCAGGGGTAAGGTGCTGGAGGCTTTAGCACCTGCCAGCAAACAGCCCTGCTGAGCAGCACAGAGCAGGGCAGCATCTGGATCTGCTGCACTCTGCCTCTCTCACCCAGGCCCTGAGGTGAGGACAACCTCTGCTGTGCCACACAAGGTGCAAGAAGGCCAGGATGTGGTGGTCACAGCAGGGAGACAGAGCAGCACCCAGAGAGCAAAGGGAGCAGCCCACACCTGAGCCTTTCTCTGTTTCATGTGGGGTCAGCATTCTGAAGAGGTCTAAGCCTGCCCTCACCCACAGGGAGAGGACACAAGCAGAGGAGAGCTCTGACCAAGCACTTTTGGAAGATCAGTTTGTGGCTAAGGGAGGCTAGAAGAGTCCCTCAGCAGTGCAGGAGATGGAAGGATCCCCCTGAAGCACAGGGGGTGACCCTCAGACAGCCAACTGAGCTCAGGCACTCCCTGTTCCCCATTCTGTCACACACAGCACCCATGGCCAGGGTTGAGAAGGTGCTGCTGGGCCAGAAGTGTCACCCAGTACCCATGGCCAGGGCTGAGAACCTGCAGCTGAGCTCTGTGCTGGGTCAGGAGTGCCACAGAGCACCTAGGGAGCTGTCCCAGGAACACTTGACAATGAAGAGCAAGAAGAGGCAGCAAGGTTCTGCACTTACCTCAGCCTGTGCTCCCCAGAAGCTCAAGGCAGACAAAGGCTCTCAGGACCTCCTCTCAGGTCCATGCAGGTGCAGAGCTCTTGCTCCTGTCCAGGCCTCTAAGGAAGGACAAACAGCAGCCATCAGAAGGCAGACACAGCTCTCTTCACCAGGACAAAGGCTGTGCCCTGCCTCTTCACCCAGAGTGAGGAGCACTCATGCCAGCTGCTGGCCACCACTGCCTCCAGGAGAGGGAAGGGAGCTGGCAGACACTGCAGGGTGCCAGGGCAAAGCAGGCACCCTGCTGGTGCCAGCACTCACACTGACAGAGGCAGAAGGACAGAGCTTCCTTTAGGCTTCCTTTAGGCTTCCTTCCCCCAGCGGGAGGTCTGACTATGGGCAGCCAGACAGACTCTGGCAGAGCCATGCCCTGTGCCTGGGGGTGAAAGCCACCTGAGAAGTGGCAGCCCTGCTGGTTGGTAGGCAGCACAGGCTGCAAGGTGGCACATCACACCTTGGCACCAGCCTGCCCTTACTTTTAGAAAAAAACCCCAAACACTCCAAACTCTAGGGCAGAGCAGAACCCTGCCCCTCCCAGAGGAACCCCAAACCTGCCTGAGCCCAGCTTGCCTCAGAAGTGCCAGCTGCTTGTTGCTGCTGGAGCAGTTGCTGAGCCAAGCTCCACCCGGCTGGAGTCAAGTGCCAGGAGATCACTTCTCCACCTCCCTCACAAAGGCTGAAGGCCAGCACTTCTCACCTGCTCCCCACACCTGATGGAGCAGAAGGAGAGGTGCTGGGGGAGGGCAGGGCACCAACAGCTTAGCTCCAACCCCCACAGCAACTGCTTGTCCCGAAGGTCGGAGCAGGGTGGGGTGCTGAGGGTCAGATCAGTGCAGAGGAGACTTTGCCTAAGACCAGTCCCCCCTGTGCCACTCCTGCTTCACCTTTCTGCCTACCAACTGCTCCTTCCCTCTGGAGAGCTTCATCCCTCCTGCTGCAGAATCTCTGAGCTCACACAGCCACCTTCTCCCTCCTCCCTCCTGCCATGGAAGCCTTCTGCTTCGCTCCAGACAGGGGGATTTCTTAAGAAACTCTCCAAAAAACTGCACACACAGATTCCTTTTCCACCCTTTCCAAGCAGGGCTGCTCAGGCAGCTGTGCCATTCCCCACACAGACCACCACCGACTCCCCAGAATGTCCTTGGATGGCCTTGACCTCTGCAGTGAGGTGAAAGGGAACACTCTGGAAACACAGCAGCAAATGTGTTTGAGGAGGTGAGGATAAGACTCAGCTCTGCCCTCAGCCTCGCTGCTGCAGCCAGGAACAGTGGCCAGGAAAACAGAGGTCCCCTGAGGAAATTCCCAACAGCTTCCTAAAGCCAACAGAGGGACAGGCACCAGGAGGGCACGAGGCACCAACAGACACCAGAGGCTTCTGCCTTCCTATCTGCTCATGGCTGGGGCCTCCTGCTTCAGGCTGCTGAGGTACCACCAGCATGGGGCCGGGGACAGCTGAAATGCTGAAGGGCAGCTCAGTGTGCCACTGGCTGCCGCTGTGCCGGGGGTGAGGAGCGGGGAACCTCCACTTTGTGAGAGAGAAGCAATCAGAAGCATTGTTGGGAGGCCCAGCACCAATGTGAAAATCCTGGTCTGTGTTCCTGCTGCCTCAAGGAGGTATGGAAATGTCAAACTGGGACATCTTTCTCTCTAAAACCCCCAACAATTTCTGCTTATTGCCAGAGGGCAGTGTCAGGAGAGGTTTTGTGTTCACCTGTGTGGTGTTTCTGTACCCAAGGTAACACAGAACATGATTCTGGTAACCAATCTGTACTCCAAACACCTGAGAAAGGCACAACTGCTGTTTGCCACCCATAGCAAGGCCTGCAGCCAGCAGAATGCTGGAGTCCCCACGTGGTTGTGGCCAGCCTGGAGCAGAAGTCTCCTCACAGTGGCACACTTAAAGCACATTTCAGAGCAGCCACCCCCCATGGCTGTCTCCAGGCAAACCCTGCCAAGGCACACATGGTGACATCCCCTCAATGCCAGGGGCAGCACCTCACATCAGGCTGAATCTCATGGTGGCATCTGACAGCAGCTCTGTGAGGGCCGAGCTTTGTCACTCCTGCCCTGCAAGGGGAACTGGCCTGGCTCAGTGCTCAGCTGTCAGACTTGTTCTTGTGTTGATTTGTGCTGGAGAAAACGCTGCCTCCCCCCTGCTTTCTTTAAAGGGCAGTCAGAATGGAGGAGAGAAGGAAAAGCTTTGGAGGAGAGCTCAATGTTTCTCTAGTGACAAGCTGTACCTGCAGCAGATGATGGGAATAACTCCTCCACACCCAAACCCTGGAAAATAACAAAACATTCCAAGTTTATTTCAAGCCTTTTGGAAGACCCTTTCCCCCTGCAGCAGCTCTCGAGGCTGGACTGAACCGAAGCTGCTCAAACACCCTCGGAGGAATCACCCTCGGCCTGGTGCCCTGGGAGGACAGGCCCTGAGCCCCTGGAGTGGCGAGGGGCAGGCAAGGAGGAAGCCGTTCCCGGGCGCACCACCTCCGAGCGAGCCCCGGAGCCCGGGCACGGCAGCGGCACCGAGCCCGGAGGTGCGCCGGACTGCGGGTTCGGGTCGGGGGCACGCTGCGACCGGAGACCACACGGACTCGCCGCCGGGGGCTGGCGGAACTCTAACGGCAGCCGGGCTGCGAGTTCAGAGCGCTCGGCACCCTCACCCTGCACCGGTAGCGGCCGCGCGGGCGAGCAGGATCGGACATCCCGTGCTCAGGGACCGGTCCGGGAGGAAGGGGCTGAGGCAGCGCGGGAGGCAGGCCGGGCCGCAGGGGCAGGCCGCACCGGGACGGGCACCCGGGCAGGGACCGCTGTGGGCACGGCGTGGGTAGGGGATGGGCAGGCGCGACTCAGCTCGGCAGCAGAGCTGAGGCCTTCACGGGCGGGCTGAGGGGCTCGGCGGGCGCCGGGCAGACGCAGGGACAGCCCCGGGGCGCAAGGGACGGACCGCGAGGTAGCGGTGCCCACAGAGGCGAGGAGCCGCCGGGCCGCCGGGGGCACCGGACCGGACCGGGCAGGGCCGGGTGAAGGGGTCGGGCCGGGTGGAGGGGTCGGGGCGGGGGCCATGACGGGAGGTGCCGGCGCCGCTCGTGTACTCACTGCCGGCCGTCGCGGGACCGCCGAGCAGGAAGTGGCGGCGCCGGCCCCGCCCCGCCGGCCGCGTGCTTCCGGTCTGCTTCCGCCGGCATTCGGCCGCGTGGCGCCGCGCCGCGCCCCGCCCCCGCGCGCCTCGCCCCGCCCCTGCGGGAGCCCCGCGGGGCGGGGGAGGAGCGAGGGAGGTGCGCGCAGGGCTCGTGGGGGCGGAGCTTGTCCTGGGACGGCGGCGAAGGGAAGGGAGAATAGGAAGGGGGAACGGGGAGGGGGAATGGAAACAGGGAATGCAGAGAGGGAACGGGGAACGGGGAACAGGAATGGAAACCGAAATGGGAACGGGGGTGGGAAGGGGGAGTGGCATCAGGGGAGGAAACGGAGTGGGAATGGGAAAGGGGAATGGAAACAGGAACGGTATTGGGAATGGGAACGGGAATGTGAGAGGGAATGGGGAGCTGGAAGAGGAAGCAGGAATGGGAGCAAGGAGTGGGAATGGTGTGATGGTTTCAGGCTGTGCCTTTAAGAAAAGGAAAACAAGAGGTTGTTCTAAACGAATTTCATTGGTCAGATGTGAGATGTACCCTAGCAATATCTCACCTTCTTCCCTCCTTCTGCCTTTCTGATGGCATATGCTGGCCGTTTTCTGGCTGGACAGAGACCTCTTATCAGCTGAACTTGAGATAAGCATTACTAACTTCTTAACCACGCTTTTGAACTGACTGCAATTCCCCTAACATCTTTCCTTTTCCCTTTTCTTCTAATTAACCAGAGTAAAAAGGGAGGGGAGAGGTTGGGGAGGGAAGGGAGGCGGCATCCTCCTGGACAAGGGGGATTTCTGTGCTGTTGGCTTTTTGTAAAAAGCTTGTATAATATTGTAAATACTGTGTACGTATTCACTGCATTCCATTGTTGCTTGTACCATCCAGCTTTTCCATTTTGCTTCCCTCACCGAGTTCAGCCGAGCTGTTGTTGATGTGGGTGGGTTAAACCATCACAAATGGGAATGGGATGGAGAGTGGGAACAATGATTGGGAACAGAGAGGGGAATGGGAATGGGGGCAGGGAGTGGGAACAAATGTGAGCAGGAATGGGGAGTAACCCCATGCAGAGCTACAAGCTGGGGCCGGAGTGCCTGGAGAGCTGCCAAACAGGGACCTGGGGGTGCTGATTGACAGCCGCCTAAACAAGAGCCAGCAGTGTGCCCAGGTGGCCAAGAAGGCCAAGGGCATCCTGGCCTGCATTAGAAATAGTGTGGCCAGGAGGAGCAGGGAAGTCATTGTGCCCCTGTGTGGTGGTGAGAGAAAGTTCTCCCTCCACACACAAAGAAAGCACAGCTAACTCAGTCAGAGAAGCAGATGAAGGTGCTATATTTACAAAGCAGGAATGAAATGCAGTGAATATGTACACAATATACAGTATTTACAATATATACAGAAATATACAGCAATGAACGTAATACAGAAGACCCTTTTCCCTCCTCCAGCCAGAAGGGTTTCCCCCTCCTGTACCCCCTCTCCCTCCTTACCTTCCTTTTTTCCCAAAAAGGGTTAGAGAGAGAGGGAAAGGTAATTAAGAAGGAAATTCTGTTAGCTCAGAGTGTGTGCAAGAATTAGTTTTCTTATCTGGTTAGCTTTGTTAATTCAAGGTCGATTCCGTCCGGCAGCTGTTGCTCAGAGACAGACAGAAACAGACAGGTCGGCAGGAACAGAGAGCACAGACTGAGACTGAGACTCAAACTGAACTAAAACTTAAAGTTGCATTCTACCAATCTACCAATGAAATTAATTTAGAATATCATGTTTTCATTATTATTTCAAAACATTCAGCCAGAATGTTCCAGCAACTGTCCCTTTCTTAAAGGCACAGCCTAAACCGGTCACAATCCACCCCTTCTAAACAATTTAATTGGCTGTTCTTACTGTCCATCCAATCTAAAGCAATATCTACAGTTTGTAAGTAATGTTCATAGTACATTCCGGCTATCCTCAGGTGTAGATGATTCAGAAGTCCAAGAAAATCAGGAAACAAGAAAATGGAAAACAGTTTGTCTCTTCACAGACGAAGCGAAGAAAAGGAAACAGGGAAACAGGTAAACAGGGACTCTCAGTTGACTCAGGGCTCTCAGGGTTCTCAGGGTTCGTGCACTGTAGATTCCTCACGGATTCTTCCTTTGGGCGCGATGTAGCTGTACAACATTCTGAAATTAAAGTCTTTCAGCTAAAGTTAAATTTCTTTGTGGAATACACTGAATTTCACCATTCTCTTGCTTTACCCAATAAGTGTGACCAGGACCTTCAGCTGAAACCACCCCTCGGACAGGTTTAACCTCTCCTGAGGGAGAAAATACCCAAACAGTTTTACCTAACAGATTATTTTCTCTAACAACAGGAGCTCTATCACCTTCTACTTCCTGTAGCAGATCTGAATGTGCAGGTCCAGCTCGGTTCACTGAACCTCTACTATTTACCAGCCAGGTTGGACCATTGTCACTTGCAGCCGTGTACAAAATGTTCTTAATGTCTGGACCATCTCGGACAGGTCCCAGACCCATTGCTTGAACTACCTCTTGCTTTATCTGGTCAAAGGCTGCTTGTTGTTCAGGTCCCCAGTGGAAATGGTTTCTCTTTCGAGTCACATCGTACAGAGGTTTCACAATCTGACTGTATCCAGGGATGTGCACTCTCCAAAATCCCACTATCCCCAAGAAACGTAGAGTTTCTTGCTTGTTCATGGGATTTGCCATGGTGGAGACTCTATTTACCACATCCACTGGAATGTGTCAGCATCCATCCTGTCACCGCACTCCCAGAAACTGGATCTCTCTGGTAGGTCCTTTCACCTTGTCTCGCTTGATGGCGAAACCTGCGTTCAGAAGAATGTCAATGATTTTGTTACCTTTCTCGAAGACTTCCTCAGCAGGTTTACCCCAGACGATGATGTCATCGATGAACTGGATGTGTTCTGGAGCACCACCTTCCTCCAGAGCATCATGGATCACTGCATGACAGATGCTGGAGCTGTGGATCCAGCCCATTGGCAATCTGTTGAAAGTGTACTGGATTCCTCTCCAGGTGAAAGCAAACTGAGGCCTGCATTCCTCTGCTATGGGAACAGAGAAGAAAGCATTAGCAATGTCTATGGTAGCATACCATTTGGCCTCTTTGGATTCCAGCTCATACTGCAGTTCCATCATGTCTGGTACTGCTGCACTCATAGGTGGAGTTACTTCATTCAGGGCTCGGTAGTCGACTGTCAGACGCCAGTCTCCATTCGGCTTTCGCACAGGCCACACTGGGCTGTTGAAAGGTGAATGAGTTTTGCTGATGACTCTCTGACTCTCCAACTGACGAATCAGATTCTGAATGGGCAACAAAGAGTCACGGTTGGTTCTGTATTGTCTGTGATGCACAGTCTGAGAAGCAACCGGCAATTAAATGTCCTCAATTTTGTGTTGTCCCACAGCTGCAGATTCATCAGAAAGCTCAGGTCTAACAGACAGCTTCAGTTTTTGTCCATCAACAATTTCTACAGATGCTACTCCAAAAGCCCATTTGTAACCTCTAGGGTCTTTGAAATGCCCTTCTCTCAGAAAATCAAGTCCCAGAATACAAGGTGCGTCAGGTCCGGTCACAACTGTATGCTTCCTCCATTGTTTACCAGTTAAACTTATATCAACCTCCACCTTAGTTAACTCTTGAGATCCACCAGTGACTCCCAGAATATTTACAATACAATACACCAGGTTGGAAGAGACCTTCAAGATCATCGCGTCCAACCCATCAAACAATCCAACCCACCCAACAACTAGACCATACAGCCAAGCACCCCATCAAGTCTTCTCCTGAACACCTCCAGTGAAGGTGACTCCACCACCTCCACGGGTAGCCGATTCCAATGGGCAATCACTCTCTCCGTGTAGAACTTCTTCCTAACATCTGGCCTAAACCTGCCCTGGCACAGCCTGAGACTGTGTCCTCTTGTTCTGGTGCTGGCTGCCTGGGAGAAGAGGCCAACCTCTGCCTGGCTACAACCTCCCTTCAGGTAGTCGTAGAGAGCAACGAGGTCTCCCCTGAGCCTCCTCTTCTCCAGGCTAAACAATCCCAGCTCCCTCAGCCTCTCTTCACAGGGCTGTGCTCAAGGCCTCTCCCCAGCCTTGTTGCCCTTCTCTGGACACGTTCAAGTGTCTCAATGTCCTTCTTAAACTGAGGGGCCCAGAACTGGAGACAGGACTCAAGGTGTGGCCTAACCAATGCAGAGTACAGGGGCACAATGACCTCCCTGCTCCTGCTGGCCACACCATTCCTAATGCAGGCCAGGATGCCATTGGCCTTCTTGGCCACATGGGCACACTGCTGGCTCATGTTTAGGCAGCTGTCAATCAGCACCCCCAGGTACCTCTCTGTGTGGCAGCTCTCCAGCCACTCCGACCCCAGCCTGTAGCTCTGCATGGGGTTGCTGTGGCCAAAGTGAAGCACCTGGCACTTGGACTTGTTGAATGCCATCCCATTGGACTCTGCCCATCTGTCCAGTCAGTCGAGGTCCCTCTGCAGGGCCCCTCTGCCCTCTAACTGACCAACATCTGCTCCCACCTTGGTGTCATCTGCAAATTTGCTGATGACTGTCTCAATCCCCTCATCCAGATTGTCAATGAAGACATTGAAGAGGATGGGGATGAGAATTGTCAGGGCTGGAAGGCACCTCAAGGCTCATCCAGTCCCAACCCCCCTGTCATGGGTAGGGACACCTCACACCACAGCAGGCTGCTCACAGCCACCTCCAGCCTGGCTGCAAACACCTCCAGGGGTGAGGCTTCTACCACCTCCCTGGGCAACCTGTGCCAGTGTCTCACCACCCTCATGGGGAAGAATCCCTAATCTCAGCTAGAAATCAACCACTGAATTAGGAGAGCACTTGACCCAGTGGTGTAGATGTGGCACTGCCTTTCTGAGTGCCACAGGGTGCAGCAAAAGCAAGGCAATGTTTGCCTTCACCCTGCTTGTGCCTCCCTGAGGAGACAGCCCTGGTGCTTCATACTGCCCAGGTGCACCCAGTCCTGGCAGCTTCTGGAGTCTCCTTGTGTGGAGAGCTTCCAAATCCCTGTGGTCATGGTGCCCCTGGGCAAGCTGCTGTGGGTGCCCTGCTGGAGCAGGAGGCTGGGAATGGATGATATCCAGAGGTCCCTTCCAGCCTCACCGTGCTGGAACTCAGTGAAATCAATGTCCCTGCAAAGAAAGGAGCATCCCATGAGCAGCCCTGCTCCCCTTTGCCCTCTCACAGCATCAGAAAATATCAGGAGTTGGAAGGGGCATCTGGAGATCTTCCAGTGCAAGCCCCTGCCAGAGCAGGAGCATAGAATCCAGCACAGGTCACACAGGAACACATCCAGACAGGGCTGCAAAGGCTCCAGAGAAGGAGACTCCACAACCTCTCTGGGCAGCCTCAGCTGTTGATAGACATTGATTAGATCCCTCTCAGCTTTCTCCTCTGCAGCCTGACCAGCCCCAGGGCTCTCAGCCTCTGCTCCCCAGGCAGTGCTCCAGACCCTTCCTCATCCTTGTAGCCCTCCCTTGGGCTGTGTGCAGCAGCTCCCTGTCCCTCCTGAGCTGGGGAGCCCAGAGCTGGATGCAATCTTCCAGGTGAGGCCTCAGCAGGGCAGAGCAGAGGGGGAGGAGAACCTCCCTGGCTGTGCTGGACACACTCCTCTGAATGCCCCCCAGGAGCCCCTTGTCCTTCTTGTCCCCCAGGGCACATTGCTGTGCCATGCAGAACTTGCTGCCCCCCAGCACTCCCAGGTCCTTCTCCCCAGGCTGCTCTCCAGCAGTTCCCCTCCCAACCTGTGCTGCTGCAGTTTGCTCTTCCTGCCCAGCTGCAGGACTCTGCTCTCATCCTTGTTGAGCCTCATCAGGTTCCTCTCTGCTCTCTGTGG
Organism: Picus viridis; assembly: GCA_033816785.1. Lineage (NCBI taxonomy): Eukaryota > Metazoa > Chordata > Aves > Piciformes > Picidae > Picus > Picus viridis. Next base: position 87,500,420 of record CM066606.1, on the reverse strand, counting down.
CCAGATGGCTGCACACACACACACATCCAGCAGAGTGCCCAGGAATGACAGCACCTGTGAGAAAATCTCTCATGGGGTGGCAGAGAGGGAGGCTGAGCGTGTCCCGCAGTCTGGGGACAGCATGGGGCTTCCTCAGGCTTACAGATTGCAGGAGCCCAGTCAGGCTGTGGCAGTGCCAGCCCCACCTGAGTGTGCTGAAGGAGGAAAGGGGAAGGAGGGAGAGTCCCACCTCAGCCAGCTGGCAGCTTGCAGTCCCGGTGCCAGCAGGTGGCACCCAAGAATGTGCAGCCTGGTCCCTGGCCCTTGTGCCAGCCTGGCCCCAGCTCACCAGCGACTTCAGCAGCCCCTTAGAGCGACCCAGCGGGCTCTGATGCTCAGGCAGGACCCGGGGCAGGAGCAGCCCTTCTGATCCTCTCATGCTCCTCAAAGTGTGTTTCTGAGTGCTGTGGGGAATGGCAGGAAGGGATCCAGAGCTGGGCTCAGGAGTGCCACTCATGACTAAGGTGGCACCAGGGTTCTGGTGTGTGCTGATTGCGACCTTGCTGGGTGTCAGCCCTGTGAGGTGTAACAGGCTCCCGGAGCTGCTTTTGCTTCCCCTGGAGCTGCTGTGAGAACTCTTGGCTGGGAGGAGCTGCCCTGCCCAGGTATATTGCTTGAAGGGAGCCCCAGGAAGCTCTGTGTGGTGTTGGTTATGGTCTGGAGCTGCATGAGAATGTGCCTGGGGAGTGCAGATGTGCAAGGAGGCAAACCAGGTGTGAACAGGCAGCTGCCTGTTCGGTTTTAAGAGCTGCCCTTTATCCAGACCAGGTGGGTGGAGGATGGCTGGGGAGAGCTGGGAGAGCTGGGGAGAGCAGGGCAGAGCTGGGCAGAGCAGGGCAGGGCAGAGCAGGGCAGAGCAGGGCAGAGCTGGGGAGAGTTGGGGAGACATGGGAGAGCAGGGCAGGGAGGAGAGCAGCAGCTGAGGCAGCACAGGGAGGAGGTGGCAGTGCCAACTGCCATCTTCCCATCTTGCACCATTGTATTGGGTTGAATTGAGATGGAGTTAATTCTCCTCACAGCATCTTTCTAGTGCTGTGGGTTTTTTGCAGCAGTAGTTGATAACACAGCAGTGTTTTGGCTACGGCTGAATCTACTATCCAGGCTGTGTCCTTTCAACATTTGCCTGCCCCAAGAGTGGATCGAGGGGCAGGCAAAATCTTGGGAGGGGACACAGCTGAGCCAGCTGACTCAGACTGGCCAAAGAGGTATTCCATACCATATGACATCAGCTCAGGTATAAGAATGAAGTGAAAGAAGGAAGTGTGGGGATTCGTCCATGGCGTTCATCCTCCCGAGGAACCACCAAGCTTAGAGAGCCCTGCTTCCCGAGACCGACCACTGTCCCGCTGATGGGAAGTAGAGACTAACATCTCTCGCTCTGTTTTTCTGCTTCCGCGCGGTCTATTGCCATTTGCTTATTAGTGTTATTAAACTGCTCCTGTTTTACTCTCTGGCTTCTGTTATATTTTCCTTCCCTTCTCCCCCTGTTTGCTTAAAGAGGGGGAGTGATAGAATAATAGAATAATAGAATTACCAAGGTTGGAAGAGACCTTGAAGGTCATCGAGTCCAACCTGTAACTGCAAACCTCACGACTAGACCATGGCACCAAGTGCCACATCCAGTCCCCTCCTGAACGCCTCCAGGGACGGCAACTCAACCACCTCCCCGGGCAGCACATTCCAATGACAAATCACTCTCTCAGTGAAGAACTTTCTCCTCACCTCCAGCCTAAACTTCCCCTGGTGCAGCTTGAGACTGTGTCCCCTTGTTCTGGTGCTGGTTGCTAGGGAGAAGAGGCCAACCCCTTCCTGGCTACAACCACCCTTCAGGTAGTTGTAGAGAGCAGTGAGGTCGCCCCTGAGCCTCCTGTTCTCCAGGCTAAACAGCCCCAGCTCCCTCAGCCTCTCCTCATAGGGCTGTGCTCAAGGCCTCTCCCCAGCCTTGTTGCCCTTCTCTGGACACGTTCAAGTGTCTCAATGTCCTTCCTAAACTGAGGGGCCCAGAACTGGACACAGGACTCACGGTGTGGCCTAACCAAAGCAGAGTACAGGGGCACAATGACCTCCCTGCTCCTGCTGGCCATACTATTCCTAATGCAGGCCAGGATGCGGTTGGCCCTCTTGGCTGCCTGGGCACACTGCAGGCTCATGTTCAGCCTCCCATCAACCAGTACCCCCAGGTCCCTCTCTGCCTGGCCGCTCTCCAGCCACTCTGACCACAGCCTGTAGCACTGCCTGGGGTTGTTGTGGCCAATGTGCAGAACCCGGCACTTGGATGTGTTAAATCTCATGCCATTGGACTCTGCCCATCTGTCCAGCCTGTCGAGGTCCCTCTGCAAAGCTTCTCTGCCCTCCAAGCAGATCAACTCCTGCCCCCAGCTTGGTGTCGTCTGCAAATTTCTTGATGATGGACTCAATGCCCTCATCCAGATCATCAATAAAGATGTTGAAGAGCATGGGCCCCAGCACTGATCCTTGGGGCACACCACTAGTGACAGGCTGCCAGCTGGATGTGGCACCATTCACCACCACTCTCTAATAGAGCGGCTTTGATGGGCATCTGGCCCCCAGGCCAAGGCCAAACCACCACAGTCCTTTTTGGTGCGTTGGCCGGGAAACGAAAATATAACATAGCTGTAATTTCTGCAGTTTTTTTTTCTTTATTTTTATGTGCTTGCCTATGGTACAGGCTTCTGTGCTGGTCACGTGGCTTGTTGATAACTTCTGCTTTGTTTTGGAAATGCTTCATTTGTTTAGGAACATGCCGAAGCAGATAATGGCTATGTGTTTCTTTATCCTGCTTGTAGGGCTGCTGCTTTGTGAGATCTATGCTAGAGAGGTCATCATTTCTGTCTCCCCACCTGAAATGAATGTGGAGAATCTTATTATGCAGGCACCCAAGATTTTGATTCATCCTTATGTGAGCTCTCTAGTACTGCTAATCAACATTACTGGCATGTTGCAGGTTTTATGGAGTTTGATTCCATCATAGTATGAAAGGAGACAGCCTGTGGGTGGGGATATATTGCAGTATGCCTTGAAGCGGTCAGTCCCTGGGTGGCAGGGTGTGTGGAAGGACTTGGGCAGATTCCTAGGACGGTTATCACCTCCCATAGCCTGGGACTTTACCCCAGAAGAGGCGAGTGATCCTACTAAACTGACTCGCCGTCTGATAGAAGGGTGCCTCACTTATCCCAATGAGAACAAACAACTTCTTGCTCTCTACTGGGGCCTGGCCTGTGCTTACCGAGCCACAGTTCAATACTCTATGAGGACTATGGCTGAGGCAGGCACCCAAACACTACCTGAGGATACCACGGTGGAGATGGGGACCCAAACAGCAACCATAGAGATTGCCCCAGTCGTAAGAAAGAAGCAGTGGACAAGGAGGTCGACAGGTCCCTCTCATCGATTGGTAAGGGATGAGGAAGATTATGATCAAGAGGCTGGTCCATCAAGTGAGAAATTAGAGGAAGTGAGTGAAATTAAACAAGAAGCTGAGACTACTCGGTCCTTAACTTCAGCAGAACTGAGAGACATACGTAAGGATTATAGTCGCCAACCAGGAGAGCGGATTGCTGCTTGGCTGCTCCGGTGCTGGGATAACGGGGCTGACAGCCAATTGCTGGAAGTGAAAGAGGCCCAACAATTGGGACCCATTGCTAGAAACAGAGGTATTGAGAAAGGCATTGCAAAAGAGACAGGCATATGCAGCCTCTGGAGACGACTCCTGCTAAGTGTGAGGGCCAGGTACCCATGCAAGGAAGACCTTATGAGTTCTCCAGGGAAGTGGAATACTGCGGATGAAGGAATCCAATACCTAAGAGAATTAGCGGTGCTGGAAGTTATCTATAGTGATTTAGATGATCAAAGTGTCTCCACAGATCCAGAGGATGTCCCATGCACACGGGCCATGTGGAGGAAAGTGATCCAAGGTGCTCCAGCATCGTATTCAAACAGCTTAGCATTGATGTACTCTGTGGATGAGGATGCACGGTCAGTGGAGATTGTGTCAGCCTGGCTCCAGAATTTTGAAGATAACCTCTGCACCAATTCATCTCCACGAGCCAGTGTGCCATCGACTAGGTGCACTCCAGGAAATCCGTCCCCTCCTGCCTCAGTCGGAGGGAAAGGGAGCCCCAGACACACACCACGTGCAGTACTCCGGTTTTTTCTTCGTGACCAGGGTGAGGATATGAGGAAGTGGGACGGTGAACCCACTTACAAATTGGAAGCTCGGGTGCGTGAATTGAAAGGGAAAACAACAGCTAAAAAGCCATCATTTAAGAAAACAGCAAAGGTATCTGCAGTAAAAAGCCAAGAGAGTAATCAATGATCTCTCAGGAGAAAAAGAACAAAGGTTATACCCCTTAACCCTGATGAGGAGACCTCTGGCCAGGTACCACCCAGATCAGATAGTGAATGCTCTGATGAAGACTAGGAGCAGAGGGTCCCTGCCTTCGGCCAGGAGGAGGAGAGGGACAACAGAGTGTATTGGACTGTGTGGATTCGATGGCCTGGCACATCAAAACCACAGAAATATAAGGCACTGGTAGACACAGGGGCACAATGTACATTAATGCCATCAGGACACAGAGGTGCTGAATCTCTTTGGATTTCTGGAGTGACGGGAGGTTGCCAGGAGCTGTCTGTATTAGAAGCTGACGTGAGCCTAACAGGAGATAAGTGGGAAAGACATCCCACTGTGACTGGTCCAGAGGCCCCTTGCATTCTTGGTATTGATTACCTCAAGAGAGGGTACTTCAAGGACTCAAAGGGCTATCAATGGGTTTTTGGCGTGGCCACGGTCAATACAGAGAAGATCAGACAGCTGTCTACCCTTCCTGGCCTTTCAGAAAGTCCCTTTGTTGTGGGATTGCTGCAGGTTGAAGAGCAACAGGTGCCAATTGCTACTAGAACAGTGCACCGAGGGCAGTATCGTACAAACCGAGACTCCCTGGGTCCCATTCATGAACTGATTCACCAGCTGGAGATCCAGGGAGTGATCAGCAAAACGCATTCACCTTTTAACAGTCCCATCTGGCCAGTGCCAAAATCTGATGGAGGATGGAGATTAACTGTGGACTATCGTGGCCTGAATGAAGTGACACCACCACTGAGTGCTGCTGTACCAGACATGCTAGAGCTCCAGTATGAGTTGGAGTCAAAGGCAGCTAAATGGTATGCTACTATTGACATTGCCAATGCATTCTTCTCAATTCCATTGGCAGCAGAGTGCAGGCCACAATTTGCTTTCACCTGGAGGGGTGTTCAATACACCTGGAATCGATTGCCCCAGGGGTGGAAGCATAGCTCCACAATTTGTCATGGACTAATCCAGAGTGAACTGGAAAAGGGTGAGGCCCCTGAACATCTGCAGTACATTGATGATATCATTGTATGGGGCGATAAAGCAAAGGAAGTGTTCGAGAAGGGAGGAAAAATTATTCAAATACTCTTAAAGGCTGGGTTTGCTATAAAGAAGAGTAAAGTCAAAGGACCTGCGCAAGAAATTCAGTTCTTGGGAATAAAATGGCAGGATGGACGCCGTCATGTACCTATGGAAGTGGTCAACAAGATAGCAGCAATGTCTCCACCATCTAACAAGAAAGAGACACAGTCCTTTCTAGGCCTTGCGGGGTTCTGGAAAATGCGTGTTCCAGGCTACAGTCAACTTGTCAGCCCTCTTTATCGAGTAACTTGAAAGAAAAATCAATTTGAATGGGGTAGTGAGCAGCAACAAGCTTTTGAACAAATCAAACAAGAGATAGCTCGTGCAGTGGCACTTGGGCCCATCCGAACAGGACCATCAGTGCAGAATATCCTTTACACCGCAGCTGGGGAGCACGGTCTCACTTGGAGTCTCTGGCAGAAGACACCAGGTGAAACCCGAGGTCGACCATTGGGATTTTGGAGTAGAGCATATCGAGGATCAGAAGCCCACTATACACCAACTGAGAAGGAGATTTTAGCAGCCTATGAGGGAGTTTGAGCTGCATCGGAAGTAGTGGGTACAGAGGCACCTCTCCTCTTAGCACCCAGGCTGCCTGTGCTGCATTGGATGTTCAGAAGAAACATCCCTTCCACTCATCATGCCACCAGTGCTACATGGAGTAAGTGGGTAGCACTAATCACACAGTGAGTTCAACTGGGAAAACCAAACCACCCAGGAATTCTGGAAGAGATTATGGACTGGCCAGAAGGTAGAGATTTTGGAGCATCGCCTGAGGAAGTGGTTCGTGCCCAAGAGGCACCACCATACAACGAGTTACCTGAAGATGAAAGGCCTTATGCTCTGTTTACTGATGGATCATGTCGTGTGGTAGGAAACCACAGGAAGTGGAAAGCTGCTGTATGGAGTCCTACACGACGAGTTGTTGAGGCTACTGAAGGAGAAGGTGAATCAAGTCAATATGCAGAGGTGAAAGCCATCCAACTAGCTCTTGAGATTGCTGAAAGAGAAAAGTGGCCGGTACTTTATCTTTACACAGATTCTTGAATGGTGGCTAATGCCTTGTGGGGATGGCTACAGCAATGGAAGAAGACCAATTGGCAACGCAGGGGCAAGCCTATTTGGGCTGCCTCATTGTGGCAGGACATTGCTGCTCGGGTGGAGAACATGACTCTGAGGGTACGTCATGTTGATGCTCATGTACCTAAAATTCATGCTAATGAAGAACATCAAAACAATGAGCATGCAGACAAGGCTGCCAGGATTGATATAGCTCAAGTGGATCTAGACTGGGAGCGAAAAGGTGAACTGTTTGTAGCTCGATGGGCCCATGAAACATCAGGACATCTAGGGAGAGATGCTACGTACAGGTGGGCTCGTGACCGAGGGGTGGACTTGACCATGGAAGCCATCACACAGGTCACACATGACTGTGAAACCTGTGCTGCAATCAAGAGGGCCACGAGAGCCAAGTCTCCCTGGAACAGAGGGCAGTGGCTGGGTTTTCGCTATGGTGAGGCCTGGCAGATTGACTATATTGGACCACTGCCATGAACACACCAAGGCAAGCGTTACGTCCTCACCATGGTAGAAGCAACTACAGGCTGGTTGGAAACATATCCTGTAAATCATGCTACTGCCCAGAACACCATCTTAGGCCTTGAAAGGCAAATCCTGTGGCGGCACGGTACCCCTGAACGGATCGAGTCTGACAAGAGAACTCACTTCAGGAACAATGCCATCAGCTCTTGGGCCAAGAAACATGGCATCGAATGGGTGTATCACATTCCCTATCACCCACAAGCCTCTGGGAAGGTTGAAAGATACAATGGACTGTTAAAGACTATGCTGAAAGCATTGGGTAATGGGGCATGGAGGCATTGGGATGCAAATTTAGCAGAAGCCACTTGGCTGGTTAATTCTCGAGGATCTGCTAACCGTCCTGGTCCTGCCCAAACAGAACCCTTGCACACTGTGGGGGAGATAAGGTCCCTGTAGTACACGTGGGAAAATGGCTAGGAAAGGCAGTGTGGGTTGCTCCTCCCATGGGGAAAGGCAAACCCATTCGTGGGATTGTCTTTGCTCAGGGGCCTGGATGTACTTGGTGGGTAATGAAAAGAAATGGGGAGACTCAGTGTGTGCCTCAAAGGGATCTAACACTGGGGGAAAGGTAATTTGGAATGTGAATAATGTGAGTTGCATGTTGCAGAAAGTAGCAAAGTAAGAAGTAGAGAAGACTTGATGGGGTGCTTGGCTGCATGGTCTAGTTGTTGGGTGGGTTGGATTGGTTGATGGGTTGGACGCGATGATCTTGAAGGTCTCTTCCAACCTGGTGTATTGTATTGTATTCTATTGTATTCTATTGTATTGTAAGAAGAATCCAGACTGATGAAGGTTTGCAAGGATCAAGAGCGACACAACGGTTGAGACCAGCTGGAGTTGGTGTTCAAGAACAGAATAACAAAAACAACAAAGCAAACTCTCTTTAATAGAGGACTGAGACATTGATATAAATCTCTATATGTTGGAGTATTGAGATAGTTTGAGTATGTAGATCACATTGTGAATGTAAGAAAGAAATTATTGTTTTGATGTTTTGGTGTAAGAATCAAATGAGATGATCAAATGTATTGAAATGTGTAGAACCTGAGCATAATGCAAATGGTATGGAATAAGGGGTGGAGATTGTATTGGGTTGAATTGAGATGGAGTTAATTCTCCTCACAGCATCTTTCTAGTGCTGTGGGTTTTTTGCAGCAGTAGTTGATAACACAGCAGTGTTTTGGCTACAGCTGAATCTACTATCCAGGCTGTGTCCTTTCAACATTTGCCTGCCCCAAGAGTGGATCGAGGGGCAGGCAAAATCTTGGGAGGGGACACAGCTGAGCCAGCTGACTCAGACTGGCCAAAGAGGTATTCCATACCATATGACATCAGCTCGGGTATAAGAATGAAGTGAAAGAAGGAAGTGTGGGGATTCGTCCCTGGCGTTCATCCTCCCGAGGAACCACCAAGCTTAGAGAGCCCTGCTTCCCGAGACCGACCACCGTCCTGCTGATGGGAAGTAGAGACTAACATCTCTCGCTCTGTTTTTCTGCTTCCGCGCGGTCTATTGCCATTTGCTTATTAGTGTTATTAAACTGTTCCTGTTTTACTCTCTGGCTTCTGTTATATTTTCCTTCCCTTCTCCCCCTGTTTGCTTAAAGAGGGGGAGTGATAGAGCGGCTTTGGTGGGCATCTGGCCCCCAGGCCAGAGCCAAACCACCACAACCATCAGTCCAGAGAGCCAGGGCTCTGTAACAGCACCCTGCAAAGAACTGACACTGAAATTGGATGAAGCCCACAGGTGACCTGGAAGGCCCATGGTGCACTCAGTGGCCTGCTCCAGTCTGATCCCCCTTGGGAGACCAGCCTGAAAGCCATGCCCAAGCTGCCCGTGTCACTGGGCATGGACCATTCACAGCACACTGCTGCTGCCCCTGTGCAGCCTCCTGGCTGCAGCCCATTATCATCCTCAGCCACCTTCTGCGGGGACAGGAGCCCTTCAAAGTTAATTAAATTCCCACACCCCCTGGTCTGCTCCTCCTCCCGGTGCTCCACTCTGCCGCTTCAGACGGAGCAGCGAGAGGGGGAGGGAGCATAATTGTTGAGCTCCTTGGAGCTGGCACTGCAGTGCTTCATGGCCTGTTAATTACAGCTGCAGCTGTGCCAGCCAGGGGGACCAGGAGAAGAGGTGGGCACTGGGGGCGCAGGTCCAGGCAGGGCAGGGGCTTGGGGAGGAAGCTCTGAGCTGGGAGAGGACAGAGGGAAGTGGTGTGGAGCCAGAGGTGCCAGCAGCCAGGAACCTGGGCAGGAGCAGCAGGGGCTGGGACTCAGCCAGTCGGCAGAGGGAAGGAGGGAAGACAGGGGAAAGGCAGAACTGTGGTGGGTGGCAGAGTGGTTTGTCTGTGGAGAGTGATGGTGGCACAGGTTAGGCATCAAGGTGCTCTGGGCAGTGGCTTCACAGCATCTCCTTTGAGCCAAGCTGCCTCCTGAGGCAGAGCAGATAAAGCACAGGATCAAAGCCATCATCAATTGTTGTGATTGGAAGAGGCCTCCAGGATCATTGAACCCAACCATTAATGCAGCACCAGGATGGGCACCAAGCCATGGCCCTCAGCACCACAGCTACACAGCTCTGAAACCCCTCCAGCCTTGGGGACTCCAACACTGCCCTGGCCAGCCTGGGACAGGCCTGGACAAGGGGCAGAAATTGTTCCTCATGGCCAACCTGAACCTCTCCTGCGGCATCCTGAGGCCATCTCCTCTTGTCCTGTCCTTGTTCCATGGGAGCGGAGCCCAAGCCCCACCTGGCTGCAGCCTCCTCTCAGAGAGCTGCAGAGAGCAAAGAGGTCTCCCTCAGCCTCCTCTGCTCCACACCAACCCCCCCAGCTCCCTCAGCTGCTCCTCCCCAGCCCTCTTCTCCAGAGCCCTCCCCACCTTTCTTGCCCTTCTCTGCCCCTGCTCCAGCCCTCAGTGTCCTTCTGGCAGTCAGGGGCCCAGAGCTGAAGGCAGCACTCAAGCTGCAGCCTCAGCAGTGCCCAGCCCAGGGGCACAAGCCCTGCCCTGGTGATGTGCCAAAATGCTAGCCATGGCTGTCTTGCAGTGCAGCTGGGTGGGGGCTGCAGGGTGGGTGGCAGGGAGCCTTCCACCATGCACTGATCCCTGCCAGGTGTTTCCTTTCCTCAGCTATTCCAACCACCTCACTCACTGAGGAAAATAACTGAAGAACTGCTGTTCCACCTCCCTCCCATTCTAGCAACACTCCTCAGCATTTCCAGGGCAAGAAACCTGAGATGCCAGCTGTGATGAAGAGCTGAAGCCCCTGAGGACCCAGGTCTGCTGGGCACATGCAGCTCTACAGAGCTTTGCCAGCTGCCAAAATCCAGAGCTCGGCAGGGCAGGAAGAATCATAGAATACTTAGGGTTGGAAGGGACCTCAAGGCTCACCCAGTCCCAACCCCCTGCCATGGGCAGGGACACCTCACACCACAGCAGGTTGCTCACAGCCACCTCCAGCCTGGCTGCAAACACCTCCAGGCAGGAGGCTGCCACCACCTCCCTGGGCAACCTGTGCCAGTCTCTCACCACCCTCATGGGGAACAACTTCTTCCTCACAGCCAATCTCAATCTCCCCGCTTCTAGTTCTGCTCCATCCCCCCCAGTCCTATCACTCCCTGACACCCTCACAAGTCCCTCCCCAACCACACTGCAGGGTGAGCCATGCTGGCAGTGCCCTCAGGGCCGGCAGAGGAGCCTGCGTAGCTGTCTGCTGCTGTGTGCAGGGAAGGCAAGTCCTGCCCCCTCGCCCAGCTCGCCCACTGGAGGGGCATGAACCAAGGCAGTGTGTAGAGAGCTGCTGAGCCCTGCCTGGAGGGAGCTGGGTGTGAGGGAAGAGGTTGTCCTGCTGAACATGGACAGCTCCTAGGAGTAGATTATTGCAGAGAATGAAGTGGAGGCACTGAAGAGGAGCCAGCAGTGTGCCCAGGTGGCACAGAAAGCCAAAGGCATCCTGGCTGGCATCAGAAGTGCTGTGCCCAGCAGGAGCAGGGAGGGGACTGTGCCCTGGGACTCGGCTCTGGGGAGGCCACACCTCGAGTGCTGTGTCCAGGTTGGGGCACTCAGCACAAGAGAGATGTGGAGGGGCTGGAGCCAGGGCAGAGCAGGGCAAGGGAGCTGTGAAGGGGCTGGAGAAGAAATCTGGTGAGGAGAGCCTGAAGGAGCTGGGGATGGTTAGTGTGAAGCAGAGCAGGCTGAGGGCAGAGCTCATGGCTGTCGCCAGCTCCCTGAAAGGAGGCTGTGGAGAGGTTGGTGTGGGCTCTGCTCACAGGGAATTAGTGACAGGACAAGAGGGAACAGCCTCAGGCTGCCACTGGGCAGCTTCAGACTGGACAGAGGGAGCATTTAGTGCCAGCAAGAGTGGTCAGGGACTGGCATGTGCTGCCCAGGGAGGTGGTGGAGTCCCCATTAGGGTGGAGGTGTTTCAAGGTGGTTTGTATGTGGTGCTTGGGGCTCTGGTTTAGGGGTGACCCTTGGAGAGTAAGGTCAGGGGTTGGACTTGTTGCTCCTGAGGGTCTGCTCCAACCTGGATGTTGCTGTGTCTGTGGTGCTGTCAGGAATGTGCAGGTTCCTCTCTGCAGAGCCATGTGGGGCTCACCTACAGCTGCAGAGGAGCACACACAGGGATTTCCTCCTCTGGCAGAAGCCTAAGGGCAGTTCAGAGCCAGAAGGGACCTGGTGCTACCCTGCCCACAGCTGTGAACTCTGCCTTGGTGATTTCCTTTTCCTGAGGTCCCAGACCCTCTCCTCCCGCAGGAGTTGCCTGACCCAGCCAGAGGCGGTATCCCAGGGCACAGCTCTCTGACAGCTGTGGCATTTGGCATTCCTGCTGCCAGAGCATGGAACTGGTATATTTTACCTTTTTGCAATGTACAGATGTCAGCCTGGGAGCCAGTCCACAGCCCCATGGTTGAACTCCCTGTTCCCCTCTCTGCCCACTCATGGATCTGGCTTGGGGGATTTCTTTCCTTGTGGAGGGTAAGGGAAGAAGGCACAGCCTCAGAATGTAGGATTTCAGCTCAAGAACCCTCAGAGAGCAGGAATTCTGCTCCAGAGCCCACTGGGAAGATGGTAGCTGAGCACAGGCAGTGGGCACCCTGTGCCATGCAGGTGGGCAAAGCCCCAGCAGCAGCCTTTGGGTTCAGCACCTGCGCTGCTGGCATGGCAGCAGGCAGTGAGCGAGTGCCAGGTGCACAGAGGGAACACAATCATGACCCAGATTCTGCTGCCAGAGCCTTCAACATGTTCCAAATCAAATCTGCTCACAGCTTTTGAGTTTGTTATTCTGCCTCAATTACCACCTCAGAATGGCAGACCCTGGTGGGAGCCTGCAGAGGTTCTCTAGGAACATCTTGGTGGCCTCCTCTGGAGCCTCTCCAGCAGCTCCAGGTCCTTCTTGTGCTGGGGGCCCCAGAGCTGTAGGCAGTGCTGCAGGTGGGGTCTGAGCAGAGCAGAGGGGCAGAATCCCCTCCCTGTGCTGCTGCTCTCCTGCTCTGGATGCAGCTCAGCACACAGCTGCCTGCTGGGCTGCCAGGGCCCATTGCTGGCTCCTGGGGAGTTTGTCACCCCCTGACACCCCCAAGGCCTTCTCTTGCAGGCTGCTCTCAGCCACTCCTCAGCCAGCCTGGATGGGTGCTGGGGACGGCCCTGAGCCAGCGGCAGAACCTTGCCCTTGGCCTTGGTGAACTGCAGGAGGTTGGCTTGGGCCCAGCTCTGCAGCCTGCCCAGGAGCCTCTGGATGGATCCCTGCCCTCCAGCCTGCCCAGAAGCCTCTGGCTGGATCCCTGCCCTCCAGCCTGCCCAGGAGACTCTGGATGGATCCCTTCCTCCAGTCTACCCAGGTGCCCCTGCATGGATCCCTTCCCTCCAGCATGTTCCTGGTTACTTGAGCACCAGGATTTTGGCCTCATCTAGCACTGCCTTTGCCATGAAGTCTGGGCTTGTACCATCTTCAGTCCTTAAAGGATCACCATTCCCAGGCCTCTCCAGGGGGTGCCTGGTGGGGAGCCAAGCACAGGGAGCCTGGGAGCTGTTGGTAGGGGAATGTGGAGGATGCAGCCCCACAAATCTGATTCCTGCTCCTGCCTCCTCAGCTGACCTGAAATGCCTTCTCCTGTTCATGTTGGATCATTTTGCTGCTCCTGCTACAGGAGAAGGAGGTGAGGCAGATCATACAGCTGCCCTGAATCCTGTCCTGGCAGCTCCCACAGCCAAAGGTGAAAACAAGCCACGGGGAAAATGTAGCAGAAGAAAGCAGTCCTGGAGCACTGCTCAGCAAGGCCCAGGGCACTGAGGTGGGAAGTGCAGTCTGCTTGTTCTCCCTCTGGGGTCAGGTGGCAGCTGCTCCAGATGTTGGGTGGAGCTCCAGGTGTTGGGTGGAGCTCCAGGTGTTGGGTGGAGCTCAGGTGTTGGGTGGAGCTCCAGATGCTGGGTGGAGCTCCAGGTGTTGGGTGGAGCTCCAGATGCTGGGTGGAGCTCCAGGTGTTGGGTGGAGCTCCAGAAGCTGGGTGGAGCCCCAGGTGTTGGGTGGAGCTCCAGGTGTTGGGTGGAGCTCCAGGTGTTGGGTGGAGCTCCAGGTGTTGGGTGAAGCTCCAGGTGTTGGGTGGAGCTCCAGGTGTTGGGTGAAGCTCCAGATGCTGGGTGGAGCTCCAGGTGTTGGGTGGAGCTCCAGATGCTGGGTGTAGCTCCAGGTGTTGGGTGGAGCTCCAGATGCTGGGTGTAGCTCCAGGTGTTGGGTGGAGCTCCAGATGCTGGGTGTAGCTCCAGGTGTTGGGTGGAGCTCCAGGTGTTGGGTGGAGCTCCAGAAGCTGGGTGGAGTTCCAGATGTTGGGTGGAGCTCCAGGTGTTGGGTGGAGCTCCAGATGCTGGGTGTAGCTCCAGGTGTTGGGTGGAGCTCCAGGTGTTGGGTGGAGCTCCAGAAGCTGGGTGGAGCTCCAGGTGTTGGGTGGAGCTCCAGGTGTTGGGTGGAGCTCCAGATGCTGGGTGTAGCTCCAGGTGTTGGGTGGAGCTCCAGGTGTTGGGTGGAGCTCCAGATGCTGGGTGGAGCTCCAGGTGTTGGGTGGAGCTCAGAAGCTGGGTGTAGCTCCAGGTGTTGGGTGGAGCTCCAGAAGCTGGGTGGAGCTCCAGGTGTTGGGTGGAGCTCCAGATGCTGGATCTAGCTCCAGATGCTGGGTGTAGCTCCAGGTGTTGGGTGGAGCTCCAGATGCTGGGTGGAGCTCCAGAAGCTGGGTGTAGCTCCAGGTGTTGGGTGGAGCTCCAGATGCTGGGTGGAGCTCCAGGTGTTGGGTGGAGCTCCAGGTGTTGGGTGGAGCTCCAGATGCTGGGTGGAGCTCCAGGTGTTGGGTGGAGCTCCAGAAGCTGGGTGTAGCTCCAGGTGTTGGGTGGAGCTCCAGAAGCTGGGTGGAGCTCCAGGTGTTGGGTGGAGCTCCAGATGCTGGATCTAGCTCCAGATGCTGGGTGGAGCTCCAGGTGTTGGGTGGAGCTCCAGATGCTGGGTGGAGCTCCAGAAGCTGGGTGTAGCTCCAGGTGTTGGGTGGAGCTCCAGATGCTGGATCTAGCTCCAGAAGCTGGGTGGAGCTCAGGTGTTGGGTGGAGCTCCAGGTGTTGGATCTAGCTCCAGAGGCTGGGTCCTGCTCCAGGTGTTGGGTGTAGTTCCAGGTGTTGTGTGTAGCTCCAGATGTTGGATCATGCTCCTGATGTTGGGTGTAGCTCCAATCAGCTTGTCTGCCACCTTTCCACTTGCAGAGAGCCCTCACAGCATCCCTGGTGACCAAACCCAACCCCATTGCCTGGTCCCAGGAGCTTCCAGTCCTCTCACCTCTCCTGGCTCCTCTCTGCCCCTTCCCTTGGTGCCAGTCCCTGGGCAGGGCAGGATGAGACTTATGGAGGCAGCACAGAGCCAGCCTGGAGCCTCTGTGTCTTTCCAGGTCCCTTCCTGCCCAAACCATCCTGTGCCCCTAAGAAGCACCCAGCTGTGGCCAGGCTCTGTCCTTCTCCAGATGTGTCTTCAGGCTGGCAGATGTGCTTTCCCCATATCCAGGCTCCACAGACAGGAGGTGCCTCTGAAGAACTCTGCAGGGTTCAGCCACCACGCCCTGGGCTCCTGCAGTGAGCTCAGATCTGAGTGTCCCCAGCACCTGCTGGCTGCTGGCAGAGCCAGGATCCAGGTCCCTGCTGCGAGGGACACAGCACTGGGAGGCAACAGCATGGAGGCAACAAGCCCAGTGTGGCCAGGGCAGTGCCACAGGCAGGTGGCAGCCAGAGCAGGCAGCTGCTGGGGCAGAGGCAGCAGCCTTCACCTGGAGGCCATCCCACAGCCACTGCCTCTTCCTTTTGCCTTCCTTTCCAGGAGGAGGAACCAAGCTGGGATGGTGTTGGCAGCACCCAGCAGCCTGAGCCCTGCTCCATCCATCCTGCCTCAGGCTGCAGGGACACCTTCTAGGAGGCCTTCTGCCTGCCACCAGTGGCTGTGGTGAGGCTGAAGGGTATTCAGCCCTTGGCATTCAGCCAGCAGGCACAGGGTGGCATTTCCAGACTCAGTGCTGGGGCACAGCCTTGAGTGCCCAGGTCCAGGGATCTCTGGATGCAGTGTCTGTGCCCACTACAAGAAGGCACAGACAGCTTCCTGCAGGGGAGGAGCAGCACCAGGTACCAGCACAAGCTGGACGTCATCCTGCTGGAGAGCAGTATCATGGAGAAGGACCTTGGAGTGTGGGGGACAATGAGCACGGGACAGTAAAGTGCCCTGGTGGACAAAGAAGGCCAATAGGGTCCTGGACTGCATCAAGAAACATGTGGCCAGCAGGGCTGGGGAGGTTCCTGTGCCCCCTGCTACACCCTGGTGAGACCACACCTGGAACCCAGTTCTGGCTCCCCAGTTCAGGAGGGACAGGGATCTGCTGGAGAAAGGCTATGAGGATGCTGAAGAGCCTGGAATATCTCTGTTATGGGAAAGGCTGAGAGCCCCAGGGTTGCTTGGCCTGCAGAGGAGAAGGCTGAGAGGGATCTGATCAATGACTATCAGTAGCTGAGGGCTGGGGGTCAAGAAGAAGGTGCCAGGCTCTGCTCATTGGTGCCCAGGAAGAGAACAATGAGCAGTCACAGAATCACAAGGGGTACAAGCTGGAACCCAGGAGGTTCCACCTCAACATCAAGAGAAACTTCTTTGGTGTGAGGGTGCTGGACCCTGGAGCAGGCTGCCCAGAGAGGTTGTGGAGTCTCCTCTGGAGGCCTTCCAGCCCTCTCTGGAAGTGTTCCTGTGTGCCCTGCCCTGGGTTCCCTGCTCTGGCAGAGGGCTTGGGCTGGATCCTCTGCAGAGGTCCCCTCCAACCTCACCACTCTGTGATTCTGTGACTCTATGAGTGTGAGAAGCTGGCATGGAAGTGCCTGTGCTGGGTGCAGAGAGCTCTGCGTGGTGCTGCAGTGTCCATGTGGGAGCAGGTGGCTGGCTGGGGAGTTTGCTCTCTGCTGTTGAGCACAGGAGCACATCCCCATGGGCACTGCAGGGGCACAGCACCATGTCTCATGTGGAGGCCAATGGGACCTATTAAGCCTAGGCAAAGCAGGCAGCTGCCCAGGGCAGCATGTAGCCAGGGAAGCAAAGCTCTCTTCTCTTCACCAGGGCAGTGGATGCCAGCCAGTGAAGGCTGGCACTGCAGAGGGAGGTATCAAGAAGCTGCAGGCACCCCTGAGCTGCTGGGAAGAGGGGTGGCAAAAGCCCTGCCAGCATAAGATCATCCTAGAGAAGAGGATGCTCGTGAGGGACCTTCTGGCTCTCTCCACCTTCCTGAAAGGAGGATGGAGCCAGGTGGGGGTTGGGCTTTTCTCCCAAGGAACAAGTGACAGGACAAGAGGAAAGAGCCTCAGGCTCCCCCAGGGGAGGTTCAGGTTGGCCATGAGGAACAATTTCTTCCCCAGAAAGGTTGTCCAGGTCTGTCCCAGGCTGCCCAGGGCAGTGTTGGAGTCCCCATGGCTGGAGGGGTTTCCGAGCTGTGCAGCTGTGGTGCTGAGGGCCATGGCTTGGTGGTGCCCTGGGGCAGTGCTGGGCTCGGGGTTGGATTCCATGGCCTTAAAAAAATCTTTTCCAGTCAAAAGAATTCCACGATTCCGTGATTTTAAACTTTGCAGCTTCAGCTCACCCGTTGCTGAAATCAATGTCAGGTCCCTTGCTCAGCATCCTGCTGGGCATCCCTCTGACCTGCTGCTGCAAGCAGCTAACATTGCTGCTGTCTCCAGGGCTAGCCAAGCCTGCCCAAGTACAGGGCAGGATGCTCTAGAGGGGCACAAGGAGATGCTGGAGCGTGGTGGTGAGGAGGAGCTGATGGTCATAAAGACTCTGTGAAGGTAGGAGCAGCTTCAGGGGTCACAGAGGGGTCTCTCTCTTTGAACTCCCTGCTTTTAGTGGAGAAGAAGTGTCTGTGGGGCACAGCTGCCCTGTGCTGCAGGGGCAGCCTGGCTGCTCCTCAACAGGAGTCCTGGCAGGCCTGGTGCCAGGGGCTGGTGCTTAGGAAAGGAGCCGAACTGCTGAAGCCTCCATCTTTCCCTGGGAGGTCAAGGTTTTCTCGGGACACCTTGTTCAGAGCAGGCTGAAACAGACAACTCATTGATCTCACAAAACCAGGACATGGTTGGGCCAGGAGGAGGAAGGAAGCAGAAGGCAGACAACATGCTGCCCAGTGTGGGTGGAGAGTGAGAAGCTGGGCAGCCAGGTGCCAAATCCCGGCTGATCACGCAGGTGCCAGCAGTGTAGAGTTCCACAGGATCCTCCAGGTGGGGAAAGACCCTGGAGATCACCACACACAGCCCAGGACCCATGCTTCAGACCCCTCCCCAGCTGTGACGCCCTTTCTTGGACACACTCCAGCATCTCCATGTCCTTCTTGCAGCATCCTCCAGCGTGTGGCTTTCCAGAGGGAAGAGTGACCCTGGGGAGTTCCCTTCTGCACAAGAGTGATGTTCCCCTGGCCAAAGCAGTGCTCCAGAACAAACTCTGCAAGAAAAGCTGTGGCAGGAGCACAGCAAGGACTGCTCTGCTCTTGGGGAACAATTGCTTCTTGTCAAAGCTTTTCCAGAAACAGAAGACACTAGCAAAGACCACCCCAAGACCCAAACCATCCTCTGAGCCATGCACATAGGATGGTGGAAGCACTGAAGGGTTTGGGTTGGAAGGGACCTTCCACATCATCCAGTCAGGATCTAGTCCAACACCCATGCAGTGAGCAGGGACCTGCTAGCCTAGGGTGGCCTTGCAGTGCTGGGATGAAGGTTGGGCTGGATGGGCCTGAAGGTCCCTTTTGACCAAAGGTGTCCTGTGATCTTCTGATGGTTTTGTGGTCTCAGCTTGGTCATGGAATCACAGGATCACAGAACCACAGGATCACAGGATCACAGAACCACAGGATCACAGAATGGTTTGGGTTGGAAGAGACCTCCAAAGCTCATCCAGCCCAACCCCCTGCACTCAGCAGGGACATCCTCCACTAGATCAATACAATACAATACACCAGGTTGGAAGAGACCTTCAAGATCATCGTGTCCAACCCATCAACCAATCCAACCCACCCAAACAACTAGATCATGGCACCAAGCACCCCAGCAAGTCTCCTCCTGAACACCTCCAGTGATGGTGACTCCACCACCTCCCCGGACAGCCCATTCCAATGACGAATCACTCTCTCGGTGAAGAACTTCCTCCTAACATCCAGTCTAAACCTCCCCTGGCACAGCTTGAGACTGTGTCCTCTTGTTCTGGTGCTGGCTGCCTGGGAGAAGAGGCCAACCTCTGCCTGGCTACAACCTCCCTTCAGGTAGCTGTAGAGAGCAATAAGGTCACCCCTGAGCCTCCTCTTCTCCAGGCTAAGCAACCCCAGCTCCCTCAGCCTCTCCTCACAGGGCTTGTGTTCCAAACCCCTCACCAACCTTGTTGCCCTTCTCTGGACACCTTCCAGCAAGACAACATCCTTCCTAAACTGAGGGGCCCAGAACTGGACACAGGACTCAAGGTGTGGCCTAACCAGGTTGCCCAGTGTCCTGTCCAGCCTCACCTTGAGTATCTCCTGGGTAGAGGCTTCAACCACTTCCCTGGGCAACCTGTTGCAGTGTTCTACCTTGTCCTCCACACCCATGTAAGGGACTGTTCCTTCTACCTGCCTGAACCTGCCTCAGCTTTCACACAGCCTCAAGCTGCACCGTGGAACGTTTCAGCCCAGGCTCTGGTTAAGCTGAAGGTACAGATGAAGCTCTTCTGGGAAGTGAGGGCCATGCTCAGCTGAGCAGTGAAGCCTGAACCACCTATAATTAGCTGAGGAGTCTCATGTGTGCCGGAAGCAGCATCAACAGCCACCAGCAGCTGTGGCACCGCAGCACGCGGGGCCAGGCTGCCTCCCAGCCTCCGTGGTGCTGCTGGGCCTGGGCCCTGCAGTGAGCTGCAGCTGCCCCCAGACCCTGCCCTGCCAGCAGAGCATCCTCCCCTGCTTCATTTTTGACAGGACCTACTCCCCTGTGGCACTGAGCAGAACCTCAGTTGGGGCTGAGGTGAGGCCCTCTGGTCTCTACAGCTCCCTGAGAGGAGGCTGGAGCTAGGTGGGGGTTGGGCTCTTCTCCCAGGGAACAAGGGACAGGATGAGAGGGAACAGCCTCAGGCTGTCCCATGGGAGGTTTAGGTTGGACATGAGAAACAATTTCTTTCCCTTGAGGGTTGTCCAAGCCTGTTCCAGGCTGTCCATGGAAGTGGTGGAGTCCCTGTCCCTGGAGGGGTTTCACAGCTGTGTAGCTGTGGTGCTGAGGGCCATGGTTTAGCAGTGGACTTAAAATCATGAAATGGTTTGGGTTGGAAAAGGCCTCTGGGATTATCCAGTCCAACCCCAACCCCACCATGGGCACCAAACCCTGGCCCCAAGTGCCATGGCCAATGCTTGCTGCAACACCTCCAGTCATGGGGACTCCACCACCTCCCTGGGCAGCCTGTGCCAGTCCCTCACCACTCTGGCACCACAGAAATTGTTCCTCATGACCAGCCTCAACCTCCCCTGGCAGAGTTTCAGGACATTTCCTCTCCTTCTCTCACCTGAGACCAGGGAGCAGAGCCCAAGCCCTACCTGGCTGCAGCCTCCTCTCAGGCAGCTGCAGAGAGCAGTGAAGTTGGGTTAAGGGTTGGACTTGATGATCTTGAAGGTCCTTTTTGTCCTAAAGCATTCCATTACTCTTGATGTGGGAACCAGGAACCTCTCAAATCTTCCTCTTGCTTGGGCAGAATCCTTTGGTTTCTGCTGTACTTAAAAAGTGCAGGCTGCCTAGAGAGGTTGTGGAGTCTCCTCTGCAGAGCTTCCAGCTCCTCCTGGATGTGTTCTTGTGTGCCCTGCCCTCAGTGCCCCTACTCTGGCAGGGGGCTTGGCCTGGGTGGTCTCTGGAGGTCCCTTCCAACCCCTCCCATACTGTGATTATCTGAGGGAGAATCCTCCCGGTGCCATGCTGCAGGGTGTGATCTTTTAACACATCCAGTCTGGGCATTATCTTGGCACGGAGCGGTGCCTGGTGCCCCCTGCAGCCCGAGCTCAGGCATTGCAGCCCTACTCGTGGTGTGCTGCGGCAGCCCCCAGCGTACAGGGTGGGTTTGGGGGGGGTTGGGTTTTATTTCCGCGCCGGCGATGCCTTTGTGCTCGTTTAAGATGTTCGCCCAGGCTAACCCAGCACGGCAGAAATGATCTTTTCTGAGGCGGAAGCCTGACGACGAGAGGGGCAGGGGGGCTCGGCGGGGCGGGCAGGGGGTGCCGAGGGCTGCCGGGGGGCTGCCGGGGGCTGGTCTGCTGCCACCTCCGATCGTTCTCATTAGAACTGGTTTTGTTTGAACACAGCTCAGCGCCCCGTGTAAATGCGGAGCCGTTAATCTGATTACTGCAGAAGAAAACAAATTAATTGCCATGCATGGCGCTGGGAATGGGCTGCTGGCTGGCACCGGGAGGGGTAGCCGCACACAGTCATTACCCCAAATGATCTCCGACGTGCAGCTCTGCGTTTAAGAGCCTTCGCTGGTGGCCAGAGACTGCAGCTGGCGGGTGGACTTTCACATTTTGCACCACCTCTGCTAAACCGGAGCCAACCACAAAGGGGTTTGGGTTGGAAAGTCCCCCCGAGGTCATCCAGTCCAACCATCAGCCCAGCACCACCACAGCCATTAGGACCTGTCCCCAGGTGCCACATCCACAAGTGCCACATCATTAAGTAACTGAAGAGGAGCCAGCAGTGTGCCCAGGTGGCACAGAAAGCCAAAGGCATCCTGGCTGGCATCAGAAGTGCTGTGCCCAGCAGGAGCAGGGAGGGGACTGTGCCCTGGGACTCGGCTCTGGGGAGGCCACACCTCGAGTGCTGTGTCCAGGTTGGGGCACTCAGCACAAGAGAGATGTGGAGGGGCTGGAGCCAGGGCAGAGCAGGGCAAGGGAGCTGTGAAGGGGCTGGAGAAGAAATCTGGTGAGGAGAGCCTGAAGGAGCTGGGGATGGTTAGTGTGAAGCAGAGCAGGCTGAGGGCAGAGCTCATGGCTGTCTCCAGCTCCCTGAAAGGAAGCTGTGGAGAGGTTGGGGCTGGCCTCTGCTCACAGGGAATTAGTGACAGGACAAGAGGGAACAGCCTCAAGCTGCCACTGGGCAGCTTCAGACTGGAGAGGAGGAAACATTTAGTGCCAGCAAGAGTGGTCAGGGACTGGCATGTGCTGCCCAGGGAGGTGGTGGAGTCCCCATTAGGGTGGAGGTGTTTCAAGGTGGTTTGTATGTGGTGCTTGGGGCTCTGGTTTAGGGGTGACCCTTGGAGAGTAAGGTCAGGGGTTGGACTTGTTGCTCCTGAGGGTCTGCTCCAACCTGGATGTCGCTGTGAGTCTGTGATCTCTAATCTGAGGAAAGAGAGAGGCTCAGGTTTAGTGGACAACGATCTTTTTCCTTCCCGTTTGAGCAGCTCCCTGGGGAGGGAGCTTGGTGCATCAGGCAGAGCTGGTCCTGCCTCCTGGGACACCAGGTGGTGCCTGCCCATACTGCTGCCTTCCTCCCAGGGCCAGCAGCCTGTCCTCAGCTTCTCTCAAGGCACCTTGAGACCTGCACACCACCAGCTCTGCTGGGGCCAGGGTGGTTTTTGCTCTGAGATGATCACAGAATCATCACAGAATTACTGAGTCCAGAAAAGACCTCTGAAACCATCGAGCCCAGCCTATGACCCAACACCACCACATCAGCTAAACCCTGCCACCAAGTGCCACATCCAAGCTTTTCTGAAAGACCTCCAGTGATGGTGACTCCACCACCTCCCTGGGCAGTCCATCCCAGTGCCCAATCAGCCTTTCTCTGAGGAGGTGCTTCCTAAAATCCAACCTGAACCTCCCCTAGCATAGCTTCAGGCCATGCCCTCTTGTCCTGGCACTGCTTGCCTGGGAGCAGAGCCTGACCCCCACCTGACTACAACTTCCTTTTAAGTAGCTGTAGAGAGTGATAAGGTCCCTTCTTAGTCTCTTTTTCTCCAGGCTGAACACCTCCAGCTTCCTCAGCCTCTCTTCATCAGCCTTCCCCAGCCTCTGGACCTGCTCCAGCACCTCAATATACTTCCTGCACACAGCACCCAAGGAGAGGCCTCACCAGTGCAAAGCACAGAGGCAGAATTGCATCCCCAGTCCTGCTGGCCACACTATTCCTGGTCCAGGCCAGGATGCCATTGGCCTTTCATGCCCCTGGGCACAGTGCTGGCTCATATAATCACAGAACTGTCAGGGTTAGGAGGGACCTCAAAGCTCATCCAGTTCCACCCCCTGCCATGGGCAGGGACACCTCACACTAGATCAGGTTGCTCAAAGCCACAGCCAGCCTGGCCTTAAAACCCTCCAGGAGCTACCACCTCTTGTTCAGCTGCTGTCACCCAGCACTGCCAGGTCTCTCTATGCCAGGCTGCTCTCCAGGCACTCACCCCACAGCCTGTAGCCTGCATGGGGTTATTGTGGCCAAAGTGCAGGACCCTGCCCTTGGCCTTGTTGAATCTCAGCCCATGGACCCAGCCTGGCCAGGTCCCTCTGCAGCATCCTCCTACCCTCTGCCAGCTGCCACCACCTGAGTGTGGTCCCTGGGCTCCTGCCTCATCTTGTGATTAACATTGTGTTTCAGGGCAAGCAGGCACAGGAATCCTCCCTGCAGATCATTTTATCAATGTTTAATCAAACACTGGAGCCGTGTTGGATGTGTGTGGACCTGGTGCTTAGGGGCATGGCTTAGAGGCGACCTTGCAGTGCGGGGTGGAAGGTTGTGGGCTCGATGATCTCGAGGCTCTCTCCCAGCTAGAGGTACTCTGTGGTTCTGTTTCCTGAGGTGCATGGCTTCTCCTGCTGAGTGTTTTCCAATAGCTCTTCTTTAATTTTCTCCTGACTGGCTTCAAAATTTAACTTAGAAAAAAAGGAAAGAAGAAAAAAGAAGGGAAAAAAAAAAAAAGAGAGAGAGAGAGAGAGAAGAAAAAAGAAGGGAAAAATAAAAAAGAAGAAAAAAGAGAACAAAAAAGAAGGAAAAAAAAGAGAAGGAGAAGAAGAAGAAGAAAAAAAGAAGGGGAAAAAAGGTTTCAATTACAGGACAACCTTTTTTATATTTCACAGTCGGTAATTTTCACACAGCTGCGTAGCTGGGGGTGAGCAGTATCTGGAGTTAATGAAATAGATTTCTGTATTGTTCTTTAAAGTCTCCAGTTCACCGCGACTCGCCACATGGTGATGAAAAAGAGCAGAGCCCTTTGTCACCTGCTCTAAACACGGCCCCCGCCCGGCAGAGTCTGGGTGAATGCAAATAAAGCAAGAGAAATTACACCAAAAATACCTCAGGAGAGGAGGAGCGGG
The DNA here is from genome assembly GCA_033816785.1 of Picus viridis. Taxonomy (NCBI): domain Eukaryota; kingdom Metazoa; phylum Chordata; class Aves; order Piciformes; family Picidae; genus Picus; species Picus viridis. Next base: position 87,476,483 of record CM066606.1, on the reverse strand, counting down.
GGGTGGGGGTGGGGGGAAGAAACCAAACCGAAAAAAAAAACCCCAAACCAATCAAATCTGGTGTTAATTATTCTCAAAGGAAGGCGAGGACCCAGCACACCCCGGCCGGCCTGTGGCTGTTTGTAGTTGAGCCGCAACGAGCTGCTCACCCCACGCACAGACGGCCCGGTTTTGGGGCGGATTCCACCCAAACACACACCCCCGCGGCTGGGTGCTGCGGGAGCGTCCAAGAGCCCGAACCCGGCAGAGGATCTCCCGGCGCCAGGCACACGGCACGGGACCCGCAGCCCCAGGCTGCTGCTGCCGCTTCCGGGGGCGTTCAGGGGTTGGAGATGCTGCCCCAGGAGCGTCCCCCGGGGAAAGCAATTCTTGTTTGACAGCAGAGTGTAAGTCGCTGTGAGGCTGACAGCCTGGGTGCAGGTGAGAGAAAGGCAGCGAGGGCAGAAGGGGAGGAGTGGATTCTCGGAATGAAAAGGCAAGAAACTGTCCTGAGCCCCTCGTAAGTTACATTTGACAGATGAAGCACAAAGGGCAAATGCAGTGGAACTTTGCTTTTCTTTGTCTTTATTTGTTTTGCCCTCATTGGGCAGCAGACTGCTGGTAGGCAGAGCAGTAGCAGAGGGCACAGCAGCAGGGCCAAAGGGCAGAGCAGGTGTGCCAGAGGGCACAGCAGAACAGCCGTGAGGGTGGGAGAGGAGAGACAGAGGGACACAAAGAGGGGATGGCTGTGCCAGAACACAGCAAATGGTCCCTGGAAGGATGTCCCTGCTGGGCTGCAGTGACAGAGAGCTTGGCAGGCTGGCATCTGCCTGACCAACGACTATAGAGTCAGCTTGGTGAGGTGAATGTCCCACTGCCAGGGCACAGATACCACAGCAGCTGGGTCCAGGGAGGATGTGGTGATGGAAACCCTGAGCAGCAGAGCAACAGAATGAGAGCAGAGCTGGCAGGAGACCTAATTACCTGTTTGAGAACCAGGGCCAGAACACAGGACCTCTGCAGGGGGGCAGCCAATACAACTTGTTCTGTCCTGGCATCCAAGTGAGCCCAGCTCCAGGTACTGCATGGGAAAGACCCAGGCTGGCCCTGCCAGCAGCTCTGCTGGGGCCTGGAATGACACAGGATGCTAACAAACCTGCACCTGCTGAGTCACAGATAGGGTTGGATTGGGTGAGAACCTTTAAAGACATCCAGTGCAATCCCCAGGGACATCCCTAACCAGAGCAGGTTGCTCACAGACACAAACATCCTGACCCCCTCTGGTGCCAGCCATGGGGCAGCTCCCACCTCTCTGGGCACCCTTCACCAGGCTCTGCCCACCCTCAGCACCAAACATTTCTCCCTTCACTCTCAGTCTCCCTCTTGCAGTCCAATCCAACCCCCTTGTCCTGGCACAAGAGGCCCTGAGAAACAGTCTGTCCCCAGCTTTCTGCTCAGCCTTCAGGCACTGCAAGGCCACCAGAAGCTGTCCCTGGAGCCTTCTCCTCTCCAGGCTGCACAGCCCCAGCCCTCCCAGCCTGGCCTCACAGCAGAGGGCTTCCAGCCCTGCCAGCACTGCTGTGGCCTCCTCTGGCCCTGCTCCACCAGGCCCCTGGCTGTGCTGAGCACTCCAGAGCTGCCCCAGCCCTGCAGGGAGGTCTCAGCAGAGCACAGCAGAGGGGCAGAATCCCCTCCCTGCCCCTGATGCCCACACTGTTGGGGGTCAGCCCAGGGCAGGGCTGTCTCCGGGCTGGCAGTGCTTGGTGCTGGCTCATCTCCAGCTTTACACCCCCAGCACCCCAAGCCCTTCTGTGCAGGGCTGCTCTCCATCCCATGTGTCATGTACCATGCACCACGGACCACGGGGAATGGAGAATGTGTTGCTGTGAGCAAAGTTGCTCTGCCACCTTGAGAAGTGGGGTTGGGTGCACGTTTGAAAAGAGATTTAAAAATCCCCAAAATGTGTGCAGGAGCTTCAGCCCCTCCTGTCAACCACAGCAGTGGGGAGAACAACTGAGCTGGTCCTGCTGCTGCTGCTCCACAGGCAGGAAAATCTTCCAAATGGCTGTGGGCGAGTCCATGGCTTGCTCCAGGTCCTGACCGCAGCATCCATTTCGAGTTGGGTCCACCCTGCCATCATGTCCACTTTGCTGTGCCTAAACCTCGACAGCCCACCTGTCTCACCAGGACCTTACCCAGGGCTGCTGTGGATGAAAAACTTCCTGCTTGTAGGAGCATGGTTGGGGGCTGGGAAATGTGCAAACGTTTCCTCTCTGTTGCACTGCACCTTTGAACGTCTGCTGTGAACATGCATCCCTTGCTGCTCTGATGGTCAGCATGGAAACAAACAAACAAACAAACAAGTGAGTTTGGACCTTCTTGCACCTGCAGGCATGGCTCCTAAAGCTGTGTGGGGAAAGGTAGTGGTTAAAACACCTGCCTGAAGCACATGCCGTGACGTGTGCAATAAATATTCCAGGGGAAAACTGCATCTCCTCGGAGCAGAAGCATCCTCTGGCAGCTGGGATTTACAAGCAGCATCTCTTTAGCTGCGTGGCAGCCTGCTGACCTCCGGGAGATGCATTTACTTAACAACCAGTCAGGCAGGGAGGAGCAGGAGAACGCCACAGTCTGTGCCTGCGGGCGTGAAGCACCTGATCTGGAGAGGTTCAGGACTGAGCCGGACTCTCGGTGCTGCCCTGTTCCTCACCTCGGCCCCTTTGTTTAATTAGAGTTAGAGATGTGTTTGAAGGCTGTGACCCACCGCCCTTTCTCTCAACCACTAGAGGAGAATCAGGTTAGGAACCATGAAACCTGGTCTAGGGAAGGCAACGGTTAACACCCTGGGCATGTCCCCTTCCGAACCTCTAGGCAGCCTCAGATTTCCTCACCCCCTCCCCGCTGCTTGTGCTTCCTGGGTGGTTTTTGTGTCTAGCGAAGGGCTCACCTCGCCGGCAGCCTTCTCCCCTCCACTGCCGAGCGCTGGAAGCAGACATTCAGTGATTTACCTTCCTATCTCCCCATCTACCTCTTCTCCCAGCGATTTTCAAAGCAAAGGAGGCAATTTGACCTATTTTTTTTTCTTCCCCGCCCCAAGCATTTTAACAGCAGCAAACACAAAAGCGACGGCACAGGATGAATTTAGGTCGAAATGTTTGTCCTTGGCCCTCTCTTGAGGGACTGGAACAGCAAGCATTGTGTGGCAGAGTCGATGCTACAGCTCCCATCAAAAAAACAAAAATCCCCATCCTTGGTGTCTCCACTTTGAGCTCAGCTCTAGAGGGGCTGCTCAAAGCCTCCGTGGGAGGATGCCCTCAGAGCCGGGGAGCAGGGCTGGTCGCTGAGCACACAGCTCCCCCGGGCAGCTCTGCAGGAGCTAGGTCAGGACCTGCCCCTCAGGGTGTCACCTTTGCCAGGTGCCCAGGAGCACTGTTCCAGCTTGCTGACAAAAGGTGAGCTTCAAGAGCGATTTTTTCTTTCACAAAGCCCCCAATGTACAGCTGCAGAGATCTGACTCCTGCCCTGCTCTGCTCAGACCTCCAAAACCCCCAAGCACACCACCGCCTCCCCTTCTCCCACCTGCCCCTGGCACACCCAACAAACCCCCACCACAGCCTTTGTGTCTCTGCCCTCTGCTCTGCTATCTGATCCCACGAGTGGTGCTCATCCCTCCTGCGTGCTGCATCTGAAACAAGGATGAGCAGAGGGCTGGAGCTGCTCTGCTATGAGGACAAACTGAGAGAGTTAGGGTTGTGCAGTCTGGAGAGGAGAAGGCTCCCAGGAGAGCTTCTTGTGGCCTTCCAGGATCTGCAGGGGGCTACAGGAAAGCTGGGGAGGGACTTGTAAGGGTGTCAGGGAGTGATAGGACTGGGGGGATGGAGCAGAACTAGAAGTGGGGAGACTGAGATTGGCTGTGAGGAAGAAATTCTTCCCCATGAGGGTGGTGAGAGACTGGCACAGGTTGCCCATGGAGGAGGTGGAAGCCTCATGCCTGAAGGTGTTTGCAGCCAGGCTGGAGGTGGCTGTGAGCAACCTGCTGTGGTGTGAGGTGTCCCTGCCCATGGCAGGGGGGTTGGGACTGGATGAACCTTGAGGTCACTTCCAACTCGCTCCGCTGCTCACGGCGCCTGGCGTCACGGCTCCTCCGCTGGGTCGGAACGCGGCTCGGCGGCGCAGGGGCTGGGGAAGCCCGGGCTCGGCGGTCCGGCCGCGCTGGGCTCCCGGGAGGCCAGGCCCTCGCTCTACCACGTCACTGCCGAAATCTCAGAGGGTGCAGCGGGGTTTCTCACAGAGCTCTCAGGAAGAGGGTGGCTGCCGGCAGTCTGGCGTGGCTTGGCCTCCCTCGGATGCTGGCACATTTTCAGCTGTGCATGTAAGCGTGTCACCAGAAAGTTCTGCGAAGTTGACTTTTAAAAACCGTGTCTTTTTTAACTATCAAAATAACCACACTCGAGATCAGTGAAAGTGACAGAGAGAGGGGACTGAAGCGTTCACTGTGGCCCTGAGCCCTTCCACACCAGACAGGTTTAACAGATAAGACAGCTTTAGCAATTCTTGCTTTGACAAACCAGGCAGCTCTTCTGTTTCGACACAGATTTTCCTCTGAAAACGCCAGTCCTCGGTCAGCCTGAGGTTGTGGACTGGAGAAAAGAAGCCCTAGATGCTGCAGAAGGGGGCATGGCGAGGAGCAGCCCGTGGGCTGTGGAACAGCAGAGCCAGGGGCAACTCTTCCAGCAAAGCCTGCAGGGCGCCAGCGGCTTGCTCTGCTGAGCACCCCGGACAAGGACCCATGGCACGGATCCCCAGCACACTGCTCACCCCCAGAGCAGCCGGGAGAGACAGCAGTGAGTGGCAAGTGAAGGGGGAGACGGCGTATGTGGGGGGAAGGCAATAATGCACATTGACTGAAAAAGAGAAGTCTCTGAGCCATTTCCTGCCCTCCTCTCAGGCTCTCAAAAACTGAAACCCGCTGGTATTGCCAGCTGCTCCCCCCAGCCTGGCCAGAGCAGGAAGGGCATCGGCTGTCAGGGCCGTGGGTATCTCTCCCCACTAACCTCCACTTCAGATCATCATCCAGGGTCACGGTGCACCTCCTCAGCCTGGGCCACTCGGGGCATCCTCTGCTGCTTGTCAGGACGCCTCTTCTTCAGGCTCTCCTCGTTCAAGACTCATTTCCCGGTGGCTTCCGTGGACAGCTCTGTAAAGGTTCCCGAGGACATCAGACCGTGCTGTCCTCAGCGCTGCCCACCCGGCACTCCTGCAGTCTAATCGACACACCCATCCCCGAGATCACTTTTAGCTCCAGGAGCTGGGCCACCATCAGCAGAGCTCTCCCATATTTTGAATTTAAAATGACAGACGTCAGAGGGGAAACGAGACCCTGGTGCCGGGCAGCGGCGGCTGCCTCCACGCCGACAAACACCCCCGGTCCCGACTCGAGGGGCAGCGCTCCCCTCTCCACGCCTGGTGTTTGAAGACACGAGAGAAAACATAAACAGCCCTGACGGTGGTTCTGGGCTTCGAATGTTCTGAGCAGCCCCCTGCCCATCCATTCCCCCTAGACCCCAACTACCCACGCCTCTGGAGAAGGAGGCTTCACAAGGAGCTGATACCTGCCGGGAAGCGATGATGCCCACGCCCTTCTGTGTCATTTCCAGTGGGTTTGGGTTCGGTTGGTTGTGCTGAGCAGTGGCCCGGGTTGGTAAGCGGTGCGGGATGCGGTTTCTCCTTGGCACCAGAGATCAGACGAAAGGTTAGGCTGGGTTTGTGATCTTCTGGCTCCTTCAGAGAGGGCAGTCAACCCAAGCCGCCCTCGGGAAGCTCCACAGCTTCCAGCCGCGCCATTATTCCTTCTTTTCCCTGCTCTTCCACCCGCCGAACAAGGCAGCGCCGGGACCCGCTCCAGGCCCCGCCGGGGCCGGGCTTTGCGGTTGGCAGTCTCCCGAGACCCCTGCCCAGGGGTGCTGCCACCGCTGGCTGGAGCGCTCCCGGTTCAGCGGGAGACGCTTTCCGGGGGCCGTTCCCGGGAGCAGCCGGTTCTGGGAGTTCCCAACCCTGAGGCCCCAGAAGAGGTGTCCCAGGGTGGGACTTCCCCGGAGGTCCGTGAGCTCAGGTTTCTTACACCCGGCCCCAAATTCTACCCTCGGACACTGGCGGCGGGGCCGTGGGGCGCAGTCCCGGTGTTGCGGGCGTGGGGCGGGCCGGACCCGCTGCGGCTCGGTGGCGAGCGAGCAGGACCGGGTCCGGTGTCGCCCCGAACGCTGTACTCCGGAACCGCGAAACTCCAGAGCGCCGAGAGATGCGGGGGCAGTGGGCCGCGGGAGCCTCCGCTCTGTTTTCGTTAACGCGGGGCACGGCCCGACCGGCGGCCGGCAGTGGGCAGTGGCTCTGGTCGGACCCGCTCAGCCCCGGGGTTCCGGGTGCTGGTGCCCGAGGGCTCCGCTACGGAGCAAGCCGGGGCAGCTCAGATGGGCTGTGGTGGCAGCCCCGCTGCTGCGGCCGGAGCCCTGCGGCCCGTGTCTAGGACAATAAAGTGTTTTTTTCGTTTATTTCGCTGCCTGAGGCCGGAAAAGCGCTTCCCGGGCTCCTCGCAGCTGCTGGAGCCGGTACGGCTGGGGAGAGGGTAGGGGAGGAGAGCATCTGGGGGATGTCCGCTGTTCGTTTCTCTGCCTTATCTGGGGGTCCTCTCCCCACGGAGGGACCATTCCGGCCGTTTCTCCCCGGTGGTCGCATTTCAGGGCAAGCCAGCGGAAAACCGACTCCGGCCGACGGTTATTTTTGTGTAAGCAAATGAAAGCAGAGAGCCGCCGCGAAAAGGCAAACCAAGGGCGAGGGACCAGAGCCGGCCTCCCACCGGCCTCGCTGCTCGCTGGGGATCTCAGTGGAACCGGCCCTGGCCTAGCCACGGAACCGTCCGGGGCAGCAGTGCGGCCGGCCCTCTGATGCGACAGTGTCCGGAGAAGGGGAGACGTTCTGGGCACCGAGTCTCCTCCGTGTCAGCTCCCGGAGTAGCGGGACTGCGCCGGAGCCCCGTTACCGACATCGCGTCCCTGCTTCCCTGTCCGAGCGGGGCTGCTCCGAGCAGCGCCGAACCCCCGGAAGCCCCTCTTCCCCGCCCCGGGCCACGCGTGGAGGGCCCCGTGGGGCGGCACGGGGCATCCGGGGAAGGGGCAGGAGCTACAGCCGGTCTCATGCCGGGGCAGGTTTGCCTTGGCGGGCCTGGGGAGGCGGCGGGTTGGGCTGCAGCGGGAGAGGGGCAGCGCAGGCAGGACCTCCCCGCCAGGTCCGTTCCACGGGAGAAGCTCCCGAATGATACCGATTTTTGCTCTGGAAAGGAAAGCACGGCTATTTTATTTGTGTCCTTGAAAAATAAATCTGGCAGCGATGGAGGCTTCGTTTATTCTCCTTCCTTCCCTCTCCTCTACCCACACCGCCGAGGCCTGCAGGGAACCGCCTGTGGCTTTGCCGACGCTGCCCTGTACTGCCTGGAGGCCGCTGTGCAAACGGGAGGCGTGGGGGACCACCCCAGGCACCCCGGCACCTGGACCCTGAGGCCCGGGGCTCCACTCCGGCCTCGGGGCTGTCCCCAGGCGAGAGGCGAAGGGTCCGGGCAGGACAGGGGGGATGCGGGGGCAGAGCAGAGGGGGATGCGGGGTCTCTCCGCCGCCCCTCAGGTGCTGCTGGGACAGTTTCCATCTCGCCCCCGAAGCGGCCCAGCCCGTCGGTGAGCACGGTCCCGGAGCTCCGGTGTCACCCCCGGCTCTGAGAACGGGAAGTCGGTTGTGTTGAAAAGTTGGTGTCGGGCTGGCGGAGGCAAAGGGTGCAGGTGCTGCCGGTGCCGCCGCTGCTGCCGGTGCCGCCGTTGCTGCCGGTGCCGCTGCTGCTGCCGGTGCCGCCGTTGCTGCCGGTGCCGCCGCTGCCACCGCTCTGCAGCAGCCGGCGGAGAGCCCGGGGCAGGGGGGGGGCGGCTGCCTGCGAGCAAACTTTGATTCCTGCTACAACAGATGTCAGAGTTTTCTTGGGTTTTGGCTGCGTCTGGGGACATCTTGTGATGTTTTAGAGAACAGGACATGATCTCACATGGCGAGGAGCTCTTTAGTTTCTTAATCATTTCACGGTTCCTTCAGAGGCTTTTTTTCCACCTAAAACGTTTAGTTTCAGCTCAGTGATCAGCTGCAAAAGCTCGGCGGGGAGCGGAAGAGTTGAATTATTCCAACCTGCGAGAGCCCCTTAGAAAAAAAAAAAAAAAAGGAAAAAAAAGGAAAGAAAATAAAGAAGAAAAAGAAAGGGAGAAAAATAAAGGGGAAAAAAAGAGAAAAAAAGGAGAGAAGACGCCAAAAGAAGATAAAAATTAAAGAAAAGGAAGAAAAAAAGGGAAAAAATAAAGAAAATACCATTTAAGAAAATAAAGCAAAATGTAAAAGAAGACGAAAGGAAAGAGAAAGGAAAAGGAAATGAAATAAAATAGAGAAAGGAAAGGAAAGGAAAGGAAAGGAAAGGAAAGGAAAGGAAAGGAAAGGAAAGGAAAGGAAAGGAAAGGAAAGGAAAGGAAAGGAAAGGAAAGGAAAGGAAAGGAAAGGAAAGGAAAGGAAAGGAAAGGAAAGGAAAGGAAAGGAAAGGAAAGGAAAGGAAAAGGAAAGGAAAAGAAAAGAAAAGAAAAGAAAAGAAAAGAAAAGAAAAGAAAAGAAAAGAAAAGAAAAGAAAAGAAAAGAAAAGAAAAGAAAAGAAAAGAAAAGAAAAGAAAAGAAAAGAAAAGAAAAGAAAAGCGAAAAGAAAAATATTTTTTAAAAAGGAAAGAGAAAGGAAAAAAAAAAAAAAAAGGAGAAGCAGAGAAAAGAAAGAAAAGAGGAAATACAAGAGAAGATAAAACCAGAAGGGAAGGCAGACCACAGCCACACGAGGAGGAAACTTTTCTCCCCGCCGCCTCCCCAGGCCCCGAGAGCCGGGATGGACTTGGAGAAGACCTTCGCGACCCCTCGGGCCGGCCGCACAGGTGGGACCCGGGCCGGGGGGAGCCCGTCCGAAGCTCCGCAGCCCCGGGGGAAACGGAATCCGCTTGGGCCGCGGTGCGGAGCTTGACAGGCACCAGGGTGGGTGGTGGGGCCGGAGCCTCGTGGGGCCTTCAGGGAGGCGCGGGAGGCTGCCGAGCCCCCGGTGTCCGATGAAGGGGTCCTGTCAATTCTGTAGCCGGGGACCGGTGCCGGGAGGCCGCGGCAGCTCAGTCCTGCAGGAGGGGAGTGTGCCCAGGGCCGCGGGGCCGGTGGCGGGTGCGGGATGGTGGTCGCGGCGGCCTGAAGTCTCGGTGGCAGAATGCGATTCCGAAGCGATCGATGGGGCCTTTTATTAGTTAAATCGCCTGAATAATCGTTTAATCGATAAAGCATTTCATGGCGGCGCGCCGCACGCCTAGCACGGCGGGAGCGGCCGAGGAGGGGCCGGCGGGATCGGCAGCACCGACACCTCGGCCCGGGCCCGGCAGCGGGAGCCCTGCAACCTCTCTCACCGCATCCCTGCTGGGAGTGGGGCCAGGGCCGGCAGCTTGACCCGCAGGGAAGAGGACGGGGAATGAAAGGAGCCAAGCCAGGCAGCGAGGGGTGCTTCCTCCCAGTGTCTCTGCCTCCCATCCCAGTCTGTGCCGCCCCTCTAGCCCCGGGGTCTTCTCCTGGCCGACGTTCGGAGCCGCGGCGAACTCGGATGCGGGGCTGCCCGGTAACCGGCCGTAGCCGTCCGCCGGCGCCCCCTGATCGGACCCTGCTGTCCCAGCCGCGTGGCGGCGGTCGGTGGCCGAGCCCGAGAATTTCGCTTTCAACGAAAACTCGCTCCGTGCTCACACGTCGCGCCCGTTCCCGCCGCTGGCGGGGAGTCCCGGTCCTGCCGCCATCGAGGCCCCGAGGGGGCGGGCCGCGTGCGGTCATTGGGTCGGAGTTGGGGGCTCTTGCCGGGCGGCAGCGGGCACAGCTTCCTCTGCCACGGACCCTAGCCTTGGGCGGTGGCTGGACGGGGATGAGCGTTCCCAGTACTTTTTGCGGGGAGGCCGCCAGGCAGCGGGGCCGAGGGCAGGGAGCTCGGCACGGCGGCGTTCTGCATTGCCCCCACGCTCACCCGTGGCACCGTAACGTATACGGCCCGGGACACTCATCGTGGTCACCACGCAGTGGGCAGAAGGGGGAAAACAAGCGTCGCGGCAGCAGGAGCAGGAACCCATCGGCCCCGGACGCGGCCCTCGTGGGGCGGCTGTGCCCTGCCGTGACGGCAAACTGCGCGAGTGGATAGAGACTCCAAATTCGAGCCCAGACCCTCAACCACTTCCAGCGCTCCAGAGGCCAGGAGCCGTTGGGGAGACCCCCTGCCCGGGGATGCACCCTCCGACCGTCGGGGTGACCCAGGGCCCGGAGGCACTTGGTCTGGCTGCTGAGAGACCCATGGCCCCGTGACGGCCAGTCTCCCCGCGGGGCGTTCCAACACGGCCGCGGGATGCTGGGCCCGGCCGTCGGGGGTTCGGGGCCGTGGCAGTATCCCCTCTGCCCACCCCGCACTCGGTCTCGCGTGGCTGAGCCCCCGCCCCGCCCCCGCCCCTATTGGCCGCCGCCCCAGCCAATGGCCGGCGCCGCCGCCTGGCGGCCAATGCGGGGCGCCGTCAAGTTAACTTTTGCGATTGGCCGGCACCGATGAGTGACAGCCTCGCCCCGCCTCCTCGCCGGCCCCGCCGCTGTCCAGCCGCGCGGTGCTGAAGCGCCTCCTCCGCGGGCGCGCAGCCGGCAGCGCGGGGGCGCGGCGGGGCCCACGGCGGGGGCGCGGTCCCGAGGAGGAGCCCACCCCCCGGCCCCGCCCCGCTCCGCCCCTCGCGCCCCCGCGCGGCCCGCCCCCGCCGCCCGCCACAACCCCGCCGCGGGCCGCGGGCCGGCAGCGCGCCGGGCGCACGGCCCGAGCCAGCCCCGCATCGCGGCGGGACCACGGCGAGGGGGCGGCGGCGGCCCCGCGGCCCCGGCGGGGCCGGCCCGGCGGCGGCGACGGCGGGGACGATGGGCGCTGTGAGCCGGCTCCCCGTGTCGGACGGCGGCCTCTGACGGGGCGGCCCCGGGTCCCGCGGGGCCGAGGCGAGAGGCGAGAGCCCGGCCCCCGCCCCGCTCCCCGCCCTCTCCACACCTTCCCCCCGCCGCGCCCCTCGCCCACTGCCGCCCCACCCGGCTCCGCGACTTGCAGCGATCGGCGCGACGCGGCGGGGGCCGGCACAGGCGGAGCACGCCGCCGCCACCCTCCCGCCCCGGGACCGAACCCCGCGGACGGGGCGCCCGCCCCCGCCTCGCGGCCGCCGCGCAGCCGCCGGCTCCGACAGCACAAAGAGCCGTCGGGGGGGAGGGAGCGCCGGGGCTCCCGGCCGCCGGACCGAGACGCCCGGCCCCTCTGCCGCCTCGGAGCCGGCAGGCAGGTGCCGCGGCTCAGCGGCCTCCCGAAGAGCGGCCCGGGACGGAGGCGCAGCTCGGGGCGGCCGTTCTTCGATACCCCGCCCCGTGCCTTCACCACCCCCGACGGAGCCACCGGAGGTTGCGAGCCGCGCTTGGCCGGCGCTGTCGGATACCACGGCCCCGCTCGGGGCGGGACTCTTCGTTGTTTCGGGGGTTGTGTGGTTCTTTTCTTTTCTTTTTTTTTTTTTCCCCGCTTTTCCTTTTTCTTGGTTGGTTTGTTCCCCCGAAGCCCCTACCCCAGCCCCACAGCCCGATCGTCTCCTCCGGCGAACGGGGAGCTGCTCTGCGTGGCCGGCCCGGCCCGGACCGCCCCGATGGAAATACACTGTAAGCACGACCCGTTCGCAGCAATGCACCGTAAGTAGGCTGCCACTTCAACTTCTCTGTCGCGGACACCGCGGGCCCGTCGCGATCGCGGAGCGGTGCCGGCCGACTGGCTCTACCCTTCCCGGGGCCTCCGGTGGAGAGGTCCGCACGCACGGCACCCCCGCTGTCGCCGGTCCCGGCGCTGCTTTGCGCGTCCCCCTCCCACCCCGCCCGCAGCTGCTGTGCACCGGTCGGGATGCGGCGCGGGGCCGGTTTTGCCGGTGGCAGGATGCTGCGGCATGCTGCTAGTTAGGGTTGGTCTGGGGGCTTATTTTTCCCACGGAAGAAAAAAGCCGGTGGGAATTAGGTCTTTTTTTTTGTGTGTGTGTGTGTGTATATGCAGTGAGATGCACAGAAGAGTATTGATACAGATGTGCGTGCATCGATAGGCGACGGTAGCCCGCGCACACGAACGTTCATTGATATATATGAATACAGATATATCTATATGAATGTGTGCATAGATAAATAATATACATATATATATGTGTGCAGATATATATTTATTTCCCCCTTAAATTCAACCTCCGGGAAGAAAGCTGCCCGCTATTTCCGCAGAAAGGAAAACTTTGCAACGCGATATCCTCCCTTTTACTTGAAAATTTTGGTATTCGTTCATTTATTACAAGAACCCCAAAAAAAACCCCTAACAAAACAACTCCAACCCCCCCCCAACCAAACAAAAAATCCCCAACCCCCAAAAACCCTCGAATTACCGAAAAACCCAAAACAAAATAAATCCCTGAGGGCGCTGATCGGGGCTCGAGGGAGGAATTTTGTTTTGTTTGTTCTTTTTTAACGACAACCCACCCAATCCCAAAAAAAAAAAAAAAAAAAAGGGAAAAAAAAAAAGAAAAAAATATATATTTATTTAAAAAAAAAAAAGGATAAAACAAAAAGGAAAGAAAGCAGAAAGGAGAATTCCTCGGCCGGCGAAGTTAACAGGTCGTGCACGGGGGGCTGAGCTCGGGTTTGTTGTGCTTGAGAGGTCGGGGAAGACTTGTCCATTAGCGCGGCGTGATGCGAGGTGACATCTCCTCTCACGGTGAGTTACCGCCGCGCTACGCCCGGGAACCGAGCGCGGTTAAAGGAGAACTAATCGCATTTCCCGGCGCGCCACGGCCCCCGCCCGGCAGCCGCTTGTTTGCGGAATAAACCCAGCGCCGGGGCTGGGAAGCTGCCGCTCGCTGCCCACTCTGCCCGCGCCTCCCGCACCGCGTCCGGGGCCGGGATGGCAGCAGGTACCGGGCTCCCGCTGCCCCCGGGAAAACCGACTTTCCCTCGCGCCTCACTTTGGACCCGCGGTTATTTATTTCCCCTCGGCATTGAACCAAATATTGGGGTTTTTTTGCAAGCAGAACTTTACGAGCGGAAAGACGGAGGGTGAGGGAGGGTGTCACGAAGCTCCTGGGTTCCCGCTCCGGGCCCCGCTCTCGCCGAGGACCTGAGCCCCGGTGGAGAGAAGCCGCAGCCGGTCTCTGCGGCTCGTCCGCCGTGCAAAGCTCGCTCCTTTCCGCAGGAATTTCGCGGCGAAACAGAAAGACCAAAAAAAGAAAAAGAAAGGGGGAAAAAAAAATGAAGGCACCAAAAAAATCCCAATCACCCCTCCCCCTCTTCAGCGCCTTCTCTCCGGCCCCGGCCGCAGCGGGGGATCTCCCAGCGCCGTTCTCCTCTAAACGATCTTCGGAACTCCTGTTCTGGGGATCGTGAAGCGGCCCCGGTAAAGGAGGCGGAAGGAGAGCGGCGGCAGCGGGGCCGGCTGCGCAGCCCGCGGGTCCCGAGCAGGGTCTAGGCCCCTTCCCTCTCCGGGTCGGCCTCCCTGCCCCTGCAGCTGTCTTGGGGCCCCGGGACGGGCCGCTGCTCCCCGCTCTCCACTGCGGCTCCGAGTCTCGCCCTGGATCCGCTCCCTGCAGGAGGGCTCCGACCAGGGCACGGCCCCGCTCCCCTATCCCCTAGCCGGGCACTGTGAGTTCGTCTCCCGCGGCCCCGCAGCCCGACGGGGCCCACGGCACCCGCCAGCAGCCGTCCGGGGCGGCTCAGAAAGAGGGCCCCGGCCAGGCAGAGAGCCGGCCCCGGTGCCTCTTCCCGGGGCGGGGGAAGGTTTGGGTAGGGGTGCCTTCGCACGGCGGGGGCACGGCGGCGGCCCCGGCCTTTGTTCCCCGGCGGCTGCAGGGTCGGTGACCGCGGCCTGAGCGGGCCCGGGCTCACTGGCCTCCGAGGGCTGGAGCTGGCTCCCGGCCCCTTCCACGAGGAAATGCTTGTCCTAGTGCTGTCTCTCCTTTATTTTCCTTTCATTTTCCATTTTCTTTCTGTTCTTTTGATTTCCTTTATTTCCGTCTTTTCCCCTATTTTCCTCCCCTCTCTTCCTTCTTCTTCCTTTCCTTCTTTCCCTCCCCCTCCCTTCCTTATTCCCTGTTTTCCTTTCCTTTCCTTTCCTTTCCTTTCCTTTCCTTTCCTTTCCTTTCCTTTCCTTTCCTTTCCTTTCCTTTCCTTTCCTTTCCTTTCCTTTCCTTTCCTTTCCTTTCCTTTCCTTTCCTTTCCTTTCCTTTCCTTTTTTCCTTTCCTTTCCTTTCCTTTCCTTTCCTTTCCTTTCCTTTCCTTTCCTTTCCTTTCCTTTCCTTTCCTTTCCTTTCCTTTCCTTTCCTTTCCTTTCCTTTCCTTTCCTTTCCTTTCCTTTCCTTTCCTTTCCTTTCCTTTCCTTTCCTTTCCTTTCCTTTCCTTTCCTTTCCTTTCCCTTCCTTTCCTCTCCCTCCCTTTCCTCTCCCTCCCATTCCTCTCCCTCCCTTTCCTCTCCCTCCCTTTCCTCTCCCTCCCTTTCCTCTCCCTCCCTTTCCTCTCCCTCCCCTTCCTCCCTTTCCTCCCCCTTCCTCCCTTTCCTCCCCCTTCCTTTCCTCTCCCTCCCTTTCCTCTCCCTCCCTTTCCTCTCCCTCCCTTTCCTCTCCCTCCCTTTCCTCTCCCTCCCTTTCCTCTCCTCTCTCCTCTCCTCTCCCCTCCTCTCCCCCCTCCTCTCCTCTCCTCTCCTCTCCTCTCCTCTCCTCTCCTCTCCTCTCCTCTCCTCTCCTCTCCTCTCCTCTCCTCTCTCCTCTCTCCTCTCCTCTCCTCTCCTCTCCTCTCCTCTCCTCTCCTCTCCTCTCCTCTCCTCTCCTCTCCTCTCCTCCTCTCTCTCCTCTCCTCTCCTCTCCTCTCCTCTCTCCTCTCCCTCTCCTCTCCTCTCCTCTCCTCTCCTCTCCTCTCCTCTCCTCTCCTCTCCTCTCCTCTCCTCTCCTCTCCTCTCCTCTCCTCTCCTCTCCCCTCCTCTCCCCTCCCAACCTCTCCTCTCCGAACCTCTCCTCTCCTTTCCGAACCTCTCCCCTTCTCTACGAACCTATCCTCTCCTTCCCTTCCCTTCCCTTCCCTTCCCTTCCCTTCCCTTCCCTTCCTTCCCTTCCCTTCCCTTCCCTTTCCTTCCCTTCCTTCCCTTCCCTTCCCTTCCCTTCCCTTCCCTTCCCTTCCCTTCCCTTCCCTTCCCTTCCCTTCCCTTCCCTTCCCTTCCCTTCCCTTCCCTTCCCTTCCCTTCCCTTCCCTTCCTTCCCTTCCTTCCCTTCCCTTCCCTTTCCCTTTCCCCTTCCCCTTCCCTCTTCCCTTTCCCTTTCCCCCCCCTCTCCTTTCCTCTCCTCTCCCTTGCCTCTCCTTTTCCTCTCACTTTTACCCTCACTTCTCTCTCCCTGACCACTCTATGTACTGTCCCCACTCCTCCCGGGCTCCGACCCCCAAATCATGCTGGCTCCATCTGCTCCACGGTGAGGAGCCGGGGCTCCGCCTTTCCTGCACCCCGCGACCGCCGGGGTGCCCCCCGAGTAGGGGCACGCCTGCAGCCCCCGCAGCCAGGGCATCCTCGGCCGGGCCGTGTTGGGTCCTGGGGACAGCCTGGCCGCTCTGCCCGGCCCCGCGCCCAGCAGGGCAGAGGAGGCCCTTTGCTGCCCACCGCTTGGGCTGGCCTCTGCCATCACCTATTTCATGGGGACTCATTACGTGCCCTGACAGTTTCCAAGGCTGTTGGCAAACTTTGACAGCAGTTTATCAATGGTGAAACGGGTGGATTTAAATAAAAATAGCTCTATATAATCTTTTATTCCTTTTTTTATCTCCTTTCCCCCCTTACCCCTCCCCCTCCATTCCCCCTCTCTGAGGCGTTTGGCTGTCAGCTTATTCAAGCCCTGTGCAAATAGAGAGATTTTCTGCCGTATTTTTTGTTCCAGAATTGGCATCCACACTGCCCCTGCCGCGTGCTCCCGGCTTCTCCACCCCTTTGTAGTTCGGATGATTAACAACGCGGGGGTTAATTACGCTTCCTCGCTGGGTGCAGGGGATGGCTCCATGGCCGTGGGGGTTTGCAGGATGTCAGAGCTGCCCGTCCCAGTGGGCCCCAATTTCTACCAGACAGACGAATCACCTCGCTGGGGGTGAAGGGAGCAAATTTGCTGGGGGAGCGGTGAGAGTCTGGGCTTGCTGGAGCGTTCGTGTTCCGTTGGTGGGATCATGATGTCTGCCGGCACTGCTGCAAATGTTAGCTGCAGAAATCAGCCTTTTTTTTTCCCTCCACGCCCCCCCCCCTCCCTTTTTTCCCCCTTCTCGTAATTAAGTCAAGGCATTAGGAAAAAAGGCAAAACAAAACAACAAACCCTGGTAATATATTTTCAGGGATCTCCTTAGACAGAAATACTGTGTAGGCTGAGATGTATTTCCCGTTGGTCCCCGACCCAAAGGCTCAGGATCAGCCTCTCCGTGGGGCAGGAGAGGCTCGGAGCTTACAGTCGGGCGAATGCAGCCACTGGCGCCAGAAGGAAGGCGGCCCCGTGTCCGGGCAGCCCATCATCGCCGCCTGGTCTCCCGAGGCCATTTTTCCACCCGAGAGGCGGGGAGGGGGCTCCCCATCACGGCAGCTTGGCCGTGACCTCCTCAGTGCTCCAGGGGAAGAGCAGCTGAAGGCTTGGACCTATAGCTGGCGGCGTGATGCTTGGCGGCACGGCGAGCGCTGGGGTTGGGACTGGGGGAGTCTTGGGGAGTCTTGTGCTGCAGGAACATTCAAACTCTGACACAGCTCTTCTTTTCCTGCCCTTCTTCCCCTCACCTGTGCTTTTCAGGACATGGAGGCGTGAATCAGCTGGGGGGTGTTTTTGTGAACGGCCGTCCCCTCCCAGATGTGGTTCGCCAGAGGATCGTGGAGCTTGCACACCAAGGGGTCCGGCCGTGTGACATCTCCCGGCAGCTCCGCGTCAGCCACGGCTGCGTCAGCAAAATACTTGGCAGGTAAGGGGGTGGGGGGACACGCAGACAGACACACAACGAATCCTTCGGTGTCCGTCACAAGAAAAGTGTCACTGCCAGCCCCCTGATTGAAAGCTGCGCAGCGACGGAGAACGGTGGGAACCTCGGGAGGGAGGTCAGGGCAGGGAGGAGAGAGCCTTCCCGAGCACTTGGGGGTTTCGCCGCGGGGAGAAGATGCTGCCGCTCTTGGTGTCTGTTTTGCTCCTCTCACAGCTTCATGTAGGCAATTCCGATGCAGAGGACAAAACGCTCTCTATTTATAGAGTGTACCCTGCACCTAGGGAACACGCAGGGAAATCTGGGAGTCATCTTCAGCAAAATGCAAACAAACAACCAAACCCCCCAGCCCCCACATCAGTAGAAGTTGTGGAAGTTACTTGTTTGGCTTTCTGCAGACGTCCCTCGTTTAGCAGCGATCCCATTACGTATTGCATCAGCGCTGCCCTCCCTGCCTCCTCATGCAGGCTGCTCCGCAGCGTGCCCCACTGTTTAATTCCACCTCTTCTGCTCCTCTGCCGGAACATCTTCTTAATTAGACCGGAGAATAAGCAACCAGAAACCCGTCTTCGTTTGGGCTATTTTGGGAGCTGCCCTCTTCAGGCAGGAGCTGCTCGAACCGCTTTGGCTGCAGGAAATTGCAACTCCGGATTCATCGCAATTTCCCGATTTTCATTGGAAAAAAAAAATAATTAAAAATGCGAGAGAGATCCGGGTCAGGAACGACCATTCCTGGCTGCTTTGTGTCGTGACAGCAAACCTCAGCCCAGCTCGTGTCAGTTGTTGTGGTGTCGAGGATGGGTTTGGGCTCGGGTGGTCTGAGCACCTTGGCCAGCTGATACTGGAGGAAACGTTTCAGTTTCGTTAGAATACCTTTTTCCCTTGGTGATCTGGAGGAGTTAATTCCTGAGTGCTCTAGTTTTAAGTTTCTGGTCAGCTTCGTGGGTTTTTTTGTTGTTGTTGCTGTTGTTGGTTGTTTGTTCGTTTTGTTTTATTTTTATTTTATTTTATTATTTTTTATTTTTAAAAGAATTTCACTGTTTCTATTTTTTGCCATATTTTTATTTTCCCGATTTTTAACCAGTTTGCTTTCCTGGACATAGTGGGGCTAGCAAAGAGCTGCTCAAGCCTTCTCCTTATTTTTGGTTAGCATCAAACAGGGCTCTGTGTGGACTTAACAGCATTGGGGTGGTCTCTCAGCAGCCATTTCGGCACTTCAGATCTGATCTGGCACAGCAGTAGGCCCTGGGTTCCATAGCCCTTTGCACCCTTGCCCCCTCTTGCACCGCGGCTGGCCAGCAGCAACCCCCGCAGGGCTCCCGGAGCCGGAAATGCTCAGCCTCCTGATTTCCCTCTCATCCCCCTGGCAGCCACACTTCCTCCCCGTGCAGGTTTGAGGACGTGGATGCTTTGCTATTTTAGGGAGGCAAAGAAACCCTTTAGGGTGGGCTTTTACCTGAGACCCACCTGCCCATATTGGGCTGCCTGCTCGCTGTTGGCCACTGGCATAGCCTGGCTGGTGATGCTCTCTGCTCACTCTCTGCCGTCAGAAATGGTGCCCAGAGGCTCTGGTTGTGGTGCTGGGGATGGATTCACCGCGGGGATGGATTTGTCACACAGAGCTCAGAGCGGGGCTCCCGAGCTTTGCCATTAAGGTTGTCCACAATAAATTGGAATTTCATAGCTCATTATTTTAATAACTAATAATTACAGTGGGTAAAATGTTGCTGTAATTGCAGCTCCCTCTGCCCGTGGCCTTTCCTCTGCACGTGTGGGAAAAGAGGAATCCCTGTGATCAGTCCTGACAGGTGGAATTGTAGGGTCAGGATTTCTTAGTTCTCCATACAGCCTTGGGCACACACAGAGTCTGTAGTGCAGGGAAAGGTCTCTCTCTTTGGAGGAGGGGACTGCAAGGCTGCCCAGGGGCAATTCTTGCCCATCAGAGGAGGGGACTGTAAGGGTACCCACTCCTCACTTGCAGTGGAAGCTAACTGGAGAGACAGGCCTGGAGCTGGCTGTGTGAAATGGAGCTGGCTGCCACCTCGCTTGCCTCTGAAACACATCTGGGAACCCCCGTGTTGTGTAGCCCGTGAGCCCTTCCTATGCCAGCTTTGAGGCCAGGGTGAAGAGGAGGGAGGTGTCACGGCAGCACTGCCAGGCACAGCTCTCCCCATCCCAACCAGCTTCCCCAGCTGCCCAGGGAACGGGCCTATGCCCAATCCTGTCCACAAGTCCTCCCATGGATGCCCTTGCACAACCCCTGGTGGTGGGACAGTAGTTGGAGGATCCAAGAGTGAAGGTCTTGCTTCCTGGAGTGCACCAGGACTCTGTGCCTCCAGTGAGCTTGACACCACTGCGGCATTGCGGTGCTGAGGGCCTTTGCTGTCATGGCTTCACCCACCCTGGTGCCCAGCCAGGGTGAGCACCACCTCTCTGGCACAGCCATGGCTTGCCAAGCTGCCACTGGGGCTCTGCCTGGCTAGGCTGGGCTGTGGTGGGTGGTTGGCAGGCACCATGCCAGGGCAACGCAGCGAGGCCACACTGGTAGGGAACTCCAAGGAACCTCTGCAAGGTCTGTGATTTTGGCTGGAACTGAGAAAATGGTGATTTTTGTTTGGAGGCATTCCTGGTGTTGTCTGGTTTTCTTCTGCACCCTCTTGGTGGCAGAGGTGCCAGCAGTGGAGGTTTCGAGGGCAGGGCGCGAGGTGTTGGTTGGTTTGTGGTCCACGTTTGCTATTGTTCTGTCGCATCCTCGGCAAGCTTGTTAGCAGCCAAATTTTTCCAGCCCTCCCCCGACCCCCAGCTCTAAATCCCGCACTAAAGAACGCTAGGAGGGTTCACCCAGCCTTGCCACTTTGGCGCACAAGAGCTGCCCAGCAGCAGTGCAAGCCTGTCAGGCAGTGGGAGGCCAGCGGCGTGCGCTGAGGTGAGGCAGGCCCCAGCCGCGCTGCCGGCTTGTGCTCCGCTCACAAAGATGGGGAATTAATTAATTTTGTGCATGTAATGGTTGTGTCAAGGAGCTGCAGAGGAAGTATATTAATAAGCAGCCTTGTGTGGGTGCTGGGGGAGTGCTCTCTGAGCTCGCTGCTGCAGACATGGAGCGCTGGGTGGGCGCATTCTGGGTGCCTGGTAGAACACCTCATGATGTGGAGGAGAGAGAATGTGTGGGTTCGGGGTGGTCTGGGCAGTTGCGGCAGGTTGGCACAGGGTTGATTTTATGCTGGGTGTCTGCTGAAACACCTCATGACGTGGAGGAGAGAGGATGTGTGGGCTCAGGGTAGTCTGGGCACTCCCTGCAGGTTGGCGCAGGGTTGGTTTTGTGCTGGGTGCCTGCTGGAGCATCTCACAATGTTGAGGACAGAGGATGTGTGGGCTCAGGGTGGTCTGGGTAGCCCTTGCAAGTTGGCACAGGGTTGGTTTTGTGCTGGGTGTCTGCTGGTGTACCTCACAATGTGGAGGAGAGAGGATGTGTGCTGGGGCAGTCCCTGCAGGTTGGCACAGGGCTGATTTTAGATGAGAAAATTACCAAGACACAAGGAGGTGCCTGGCCAGGACAGCACCCGCGGCATTGCGCTCCCTGGCAGCGCAGCACTGAGGAGTGTGGTCCTGATCTCCTGTCCAAACCTCCAGTACCTGAAGAGGCTCCAGGAGAGCTGGGGAGGGACTTTGGACAAGGGCTGGAGAAGTGCCAGGACCAGGGACAATGGGTTGGAGCTGGGAGAGGGGAGACTGAGAGTGGAGAGGAGGAAGAAATTGTTGAGAATGAAGGCGAGGAGAGCCTGGCACAGGCTGCCCAGGGAGGCTGTGGCTGCCTCCTCCTTGGAGGTGTTGAGGGCCAGGCTGGATGAGGCCTTGAGCAGCCTGGGCTGCTGGGAAGTGTCCCTGCCTATGGCAGGGGCTTGGAGCTGGATGAGCTTTGAGGACTGTTCTAATCCACCCCATTCTGTGACTCTGTGAAGATGTAAATGCTGCTCCTAGCAGCAGGCTCAGGGCTTCCTTTGCTGTAAGAGGAGACTGTGGGCTGGGGTCTTCGGCTGGGGTCCTCGGCTGCGACCTGTCATGGCTGTGCTGCCAAGGGCAGCCGTGGCAACATCTGGAGGAATCGGTTGGATTCTTGCCAGTTCAGGGATCCATTCCTCCTGGATCAGCAGAGCTGCTGGTGTGGGTGAGAAAAGGCCATAGCACTGCTCACAGACCCCACATCAGCTGGAGCCCTCCGAAGTGTGGGCAGCTCCTTTCTCCTTGACCCCCGTGATGGAAACTTCTAAAACCTGTGTTAAAAATTTGAGTACATTTTTTTGGGGGGAAAAACAAACAAGCAAACAAACAAACAAACAAATAACAAACAATTAAAACAGCAATATCCACGATCAACCCACAAAAAAACCCCCCACAACTGGGGAAAAGGTGTGCCAGAGGTCCTTCCTTTGCCTGTGAAAGGGCCGCAAGCCGTAGGTGTTAACGACCAGCATTTCTTCGGGGAGGGTAATTTGCTGCCAAAGGGCCCAGTGCACGAAGTGGCCCTTCGGTGTGATTTGTTTCCATTATGGCCAGCGCCGCTGATTAATAACACACATTTCCAGCTAATTCTGGATCCCGCCGTGCCCTTTCATCTCGCATTGTTTCTTTTGTCTTGCTCCCACAAAAAAAACCAAACCCACAACCGTCCCTCCCTCCCCCCCCCCAAAAAAAAAAAAAACCCACCCCACTCCAAACCCATCCCTGTCTCAGCCCCCTAGTTCCAATTGCTGTAAGTTAATCTGCTGGCTGATAAGGGGGGCAGATAGGGCAGGAAATGAAAAAAGGTCCGTGTGGGAAGCGGAGGGTGCCTCTTCAGGATGCCTCTCCGGGTGTGCTGGGGTCGGGTGACCCTGGAATTGCCTCCTCCACAAATGCGAGGGCGCGTCCCCCGCCCTGCCTGTGATCACCACAGCTTTGTCCTGCCCCCTCCTCCTTTGTGCCAGGTACTACGAGACCGGCAGCATCAAACCCGGCGTCATCGGAGGCTCCAAGCCCAAGGTGGCCACTCCCAAAGTCGTGGAGAAGATCGCGGAGTACAAGCGCCAGAACCCCACTATGTTTGCCTGGGAGATCCGGGACAGGCTGCTGGCCGAGCGGGTCTGCGACAACGACACTGTCCCCAGCGTCAGCTCCATCAACAGGTGAGGGTGTGGGGGGCGCCGGCCTGGCGGCCGCGCAGCGGGGCGGTGGGGAGGAAGTGCATCTGGAATCCACCCCCTGATGCCCGGGGATGGGGGCATCTGTGGGCTCAGCTTGGTGGGCAGAGCATCACTCACGAGTGTGCCCTAGCAGAGGGCAGGGATCAGCCATCGGTGCTTCATAGCAGAGGGCAGGGATCAGCCATAAGTGTGCCCTAGGAGAGGGCAGGTTCTGCTGCTGGCCTCTTCCCCTCCTTTCTCCAGTCTGTGAACCGCAGTTCCTAGTTGTAGCCATCCTGTGCCGGCTCCCAGAGAGACCCCGGTGGGGTGGGGCCTCAGTGGGATGTGCTTTCCCCACGGAGAAGGCTCAGATGGCCATTGTGAGGCCACAGTCACCTGGAGAAAGGCAGGTCCCAGGTGTCTGGAGGAGAGCACCCCAGGCACTCCTCTAAGGTACCACTTCTGCACCTTTGATATCTGCTCAGCCTCGCTGAGGCTGTCCCAGAGCCAGCACGGGAGCAACATGGCCAGGAGCTTTTGAGTGCCTTGAGCAGTCTGCTTCTTATGTGGAGGCAGCCAAGCAGCACTGAATTGCTTTTGTACAGCGCATGAGGACCTCACCTGGGCCTCAGCCTCACCTTTGAGACCTCTGCCATGACCTTGCAGAGCAGGGCTGGGCCTGCAGCTGTTCCTGGACCTCCTGCCCCTTGTCTCAGACCACCTCTGCTGACCTGTGTCCTTCTGCATCAGGATCCGAGGCTCAGAGAATGTCAGGGGTTGGAAGGGACATCCAAAGATCTTCCAGTGCAAGCCCCTGCCAGAGCAGGAGCATAGAATCCAGCACAGGTCACACAGCAACACATCCAGACAGGGCTGCAAAGGCTCCAGAGAAGGAGACTCCACAACCTCTCTGGGCAGCCTGCTCCAGGCCTCTGGCACCCTCCCACTGCACAACTTCCTCCTCCTCTGCAGCTGGAACCTCCTGTGCTGCACTTTCCAGCCACTGCCCCTTGGCCTCTGGCAGGCTGCAGCTGAGCACAGCCTGTGCCCTGCCTGCTGAGCCCCAGCCCTCAGCTCTTGACAGACATTGATCAGATCCCTCTCAGCCTTCTCCTCTGCAGCCTGACCAGCCCCAGGGCTCTCAGCCTCTGCTCCCCAGGCAGCGCTCCAGCCCCTTCCTCATCCTTGTAGCCCTCCCTTGGGCTGTGTGCAGCAGCTCCCTGTCCCTCCTGAGCTGGGGAGCCCAGAGCTGGATGCAACCTTCCAGGTGAGGTCTCAGCAGGGCAGAGCAGAGGGGGAGGAGAACCTCCCTGGCTGTGCTGGACACACTCCTCTGAATGCCCCCCAGGAGCCCCTTGTCCTTCTTGTCCCCCAGGGCACATTGCTGTGCCATGCAGAACTTGCTGCCCCCCAGCACTCCCAGGTCCTTCTCCCCAGGCTGCTCTCCAGCAGTTCCCCTCCCAACCTGTGCTGCTGCAGTTTGCTCTTCCTGCCCAGCTGCAGGACTCTGCTCTCATCCTTGCTGAGCCTCAGCAGGTTCCTCTCTGCCAGCTCTCAGCCTGTCCAAGTCTCTGAATGGCCTCACAGCCTTCAGATGGATGTGTGCAAGTGGTGCTGAAAGCCCCCACTGCAACAGTTGCTAACATCTCCAGCCCTGCCTGGCCCATTTTAAGGCATTCCTGGTTGGAAGCAGGGCCTGGTGGACACCCACACCCCTGGCACTTCTGCTCTGTGCCAGGCTCTGCCCCCACCAGGCTGCTGAGGTGGTTTTCACTTGTGTGCTTTCATGCAAATTCTTGGATGGCAGATCAAGTCCCATCTGTGTCCCTGGACATGCAATAAATGGATGCAATTTCCTTTCATTGGCCATCTCAGCCTGATCTGCATTCATGAAGTTGATGCTTGAGTAGCTGCTGTGGCTTCCCCTGGCCCCAGCTGTGTGGTGCTGCTGCCCTGCCCAGCACCATGTGGAGCTGCACCTTGGGGTGTCTGAGCAGAAATGAGGTCACTGTGCTGGCAGGCTTTTCTCTGCCTGCTCCAGTCCTGGTGCCACCAGCACAAGAAGGACCTGGAGCTGATGGAGAGGCTCCAGAGGAGGCCACCAAGATGAGCAGAGGGCTGCAGAACCTCCCCTGTGGGGCCAGGCTGGGAGAGTTGGGGCTGTGCAGCCTGGAGAAGAGAAGGCTCCAGGGAGACCTCAGAGCAGCCTCCCAGAACCTGAAGAGGCTCCAGGAGAGCTGGGGAGGGACTTTGGACAAGGACTGGGAGTGCCAGGACCAGGGACAATGGCTTGGAGCTGGGAGAGGGGAGACTGAGAGTGGAGAGGAGGAAGAAATTGTTGGCAGTGAGGGTGGGGAGAGCCTGGCACAGGCTGCCCAGGGAGGCTGTGGCTGCCTCCTGCCTAGAGGTGATGAGGGCCAGGCTGGATGAGGCCCTGAGCAGCCTGGGCTGGTGGGAGGTGTCCCTGGCTTTTTCAGTTCTGAAAAGGACTTGGAAACAATCCAGGGGGCAGGAAAAGTGAAGGAAAAGTTCCTCTGACTGACCTCTGGTGACTGAGGGCAAACAGAGCTCCCGTGACAGTGTGAGCCCCACCACGAGGAGGGGCTCTGTGTCTGTTAGGGCTCCCAGCCTCCTTCAGACCACCACCCAAAGGGCAGACACAGCTCCTGAAAACAGAGAAAAAGCAGCTTCCAGCTGTGCTTTGTTTCCATCTTCCCCCTTCTGTGGTGCTCTTGGGCCTGTCCAGGTGGGCAGCATCCTCACACTGCTGGTGCATCAGGAGCCCCAATTTCAGGATCCACCACCAAGTTGGGTTTTTTGGCTGAAAATCTCCTTCTGGCCTGCAACCAAGGCTAAGGTCTTTTTCTTCTGTCAGAGTCATGCAGTCTCTGTCCAGAAGCACACAGCACCTCTTGGACTCATTCTGGGCACCCAGAGATGTGTCCTGTGCCAGCACAGCAGTGCATCCTGAAATCCCAGACCAGGCTCCCAGGAAACCTGGGATCCACATCCAAACCTCCTGGCTCTTGCTGCAGGAGTCATCCTCACACTTAAAATGCAGCTTCCAGGCTTGGCTGGTGGGGCTGTGCCACGCTGTGGATGCAGACCCCTGCCCATGGTCACCACCGAGGTGCAGAGCTGGTGCTGCCTGGTTAGCACAGACCTGAGCCCATCAGAAAAGGTCTGGTTATGGTTCCTATCTGCTGCAGGGAGGGTGAAGCCAAGCAGTTGGTGGTCTGCACAGCACAGGATGGAGCTGTTCCCCACTGCTCCAGCCCCTCTTATGGAGAGAGGGGCCCTGAATCACCTCTGAAGTACCTCCAGGTGATCTGTTCCAATGAATCATAGAATTGTTTGGGTTGGGGAAGCTCTCTGAGCTCATCCAGTCCAGGACCAAACCAACCCCACCACGGGCACCAAACCCTGGCCCCAAGTGCCATGGCCACAGCTTGCTGCAACACCTCCAGCCACGGGGACTCCAACACTGCCCTGGGCAGCCTGGGACAGTCCCTCAGCACTCTGGCAGCACAGAAATTGTTCCTCATGCCCAACCTAACCCTCCCTGGTGAAATTTCAGGCCATCTCCTCTTTTCCTGTCCTTGTTCCATGGGAGCAGAGCCCAAGACCCAGCTGGCTGCAGCCTCCTCTCAGGCAGCTGCAGAGAGCAAGGAGGTCTCCCTCAGCCTCCTCTGCTCCACACCAACCCCCCAGCTCCCTCAGCTGCTCCTCCCCAGCCCTCTTCTCCAGAGCCCTCCCCACCTTTCTTGCCCTTCTCTGCCCCTGCTCCAGCCCTCAGTGTCCTTCTGGCAGTCAGGGGCCCAGAGCTGAAGGCAGCACTCAAGCTGCAGCCTCAGCAGTGCCCAGCCCAGGGGCACAAGCCCTGCCCTGCTCCTGCTGCCCACACCATTGCTGCTCCACACCAGGCTGCTGCTACCCTTCTTGCCCTCCTGAGTGCTCCATGTCTCTGCCTCCATGTTTTGGTGCTGTTTTGGCATGGAACTGATGGTGGGAGCATTGGGAAGGTGTCACCAAACAGAGCTGCTGGGCTGCTGGGGCAGGCTGAGCTCAGCACATGCTCAGGGCTGCCTCTTGGCAGAGGAATCTGAGCTGCTGCCCCATGCACAGGATCGAATAGTAACTATCATTATTAATTAATAACATTAATTAATATTAATAATAGGCCACTCTTCCACAGCAGGAGCAACTGGGTGTGATTAAGGCTTAATTAATCACTGTGATTAGTTTTGCTCAAACAAGCCGGGAGCTGCCCAGCAGCATTGGAGCGCTGCAGCCTCTGCTGTCCCCTTGCAGATGAAGATGTCCCTGAGTCAGGAGGCCCTGGGACACCTTCCCTCACCAGACTCCAGAGCTGCCTGCTGCAGGCCTCATTCCCACCTGTGCTCATGCAGGGTCCCACCAAAGCTGCTTGCACAGCCCCCTCTAACCTGCATCCTGGTTGAGGCAATCCCAAGCATCACTACAGGCTGGGCAGGGACTGTCTGGAGAGCAGCCTTAGAGAAAAGGCCTTGGGGATGCTGGTGGAGGAGAAGCTCAGCCTGAGCCCCCAATGAGCACTGGCAGCCCAGAGAGCCAAGCAGAGCCTGGGCTGCATGCAGAGAAGTGTGGCCAGGTTGGGGATTCTGCCCCTCTGCTCCACTCTGCTCAAACCCCACCTGCAGCTCTGGGTCCACTTCTGGAGCCTCTGTCCCAGGAAGGGTCTGGAGGTGCTGGAAGGTGCCCAGAAAAGGGCCACGAGGAGGAGCAGAGGGCTGGAGCTGCTCTGCCATGGAGACAGCCTGAGAGAGTTGGGGTTGTGCAGTCTGGAGAGGAGAAGGCTCCCAGGAGAGCTTCTTGTGGCCTTCCAGGATCTGCAGGGGGCCAGAGGAAAGCTGGGGAGGGACTTGTGAGGGTGTCAGGGAGGGATAGGCCTGGGGGGATGGAGCAGAACTAGAAGTGGGGAGACTGAGATTGGCTGTGAGGAAGAAGTTGTTCCCCATGAGGGTGGTGAGAGACTGGCACAGGCTGCCCAGGGAGGTGGTGGCAGCCTCCTGGCTGGAGGTGTTTGCAGCCAGGCTGGAGGTGGCTGTGAGCAACCTGCTGTGGTGTGAGGTGTCCCTGCCCATGGCAGGGGGTTGGGACTGGATGAGCCTTGAGGCCCCTTCCAGCCCTGACAGTTCTGTGATCCTATACTGGACGTGGCCTTGGATGGTTGTGGTGGTGTAAAGTTCAAGTGCTTTTGCAGTGGAGCTTGGGACGTTTGGTGGTGTGGTGTAGTGTTGGAGGGGCTATGTGGAGGCTTCCCCTCTCCTTCCAGCTTTTGTTCTGGTAAGAGAGCCAGCAAGGAGTCATGTCTCTCTAGATGAGGAACACACTAAGCACAGCCTTTACCAGATTAGAGGGTGGGGGTGGAGTGGGGGGAATATCTCTGCTGTGTTTTGCAGATGAGGACTGGCATCTCCTTTGCTTTGAAGGGAAGGGCTAAATTATGTGAAACTATGGGGTGCAGGAAGCACCCCATAGGGTGCAGGGCTGGGGAGGTTCTGCTCCTGCTCTGCTCTGCCCTGCTGAGACCACCCCTGGAAGCCTGTGTCCAGCTCTGGGCTCCCCAGTTCCAGAGAGACTGAGACCTGCTGCAGAGAGTCCAAGCAGAGCCAGGAGGAGGATCTGGGGCCTTGAGCATCTGCCCTGTGGAGAGAGACTGAGAGCCCTGGGGCTGTTTAGCCTGGAGAGGAGAAGGCTGAGAGGGATCTGATCAATGTCTGTCAAGAGCTGAGGGCTGGGGTCAGGTGGAGGGGGCCAAGCTCTTTTGGGTGGTGCTCAGTGATAAGCAGCAATGGACACAAACTGGAACAGAGAAGGTTTCACCTCAACAGGAGGGGAAAGTTGTTTAGTGTGAAGGTGCTGGAGGCCTGGAGCAGGCTGCCCAGAGAGGTTGTGGAGTCTCCTTGTGTGGAGACTTTCCAGTCCCCCCGGATGCATTCCTGTGCAGACTGCCCTGGGTGCCCTGGGCTTGGGCTGAATGCTCTC